>CM069902.1:531245-541890 GCA_036034705.1 Thielaviopsis punctulata | reverse complement strand
AAAAAAAAAAGAGGGACTTGCTAAAATTTCGTCATTTTTGTACCCCACCATAAAACAAAGGCTGACAATACATACACGAGTCAAGCATAAAACAAAATGGCCCACAGTCAAGAGCGCGAGAATGCGAAACAGAGCCGGCTTCGAGCGACATTTAGCAGCCGGAAAGTCCTTTGATTATGTATGTACATACGGTTCTCCTGGTTACAGGAGTTTCCTTCCTACTTGGGATGCTTCGTTCAAATCTAGGCCCTCTTTTTAGTGTGCAGTTTATTGAGGCCTTCTGAATGCATTTGTCGAGTTCTCTAGAAGTGGCAAAGAAGAATTTTCTTTCTCTTCTCTCGAAGAAAAAAAAAAGCCCCTGGATCTTATTGCGAGCCCGCAGATTACATGTGTACTACGTACTAAATACTAGATGGTGTGCTGATTGCATTGCATGGTTTTCTTTAATATTGTTCATTGGTGCTTTTCTGGAGGGGTTAAAAATCAAATGCAAAGCACAGCCGTGAGCGGCGGGTGTGTCCAGGTTGGTGTTTCTTGTTGAGATGCGCGTTTCTTTTCAACAAACCCATGGAATGAATCATGTGAAAATGCTTAGCATGTACTTGTACCGTGGGCTGGATATTGTACAAATTCAAGCTTGCAAACATACGTATATGTACATACATAGAAGTCCACAAAATTGATGCTTTAATGATTCACTCCCCCTCTATGTATGTCAGTAGAATGAAATCCGACACATGCAAGTTTGGAGACGACTCGGTTATGACCAAAGCGTCTGTCGTTGCGTGCTTACCATCACATCAGAGTGCAACTGCATGGGCGAGAGAAGCGGCTAGCTTTATCAAGATTCTATGTACATACGTATAGATAGAAGATAGAAGTCGGTGAAAGTCGGTGTTGGTTGCGTTGACGCCATTTTGACTCTGATGTATCCAGGCCTTGAGAACTTGATTTGTTCGGGGGGATAGAGGCTAGTAAAATGACACTAGGTTAGTCCCGTTGAAGGCAATGGAAAAAAGGCCAGATAACTAGGAAGATACATACGTATAAATTAGAAGAAAACGGGTTGTTGTAGTGCATGTACATAAGTACAAGTACTTGTAGATGGGGCCAGGATGACATGAAGCGGGTTTAGTCAGTCTGTCAAAATGCAACGCCAGAAAAAAAAAAAAAAAAAAAAAAAAAAAAAAAGAGCCCCAAAAATCCCACAGCAATTTCTGCACATCGGTATAGTTCCTTCGTTTTTGGTCCCTCTGCCAACTTCTTTTTATTTCGAGCGCCCCCCTCAAAATTTTTCCTCCTTTCTCTTTCTTCTCTTTTCTTTTTCTCCATCATCTATCGATCTTCTTTTCTGCCACACACTTTGAAAAGGTTAGTTAGTTGGTTGTCCCTGTCCCTTATCTGCCCTCTGTCTGTTGGACCCAATTCTTCCACCCACGCACAAACAAACGCCTGTCACGTCTTACAACCCCGCCATCGACTTTTTACCGCTGCTGCTAAAATTTTTCTTGTTTCGCTGACTCTCTACCGCATCAGAATTCTTTTTCGTCTTCTATAGACCTGCATTTTTTTTTTTGTTTCTAGATACCCCCCCTTCTTTTTCGTTTCTTTCTTGCCCTCTAGCCACAATGTCCGCCAACACCGGTACTTTCCTTTTCACCGTAAGCTCTACCTCCGAATACTCAGAAACTTTTGCTTTGGGGACGAGCTCAGCCCGATCCCCGCGCATGTCTGCGCATGACCAAGTTTTCTAACTAAATCATTGTCATAGTCCGAGTCCGTCGGCGAGGGTCACCCCGACAAGATTGCTGACCAGGTTTCGGATGCCATTCTCGATGCCTGCCTGGCTGAGGACCCTCTCTCCAAGGTCGCTTGCGAGACCGCTACCAAGACTGGTATGATCATGGTCTTCGGTGAGATCACCACCAAGGCTAAGCTTGACTACCAGAAGGTTGTCCGTGAAACCATCCGTGACATTGGCTACGATGACTCGTCCAAGGGTTTCGACCACAAGACCCTGAACCTGCTGGTCGCCATTGAGCAGCAGTCGCCCGATATCGCCCAGGGTCTGCACCTGGACGATGCCCTCGAGAAGCTTGGTGCCGGTGACCAGGGTATCATGTTCGGCTACGCCACCGACGAGACCCCTGAGCTGTTCCCTCTGACTCTGCAGCTGGCTCACAAGCTGAACGCCGCCATGTCCGCTGCCCGCCGTGACGGCACCCTGCCGTGGCTGCGTCCCGACACCAAGACCCAGGTCACCATCGAGTACAAGCACGACAACGGCGCCGTTGTCCCCCAGCGCGTCGACACTGTCGTCGTCTCTGCTCAGCACTCTCCTGACATCACCACTGAGGAGCTGCGCAAGGAGATTCTGGAGAAGATCATCAAGAAGACCATCCCCGCCAAGTACCTGGATGACAAGACCATCTACCACGTAAGTTTTCTTGTGGCTCAACCGTCCAAAACTATAAATACTAACCCCCTCATAGATTCAGCCCTCTGGTCTGTTCATCATTGGTGGTCCCCAGGGTGACGCTGGTCTGACTGGCCGTAAGATCATTGTCGACACCTACGGTGGCTGGGGTGCCCACGGTGGTGGTGCCTTCTCCGGCAAGGATTTCTCCAAGGTCGACCGTTCGGCCGCCTACGTCGGTCGCTGGATCGCCAAGTCCCTGGTTGCTGCTGGCCTTGCCCGCCGTGCCCTGGTTCAGCTGTCGTACGCCATTGGTGTCGCCGAGCCCCTGTCGATCTACGTCGACACCTACGGCACTTCGGAGAAGTCTTCTGACGAGCTGGTCCAGATCATCCGCAACAACTTTGACCTGCGTCCCGGTGTCATTGTCAAGGAGCTCGACCTGGCCAAGCCCATCTACCTGCAGACTGCCAAGAACGGTCACTTTGGTACCAACCAGAGCTTCTCGTGGGAGAAGCCCAAGGCTCTCAAGTTCTAAGCAGTTATCGCAATGCATTGCGTCGACGATTACTGTCTGTTGGACTAGAGGCTCAAGTTTGGCCTTTGGCTTGAGTCTGTTGCCATCTCTTTACACCACACTCACACCACATCATCCGACACAACCGCCACTCAAAATTTCTTGAATTTCTACACCGGAGGGTACAGCACACCGCTTCATCTTCTTTCATATCTTTGTTTATTTCTGCGTTGGTTTTATTTTTTTTCATTTATTTCATGAGGCGATATATTCAACAGTATCCCTCGCACGCTGGTATGATTAGACGACACGATTTTTTTCTTTGTCCTATAAAAAGACATGGCGTAACGGTTATCTCAACGAAACCACTTTATTTGGGTATGGGGGACAAATTGTTTTTTTTTTTTCTTGGGGTCCCCGATGGTTTCTACTTGCTTTTTGCTTCTTTTACTCGGCTAGAAATTCCGTTTGGGAGTATCTTGATATAATCTGAATACATGTAATACGGCATGAATTCAAGACCCGTTTGGGGGATCTTGATGCTGTCGATGAAAAGCGCTTGTTGGTTCTGTTCCTGGTTAAGATGAAATGTTGTGTGACGTGGGTTTGTGTGAGTAGGCGACGGGGTGGGTGTTGCTAGCCAGGGCTTCAGAAGCGGATGTCGGCCCAGGGTTAGCACTTTGGCCCATCTGACGTGGACTTGTGAAACGCGGGTTTAAAACTCTTTTTTCCTTGACCGCCAAGACAACCTGGTTTCAAGCATGGAAAATATCCCGAGTTTTATTTATGTATGTATAAAGCTTCAGGGGGTTTCGCGCTGCATTTAATTCCCGATTAAACAAACACCTTTGAGGTACATGTGCACTGGTACATGCAATACATACAGTACTGCCGCCGTGACGAGATACAAGTGGAATACGTAAAAGTGTGTATGTATGTATTTGTTTATGCCTCATCCCAAGTTGGTATAAACTCCACACTCTTGAGAACCCATCATTTCTAATCTCCAAAAACAAACAAATGTATCTACATGAGAAATCCAGCTATATAAAACAAACAAATGTAAGAACAAACATAATACAAAGAAAGGCAAGCAGACGAAGAAAAGAAACGGGTTGATATTCTTTCTTTCCAACCTCCAGTCCAGCGTATGCTGGGGGGGGGAAAACAAAAACTCCAGAGGCAAAAAGCAACAAAAGCAAAGAAAAACGACAAAACAAAGAGAAGACTGGTGTAGAAGAACAAAGGGTAGGAGAAAGAAAAAGAAGAAGACAAGCAAATATACATGTATATACAATGGACGGAGATGCAGACAAACGCGCGTCTTGTTTCAATGCCAAAAGACATCTTGACAAGTCTAGTTAAAGGTTGCCAAAAGACGGGTGGGAAAATGTCTTGAGCTATGTATGTACTACATACTGGAGTCGTCTGTCCAAAGTCTGGCGACAAGTCGCGAGGGAATGAATATTGCTCTCAGCTTTGATTTTCTTTCTGTTCACCTGCGTTCTCGTTCTCGTTCTAGAGCGGCGCGAGGCGTTTACAGCTTCTCGGTGGTCGACGAGCGGCGAGCCCAGCGGAGCTGGCCGTCGCGGCGGCCGTTCTTGCCAGCGCGCTCCTCGGCGGCCTTCTCAGTAGCGGCCTTGGCGGCAGCGGCCTTGGCAGCAGCAGCGGCGGCGGCGTTGTTGTTACCGTTGGCATTCTTGTTGCCGTTGGCGTTGTTCTTGTTACCGTTGTTGTTGTTGTTGTTGTTGTTGTTGTTGTTCTTGTTGCCGTTGTTCTTGTTGCCATTGTTCTTGTTGTTGTCGGTAGCCTGAGCAGCATCCGCGGTGGTAGTGGCAGACGAGTCAACCAGACCACCGGGGTTAGGCGTCTCCTGGGGGAACTGAGTACTGGGGAAGGTGGCGATCAGAGAGCTAATGACGGCAAGATCCTCAACAGCACCATCCAGACCGGCATTCTTGTTGGCCTCAATAGCAGAGGGCAGGTCACCGGTGGCAATCAGCTTGAGCTCCTCAACATCGGCCACGCTGACGGCAGTCTTGATGGTCTTGGCGGAGTTCACGTTGGAGTTTTCAACCTGCTGGACAGGGAAGCAACCGCCAAAGGGACCCGCCAGGGCGTTGTTACGGCAACGGACAGTGCAGACGTTACCAGTAGAGGCTGTGATAAAGCTGTTAGCGGGGCTGTTCAGAGGGAACAACGAAGAATCATGTACTTACCACCAGTACAGTTCATGTTGTCAGGCATGGTAACAGTGATGTTGAAGTTCTGGGTCTTGGCCTGCGAGAAACCGTTGACGCCGGGAACATTGTTCTCAACCTCCAGAGGAGTCTGGCCGGAAACACCGAGAGTGTTGCCGGTCATGTCCATGTCACAGACGTAGGGGCCAGCGCCATCCGAGTTGACCTGGTGGATAGTGACGGTGACCTTGTCACCAGGCTTGGCCTGAGTGACAGCCTTGGCCGACAGGGCGTTCTCGGTGGACTCGCCGACATCGATGTTACCATTCAGCTCAGTGCGGCCGCACTCGTTGACAACGTTGGCCGCAATCTCAGCATCACGGATCAGGGAGGCGTCCAGCTGGCAAGGGTTGATACCCGTGCAGTTACGGGCAATAGAGGCCTCGACTGAAGGAAGGAGTTAGTACGTGGGAACTTGTTCCAGGGTTGTTATATAGTAGAAAACATACCGTGGAAACCAACAGAGGGGGGGCCAGCGGGACCTTGAGCAGCCAGAATGACAGCGTGGGCGTTGGCCAGAGAAGCAAAGGTCGAAACCAGAGTAGCCTTGGTGAAGTGAACCATTTTGACAAATTTGTTTTGTATGTTTGAAAGAGGGTGGAAGAAGGATTAATCCGAAGATACAAAGAGGAAGAAAAGAAAAATAAAAAGATTAAAAAAAAAGCTGAACCGGTCAGAGAATTAGAAGTGAAGAGAAAAAAAATAAAGGCCAACCAGGACCGACGAAGAGAAGAGAAGAGAGAGGGATGGAGAAGAAAGAATAGTTGAGGATGGGCTGTGGATGAGTGGGTGAGGAGAAAAGAAAGAAGAGCAAAGTCGATTCTAGACGGAGGAGGCACAAGGCCTTTATACAAGATGTTGGACCGACCATCTCGACGGGTTGCATGAACAAATCGACGGCCAGTCTAGCCTCAGAGAGAAGATGAAAAGAGCCAACAAGGGGGCCTCTTTGTGCGTCAACTGGCCAAGCCCGTCACAATCTCATACTAAGCCAAGAAACAGCCCAAAGCTTAGACTCCCGGCTATGTACATACATGTACACATCTTCTGTTCGGCTGGCCCAAACGAGTACATACAAAAATGGCCGCATAAGAAACAAGCCAAGTGGGAGGAATAAAGGGCCCTTTCTTGTTTTGGGGGGTGTTGACAAGGGGGGTCCCTCGGAGCGCTCGTGATACAACCGTGGTATAGCACCAAGAAAAGAAGGGACGGGCTTTGAACTACCATACATACCCTTTGGTCTCTAGTCCTAGGGTGGGAGTTTTACACCCCTGGTGTTACGATTTTATTGTATTTGATTTACTTTTTGGTTGATATACGTACATACGTATAGTGTGTACTTACTTGTACAATACATACAAGAACCCCTTGTCTAGAAGTATAAGCTGGTTCACGATACGCCAGAAAGGAGCTTTAGATACCTATGTAGATGCCTTGAAGATATGAACTATAGAGACAGAGATCGATGCATACAGACATAGGAAAATACTAGGTCTGAGCCATCAAGCCGGACCAACGGAATGCAAATATAAAATAAGAGAATAAAAGCCTGAGCTGGACATCAGGGGGAACGCCGCAGCTCACATCTAAATACTAGTAATAATAGACTGCATAAGTCAACACCTCAAACATAGTGAAGAACACAAAACATCATTAGCCATGTCGCAAGTCATGGGCGGCGACAGAAAAGCGGGGCGGAGTCAAGAGTGAACCAAACGGAATATAACAGCCAAGGACGGGTTGAATGAAGAGATGTATAGTTAGGCATGGCTTCGCTGGACCGAAAGAATAAAGGCTTGAGGTGGTAGTACAGCAGGCTACTAGAAGAAATTGTTGAAACAAACAGCAGCAAAACTGGACAAGCTTATGAAGGGAGAAAAAGAAGAGCAACGAGAGCAGGTCTAAATTTTCAAGACGCTTAGACGCCTCCTCACCCCCAGATTTTGATATTTCACAGCATGTGCGTAGTACATATGTACATCTTACCTATTTGGTTCCAAGCCGCATCTCATATCATTGATTTTATCAATCCAGAGTGTTCATTGCAGCAGAATTCGTCAGCGTCTTTTTTCAACTACATATGCCTCCATTCTTCCATCAACAAAGAGACATGGCAAACCCCCAGGAGTCGAGTTTCCATGACTGACAGAAAAAGTGAGCTGGCATGCCCTAGAAGCCATTTTCCGAAGGAGACTGCAAAAGCTAAAGTCAAAGAAGCATTTTTGAAACGAAACGTGGTGGCTGGTGTCTTTGGTTTATTAGCGGGGGCTATTCTTTAGGCGTTGCGGTTATAAACAATGATGCTGTTTATTCATACCGCTTACAATAACAGCCATCAAATTACTCCGTTTATTCTTACCCTAAACGTCTGTACTATGTACATACATATGTATGTTGAGTTACCATATACTAATTTCACAAACCTAGACTAGTTGCGGCAGACAAGGAATCCAGAAATTGATAGGCGGTCTGAGAGTTACCCAATAGAGTTACAGATGGAACCTGCTTGACTATTGACTATCAAGTCTTGCTATTCCCCAGGGACGACGAATCTAAATCCGTTCTTGTCTTGTAACAAAAGACACAATGTCGACTGATTTCGAATCCTGAATTTCGTGTGAAAAGCCATGTCTGGTTCGAATTCCGGACTGAGCGTGAGGAGTGAGTTTTAAGCACAGGAACCACACTTCTTTTGTTATACAACACTTTGAAGCGTTCATTCAAATCTCACTTTCATAAAGACATGTCATTGTCAAGTAAAGGTAAAATGTTGGGTGAGGAGAGTTTGAATATGTATATGTATGTATGTAGTCAAGATATCTCAATTCCAGGAGGATTTAGACTTTTTTGTTATTGTTGTTTTCGAAATAGGCGATAAAAAAAGCGTCAAATTATGTAAGCATGTAGTTAAAAAGTATGTACAAGCACCCAAAAAATGAAGTTCACATCATGTATTTTCCTATGATCCGATTTGCATCTGCAGGCTATATGTATATCCGCGCAGTTCATTTCTTTTTTTGTTCATGATTGATCAGTCAAATTCAAGACCACGGTGGTCTCTAGGGTTAGGGTCTGACTTACACGACGTCTCCTTAAAAAAAAAATAAGCAAAGCCGCCCAAAATTAATTCACGTGAATGACGACAATCATGGTGGTTGATTTATGCGATGCGCCTTTTTCTTTTTTGTCGATTTCTCTTCTTGCCTTTTTGCTACCGTACATACATACTTGTACAAGCTTAGCAGGTCAAAGGTGCTGAATCCCCAGCGGGAGGAATAAATGTCAAACAAGTCAAGGTAGGGGTGTTTCTGTTATTGGGCACGGATGTTTATTTTTAAGATCACGAAGAAAAAAAAAGAAAAGAACAAAGAAAGTGAGGGAAAAGAGAGAAAAGAGGGCATGAAAAAAATAACGATGAAAGAAAAGAAAGGAGAGTAAATAGCGAGGCTTTGTTGCTCGTAGATTGTCGATTCCCGCCCGCACTTCTGCCTTTTTTTTGGGACTGAAAACAAAGTCTTGACTCTCAAGCCTTAGCGTTGTATCGACTTGCTCTATTCATACGATTGTCGTCCCATTTATCTGGCAAATTACGTTCAGGATATCATGAAAAATTCAGAGATGCTCATCACCACGCGATGAGCAGCTCAGATTATCTGTGTAGCCGAAAGAAATGATTTTGAGCCTCTTCAATAGCGTCGTCATTTTACATACGTACTTGAAGTTGAACTGCATGTTAGTGGGAAAATAAGGTCGGAAACAAACATACTTCTGCGGTTTTAAACCTAACGTTTCATAGAATTACATATCCCGAGTTATGTGACGTATGTGAAAACAATATGAATGAACTTCATAGGGTTATGATGATGCCGTCGCGATGCAATCCCATTTCCACTCCTAGGTCTCTTATTATGGTGCTTGTCTCCAAAGTCATCGATTGTATGAACTTTTTGTTTCAGTGAGTTTTTTTTTTTTCATAGAGTTGCTTTTGTTAGAAAAAAGATTAATTCCTCTGTCTGGATTTTCTCTCGCTTTGTTAGAGGTCCATATGCTGATACAGGAACAAGCCCTGTTTCTTGGGGGCAAAGGGTCAAGTTCGTTTGAGAATTATATTAAGAAAGCTAGGCCCCCGACAATCAAGACAAGACCAAATTGAGAGAATGGTACTGCTGGCCTATTTGGGAACTATATACGAATATATGGTACTATAAGTTCGAGTAACTTGTTCTAACACTTTGAGTGCGACACAATTATAACTACATACAAACATTATATAGCTTTGCCTTTACACTCGAATAAGTAAAGTCAAGCTTTAGGGTTCCCTCATCAAAGCTTTGCATTAACCCTACAATCGAAGCGCGCGGAGTATGAAACTCAAGTTCTGATACAAGAGGCCGTAACACCATTAACTTTGGCAAAGCAAAAAAGCCGCACAAGGAAGCCCTTGCCCATCTTTTGACGACGGGCAAAGATCTAGCGGCTCGACGGCAAAGCAGAGATGAAAACATCATGAAGATTTGATAGAAGGGGAAAAAAAATCAAGCCATCTTGAACAAGATTCTAGCTTTGAACTGCCCTACGTAAGAGGTTATCGTAAGTCGTCAGTTGCAGCTCCTGATCCAAGTCTGAGATGTCAGTCATTTCATTGAACTCGGGCCAACGGAAAATCAAAAGTCAACTTTGGGCACAGAGCCCATCGTTAACGGCCCACTATTCCAGGGGAACATGACGTTCTGAAGCCCATCATACTTGCAGAGGTCAGTAACTTATCTTTGTGGCTTGCGTGGTATGATGTGTGCAATCATCAGGATTGTGCGGCACTTCATTATTCGGATAGTAGAATCTTCTACCGAAGATGATTATTCGGTTTTACAGCTTTTTTCCATACTATTTTTATAGTACACCATACGCCCATTTCGTTGGCAATGCCAAAACTCACGATCTTCTGCCTACTTACATAAACTTAAACTCTAAGTGCCTAAAGAAAAGCTTCTTTTATCCAAAGGCTCTGTGGTTTCAGTGCTGCAACGGTCTAGTTTTTATTCTTTTTTCTAAAACATATATCCGAAGCTTACGATCCAACCATATTTAATAGTGGCCTAATCCAAAACGCAGCGGAAAATCGAAACGTATGGGGGAAGCCCAGCGAGTATCAAACAAGCTGTTCCAGGAGGTGGCAAGATCCAGGCAAGACGAGAAAAGCGAGTAGACATTCAAAGCAAATTTAGATCCAGAAAATGCTGAATAATGATAAAAAGAACGCTACTTTGTCCCTTGTTCTCTCTTGTTACGTCGACAGAGAACCTTTTCTTGCTTCCTAATAGGAATCGGACTCGAAACAAAAAAAAAATCAACTTGTTATAAACTTATCCAGCCACTGTTTGCCCATGGAATGACGGACGTGCGAAAACAGCGGCTGAAGAGAGAAGAGGAGAGAGAGAAGATTCTCGATTATATTCTCCAAGTTTTTTTTTT
>CM069902.1:482804-526173 GCA_036034705.1 Thielaviopsis punctulata | reverse complement strand
AATTGGGTTTCTTTTGCACGGAAGCACCAGCATACTGACTGGAACAAAGTATGCTGGTCCGATGAGTGCTATATCCGAACCGACGCTTCGGCAAAGGATATCTGGGTGACAAGGGCCCTTAGAGAGGGGTGGATAGAGGGCTGCATTCAAGAACAAAACAAGAACTATGGAGTATATGATTAGGGTTATATAAGCGAACAATGAAGAGACAGAAATAAGGGTTATCAATGGCCCCCTTTGTTGAAGCATGGGCCCAACTTTGAAGCGATGTTTCCAAAGAAATCCCTCTTCCCCTTTAACTAAAACGTGACTGACAACGTACAAACAAGAACAAGTTGAACAATGACGCACTCCTACACTGCCGAATACCCGACCGACGCCACCGTCGACCCGGCCATTGTGGCTTTCTTCGAGTCCTTCTACAAGACCTCGGACACGCCGGGTTTTGACGAGAATTATCTTGCGTATTTTGTGCCGGACGCGACGCTCAAGATGGCATCTCACTCGACCAAGGGACACGAGCGTGAGTTGCTTTTTTTTCTTCATATCTCCAAGCCAACGGACCAATACAAAAGAAGCTAGCTAACCTTGTGCCAAGAAATCACACGGCTCCGCCAGGCTGCCTGGCACGGCGTCCTGAGCTGGACTCACAGCATCACAAAGATCTTCCCCTTTGCCAGAGCTGATGCCCGCGAGTTTATGCTCTATGGTTCTGTAGAAATCACCCGCGAGTCGGGCGTCAAGTCCAAGGACTGGGCGGCGCATGCGGTGCTGGTTTTGGTGGATGGAAAGTGGAAGTTGGAGTTTTACCAGGTGTATCTGGATTCCGACAAATAAAGGCCGGTAAATTCTGGAAAGGCTTGTGTAGATGAGAACTGCAATGGATCAAGGAAAGGAAAGCAATAAAGCGTTGCAGTGAACAATCAGGTTTTGCATCTGTATATATATGTACTAGAAAATTCTCGGTCGCTGTCTTCGTAATCGTCATGAGTGCTAGCTATAAGGACAAGGCTCAAGGCATTTACGCCGCGGTCTTTTCATCCTTGTCTTCTATCTCCATCTATTTAGCCTCTTCTGTCTCCTCCTCCTTTGGAGCCTCCCCCGTCGTAGTTGGAGCCGGTGCCGCAGCCGGTGTCGCCGCAGGTGCAGGCGCGGGCGCAGGAGTCGCCACAGGCACTGGCACTGACGCTCTAGGCTGATCCACCAACGGTCTCTGGCCGTACACAACCCAACTGTCGTCGCTTGTTAGCAGCTGATTTTCTTGTCTTTCAAGTCCCTTGTGCTAATCAAAACTTACATAGGCCAGTACGAGTGAATCTTGCGATCGTGTATCTCGCGCCGCACTTTGGACAAAAGAGCCATGGTCTCTTCTTGCGACCAGCCAAGCATGCGTGTGAAAATAGCAAGCGAAAGGCCTTCAAGACCAGAGTCAATATTTTCCAGGTTCCAAGCGCCTATGTGAAGGGCAAAGTTGTCAGTATCTTTAGTTCTTGTTTTTGTTCTTTGAAGGGGGGAGATAGCTAGAGCTGCTCCGAAAGAAAGGGAAAAGGAAAACATACCGAATTCCTTGAGCTGCGGATCCTTGGGCCACTGGTTCTGGGGCCACATAAAACGCCGCTCTGTCACGTTGACAAAGCCGCGGGCCTCCATCTGCTGCTTGTACCGCAGAGCAGAGTCGGTCGGCCGGCCCATCTTCTCCATCTGTTCAAAGATGGTGGTTATCCACATCTCGGCATGCGTGCCCTTGAAGGTGTCATCGTCACTGCGCATTGGCAGAATATCAATCAGCTCCAGCCAGCCACCAGGAGTCAGGTTGTTGTAAGCCTGGTCAATGTAGCGTTCCCAGTTGGAAATCGACCATGTCATCATGCGCGAGTGGATAAAGTCAAAAGGCGTGTTAAAGGTCCACGGCTCTTCGACGTCGTCAATTTGAAAGCGCACATTGGGCGGCACACACGATGACTGGATCGGGCTCAGATCCACGCCCAGAACCGAGGCCTCTGGGTGCTCGTCGCCAAAGTCAATGGCCCAGATTCCCGTGCCCGTGCCCAGGTCCAGTACATTGTTCAGCACATGGCCATTCTCGCCCACCGGACTCAAGTGCAGTCTGTTGCCTAGCGTCATCATGAACAGCACGTGCTGGTGGTCCAACCGTTCCTGTTCCAGCGAGTCATTGGGCACCACGTATTTGCCGTCCTTGTAGGCGTGATATGTGCGCCCGTTTTCCTGGCGGTAGCGCATGATGGACGACATGAGCGACGTGGTAGACGAGCCATTTTCGCTGACAAAGCCCGACTCTGGCAGACTCGGGTCGCCCTGGCCGTGGAACTCGGGGTCGATTTCGACGGGAGCGATGGCACCGCCGGCGGTGAGTTGGTTGGAGGCCATGGCTTGAATGCGGCTAGGGTAGTGTTGTAGGAATAGAGGGTTATGTTCCGGGCGGTTTTACAAAGTACATATGTACAGTGCAGTATTGTACATAATTGGGGAGGTGGTGAAAGGAGAGAAGAAGAAAAACGGGACAAGTAAAAGAGTAGAGGGCAGCAGTTGCGGTATTAATACTATGTATGTATAAACAAAGCGGATGGCACAGACTTGTAAGGCAATCAGGTTCTTTATCCTTGGTTTTTTTTCAGCCGGAAGATTTGCCAAAAAAAAGAGAAATGTCATATCATACTGGTACAAGGAATAGAAAAATAAAACTTAAAACAAAAAACAATCCGCTGATGTTCTATTTGTTTTCTCTTGTTTGACAGCGGCAGGATAGCGCTATGGGGCTTTGTTTTTTTCCCCAAAGGTGCTACAGGGTTTTTTTTTTGTTTTTTTTTTAAAAAAAAAAAGCTGGTCCAGCCACTTTTCATTTCTGCATCTACAAGTACATACGTACTCGATACTCGACAAATGACTCGGATATACTATTCTTTTACTCTGATATATAAATCTCAGCGGCAAGAACTTGAAATATAAATACATAAATAAAATCGAGAGAAACTATGCATACGGCTTGCTCCCCCGCTCACTCCTTCGCCGACTCGGCACACAAGAGAAATGCACCGTCCTTTGCTTTTCGTTCGTTTCTCGGCCTTGTTCCTTCTCCAAATTCCACATGGGTTTTATCATTTCTCGTTCGTTCCCCATGTTGCCGATGGCGAATGGCCCGCGCAAGTAAGGCCAACGCAACCATCAAGAAAAGTCGACCCGAGCATTATAATACATAACAGGAGTGGAAAAAGAGTCAAGACATGAGTACGTACATGTTCCTTTTTTTCTTATCTGGTTGAATTAAAAATGGCTTCAACGCATGTCCTTCCTAATCCTTCTCAACTCCACCCTACTCATTGATGCAGTGATACGTATGTACATATGCACAAATGGACCCTTTCCGCTCATCCCATCATTAGCACTGCTTGCATGGTATGCACATACCACCCTCGGCCAGTTTGAAGGTATTATACCATACCATATAGTCTTCTCCTTCAACTGCTTGTATCCTTGCCCCCCATTGTTCCTCCCGCGTTTTCCACTGGCCTCTTCTTCTCATTTCTCATTTTTGAAGTTCTTGATTTCAACTTCTGTACCACCTCACTTTCTATAGAGTAAGTAAGTTAGCTTTTAAATAACAAATAACAAATCAAAGACATCTGACTCTACAAGTAATTGTACACAAAAAGTCTGCTCCGAATTCGATTGTTCATATACCCCCTTTTTCTACTTTTGTCTCGGTTCTGCACTATTTGAAAAAAAAAATAAAAAAAATAAGCAATTATATGTATGCTGCAAACAACCTCATGCGGGAAGCGAAAAGCCATATTTTTTGTAAACCAGCAGAAGAAATCAGAAGAATTGATTATTCTTGTGGCAACGACCTCAGCACACCCAAAGTGCCGAATTTATCTTTAAGCTCCCTTTTGAATCCAACAAGATTCATTGTCAGGTTTGTCAGTCAGCATTACGCCCGGATCATATTCTGTATATCTGGTTTAGAGTTGGATTACTATTCAATGAAGAAAAAGATGCCTAAAAACTTATCATAGCGGGCTGCAAAATAGATGCGTACATCATTCATCAAATATCCTGCTGCTCATTGATGGCTACCTTTATCTCACCCGGCTCTACCTGGTTTCACAACGACGAAGTACTCGGCAAAAGTAAACGCAACTGCACGTAAGCACATTCACTCAAGAGCTTACAGAGCGCTAAATGCGAGACAAAACCCCCATCAATTTTAATGTTTTCTCCTTCGAGTTTTCAGGCATTACGAGAAGTATACAAAGGATTACAGATTCAAATATGTTTTGGAGTTATCCTCAATGTGACCGGTTTCAACGTACATACACATATACAAGTGCGTACTACTTAAATACTGCGTGCTGTGTACTTGTGAGAAAGAATACATGACGATATTCTTGCTCTTTGATATGCAGCCAATTCGTGTGACAGCTGTTCTCATATACTGACAGCTGCCAGCAGTGTCAGGGCAGTGTGGGCAACCAGTTATAGTAGGTGTTCACACTGTGAGTTTTTGCTATTAACCCTTACCATACAATTCTAATACAGTGCTTAGTGCGAGCCCAAAATCATAAAGCACTGTGATAACTTTAGGGTTCGGGTTAAGAAAGAGACAGTGCGTAAGATTTAGCCTAATACTAAACACTGTGTCCAAATGATAGGGTAAGGGTTAATAACGGGAAATTACAGTGCGGAAGATGCTTTCTACTCCATCTACACTGTACGCAACACTGTACTCAATAGGGTTAGGGCTCGCCGTCCAACAACATCTCATCAACGGGTTGAACGAAAAGTCAATATTTGATCAAAATTAAAGCACTATATGCACATGATACTTGTCTATGTTTAAAAGTGCAAGTACCAGACTTACTTAGAGTCACGAATATGCAATATGCATAATATATCTATACTATGTAGAAGCACCCACCGGGCCCATAGTTGCATGTACATACATTCTATGGACGTACTTCAAGACACTCAAATATGGAACTGAGACAGTGATGGGAAACCAAGCATGAATACATATATATACATCAAAGACAGAGTATTCGAGATAAGGATCTTAGAGTTGATATGCATTAATTATATAATCTGGTGGCTCTTTGGCTCACTGTATGAAGCAAATTTGTCGTGAAACTGTTTACAAACACCGTCCGTAAAACTTTTTTAGAAACAAAACGAATAAAAAAAAACTATGTCCTGGACCATAAATAGGTTCCGGTAAAAACTCAAACAAGGCTAGCTAATAGGGTATCAAGGGTAGCCGAAGCAAAACAAAAGCCGAAAAGAAAAGAAAAGAAAAAAGAAAACAAAGAATTAGTACGCCCGTTGCGTCACTCCTGCGCGGCTCATTCCATCATAGCCAGGCAGGACGCTCATCTGATGCACGTCTGGAAGCAGCATCGTCCGCGATCTTAGCAACTCATCAGCTTCCTGCTCCTCTTCCTCCATCATCGCCTCTTCAAACGACGGCAGCCCATCCGCCGCGCCCACCAGGCCATGCTCACTGCTCGATTCTGTCATAATCTGCAGCGGGAGCTCCAGCGTCACGCTCGTGCCCATCGCTAGTGTCAGCTGCACCTTGAGCGTGTACACACGGGCCACTAGGCATGAGAAGAAGGTCGGCACAAACAGGCGCCGGCCCGTCGGCAGGTTAAACGGCACGGTGATGCGCGCCGTGTGCTCAGACATGCCCGATGATGAACTGTCCGAGCAGCTCTCATGGCCGGATGCCGAGGAATAGCCCGAGTCGTGGCGGTGCATGCCGGGCGCGCTGCGTCTCCAGGCCACACAGTCAGCGAGATCCTTGGTGAATACAGGCGTAGATGTGTTGTACGTGGAGCGGAACTGCGTCTCAATCGGGTTGCGCCCGCCCATGTTGGGCGCCTTGCTCATGGGCTGGCCGGCGTAGAACGTTGTCGCAACAATCTTGCCAGCCATGGAGATGATCTTGGGCGGCTCCGCAGACGCTGTGGCTGGGAGAAACGCCACATCGACAGTGACGGCACCCGCATGCTCACGGGTAGCTACGGCGTAGCCGTCCTTGCCAACCAGCGCGGGCGCGGGCTGCGCAGCGCTGACGGTCAGCTTGCCAAGCTTGCCACCAAGCAGACTCTTGCGCAGGGTCTTGGTCTTGGTGAGGGAGTACATGACGTCCTGCTCAGACACGGGCAGCGGAGGGCGCTCGTTGGCAGCAGGCATGACGGTGAAGGGCGCGCAGGACTCGAAGATCTTGACGATGCGATTGGATGAACCAGCGGGCATGGAAGTGGCGGCGGGGGCTTCGCGCAGCACGCGGGCCTTGATGAGGTACTCGATGGCAGCGGTGTGCGGAGCCATGTCGTCGCGGAGGCTGCAGCCGAGTGACGGTGGCAAAGTAGTGTGTTCTGCGCGGACACAGTCGGAATGCACCTTGTGTGTGCAGGCGGAGATGGTAAGGTGTGTAGGGAGAACAAAGAAGAAGGGGAAGTTGTAAGTGTGGCCGGCCTCGAGGATGCGAGGGTGCGGAAGCGCCGCTGGGGAAATGGGCATGTTCATCTTGAGCAGGACTTGAGAGTTGCGCTGAGGCAACTGTGTGGATTCGATACGGGTGCGGCTGGTGCACAGCAGGAGAATCTCAATAAGATCAAAGTGGGTGTCTCGAGGAGCAGTGATGCTGGCAGTGCCACTGATGGTGTTGCCGGGCTGGTAGATCTTTGTGGAGTAGTGATCATTGAGGGAGATTGAGATGGCGGCCTTGTGGGAACCGCTGTGGATGTGAACGCTCGTCGAGCTGACGGCGCTGACAACGCTGGCACCCGAAGACGACAACATTGTGGCGGTAGTTGTGATGTGTGGGTAGATTGGTTGTCAAGGCTTGATGTAGAAGATAAGAGTAATGTGAAAAACAGGTAAATGCTGAGGTGGTAGCTGAGTGAAGATTAAAGACTAAGGATATAATAGTGATAGTGAATCTCAACATAACATATAGTCCCCCGGATCGAGGGACATGACTTCTTATATACCAGATGCTTCTTACTCACTTACACTCAATGTCTACATTCCTCGCATTATTGTATAAAGAAAAACCTGTAAAATCCATTAAATTGGCCGGCGCCCGTCTCCGGCACACACCCTGTTGGTCACTTACAAGTACATATGTACACCAGCTTTTTTCTTTCAATTTATTGAATTTATCCGGCTAATAATAAAAGATACATCTATTTTTGATGTGACGATGAAAATCTCAAAGAGGAAAAAAAAGGGAATTAAATCGAATTTTACTACATACTGTACATGCACAGTATAAACCCTTTTCCGCGGTCTGGCCCTTCCGTTGGGAGCCCACTGAAACCAAAGTTTTACTGGAGCCACAGCCCACTGAAAACTCTGAAGTCCGCTTTTTTGTGCTTTATAAAGGCTTGACATGGAAAATTTTATAGGGGCCCGCTCCACTTTTGGCGTCATTTACAGGGAGTACAGACGTTATTTTTGGGATCCAGCAAAACAACAACAGCCGCCGCTAAAAACTTTTCAGCAAGTATTTCCACGCCCCCCTTTATGTTACACACCTTCTCGAGGTTCATTTGGTGGTACATAGTACGTGTATGTAGTATACCAGTATGTTAAATAGCATTGCTTTGCGATTAGCAAATTGTTGCTTTGGTTCCATTTTGCTGTTGCATTATAGAAAGAAGCGGTGACTGTTTCCAAGCGCGGTATACATAAACGCCCATTTCTGAATGCTCAAAGCCACTGTTTTGTTAAGTAAAGCAGCTTCTTGTCGTCTACAAGGCGTGTTCAGCTGGCTGAGAAAAAAAAAGATACATATTTGTTTGCCGGTAGGTACCTCCGACGGCCACTACAAGCTACTAACTACTCATGTACCCTTATAACGAAGTGCTTGTACCAGGCCCACAGCTCGGATGTGGCTACGACTTACTTGCTATGTATGTACATATGTACATATGTAGTGGTATGTTATCCTTTGCTTCCCTGTCTACCGCCTTTGTCTTGACATGGCGGAAACCTGTGATCAAGGAAGCCAAGAAAGAAAAATAACATAAAATAAATACAGAATGAGTCTGTCTAAAGAATAGTACGGAGTTTTCTCCGCACCCATGCTTGCTTGTATTGTAAAAGGCGTAGCTAGTACCATATGTACATGTAAAAAGAGCCACGCTTAAAGAGCTCTTTGCCCGATTTGTCTTGAATTATCTTGACTCACACATAACTACATACATATGTATGTACTTCAAGTAAAGCTTAGGCTCCTCAAGGCAACAGCCGGAGTTGGCTCCGCAAACCACCAGAAACAGCTAGACAGCAAAGTCCAAGGTTGTTTTTTTATGGCTTGCCGCAACCTACGCCTTGCGCTTGACAGACAGGAGAAGAGTTTATCAATCATCCCAATGGAGTTAACAGACAAAGCTATAGCTTAATCTCGACCGCATGGCTGACCTCCGCAATTCCGCACTGGCGTGACTCCTCGCCTTGGTTATCGTCTTACTTTGGAAATCTCCAACAGCAAACGTCAACTCCTTTTTCTCGGCGCCGTAGTTTTCAGCCCTTGAGTTTACGTCTGACAGTTGCTACCAGCGTACAGAATCCCCAGAATCTGTATCTACATACTCCACTGCGTATAGTACTTGCTATACATGTGTGACCGTGTCTGACAGTTCCAACTGGGCATATGACTACATATAGTTCCGCAATACGTTGAGAGAGCTTTGATTCTTATCTTTCTGTCGCGGAAATTCGAAACAAAAACTGGATATATATTAATCTTAGCTTCTGACATTGGAAATGGAATTATTGGTATGACATTAGGGTTAGGCCTTTACTCTGCAGACTAGTACTGATGTTGCTGTTTTCAATTTCGACATACGTATATATTAATTAAGGAATATATTTTTCTGGAACCATGTAGCATGTCATAGAAAACACCCTGGTCATCCCCGGATTTTCTTGCCGTTAACGAGTCGTCTGGTTTTGCAACAATTTTTAGACTGTGTTATTCCCTAACGGCAGTATGTAGCGGAGGAAGAAAAAGACTAGTCATATCTCTCGTGGTTTAGGTGCTTCGTGTTGAAGTTGCTCTTAGACAAAGCACGCATTTTATTCTCGCCGGAAAAAACAATATCGAAAAGAGCCCTGTATAACGTTGTGAACTGGCAAATTAAATCGAGTCGTCTAGTCACGGCGGGACGAGTCGTTCAATATTAGGGTCATGTGGACATTGCTTGTAAGTGGTCAAGACAAATCGCAAGCTGCGGGATAACTCTGAAGGGTGTGGCGTTAGCCAAGCAAATACAAACTTCAGTACTACCCAAGCTAGAACATCAAAGAAACGAAAAGAGGTCCTTGCTTTTGACTCGGCACATTACCCGTGAGTGAATTTGGTTGACTTGTTTCTGGTATTTTCTGTATGATGTGTACAAGTATATCAGTATGTATGTATGCCAAGCGTGTAATTGTACAAGTATGGTATGTATGTACATATGTACGTAGTACTTGTAAGTAAGCAAGCCACTTGAACAAGAAAGTGTCAACAGCTAATGGTACAAGTGAAAATATGTACAAGTACATAAATGCCTACTATGTAGTATAGCTTTTAGTCAAGCGAAGTGTGCGTTATAGAAACAGCAAACTACATACATATGTACATGTATTACATGCACACAAACAAACATGGCCGTACCCAACGTCCAATGTATTACGAGTTATCATATAGAAACTCGATTATCCGCCCAAATCCCAAGCTCGCTTGAGTCTGATGGACTAAAATAAAGGGCAGGCCAGTGTGTGATGTACAAGTATGTACAAGTATGTATGTATGTACATCCCGCATGTCAACATGTATCTATGAACACGTAAATAGGAGGCATGAGGCTCATTCATGTACATATGTACATACGCAGTAAATTTGTAGATCCGAGCCGAGCCTCAATGGTAATGCCAACCCCTCTGCTTGCAATCACCAAGCCTTGAACCTCAACGCCACAAGCTTACCTGAACAAAAACATCGGCTGTCCACGGCTTCTCCTTCCGGCATTCCAGAATCTCCTTCTCCTGACCACAAACTACCACATACATACATATTTCCAAATGAGCTACCTGAAATGGCGTTATTAGCTTTGTACTTGAATATCTTTATTTCTCGTGCAAACACGTTCTTTCTTATTGCTGGTCGAAACAGGGAAAACTTTTCTCTCATTTGTTCAGCAGGGAGCGTGTGACTGTATGTATGTATATACGTATGCATCTATGTTGTACTTATACTTTTGCTCGATCTAGGCACGAGTTCCCTTTAGGGGACAAGTCCTGTGAATTCACGAAACCTCTAAAGGCATGTCCTGCCTGTGTCTTTTGGGGGAGAGGGGGAAGTCCCTATAAAGAAACCTCGTACATACATAAATTAAGGGCTTAGGTTTAGCTGGGCTGGGTTAGCAATTAGGTAACGAGATCCAGTTTTATTTTTTTCATTTACCCATGGCAGCAAGCACGAGGATGGCCCCTTATTGGCTGATTGGCTGATTTTTTGTGTGGGAAAAAAAGAAAGAATTTTCAGTTGGAATTTCCTTTTATTTATATGAAAAAAGTTGTTGAAGTGCCTGCCGTTGAAGTGCCTGCCATGCCTAGAAATGCAAATACAAGTACTGGTGTATGTACATATGTACAAGCACCTAAATACTTCCACTTCTTGAAGCCGGACTCAACCGTCGGGGTCACTAATTTCAGCGGGTTCTAACCCGTTCCAGACTAGGGTTTGTGCTTTCTTAAACTCAAGACTGACTGTATGTATTTACACAAGACGATGCCAAGCGGCAGATGGAGCCTCATTGTCCCAATAGAACAAGCTGAGCCATGCTTAAGATACAAATTTACTCGCTCTCACCATCGCCGCCTTGAATATCACCATCAACAATATGTAATCAACACCAACCTTGTCACCAATCCGCAGCTAAGCCCTTGCACCCGGCATGTCCATTCTCAGCCCTTTCAATAGCATCAACCCCACCTCCTTGTTTTTTCTGATCAACTTCTGTAAAAACGTGTTTTTTATGACTGGACTTATACCGACGCAAGCCTTCGGAGACGACGCCCGGGCTTCAGAAGTAAGTTCCAGGCGCCTATTCCTTGGGGCCTTGGTGCTAACAAAACTCGTACTACAATTTGTGCTACATACATCCATATGTATGTACTTACTCATACTCACGATAATACACATACACCCTCCCTTTCATAGCTGATGCTGTTCTGGGTGTCGTCGGTCAACCTTGCACCAGACGTAGACCAGCTCCACCGACTATCCAACTCCACACGCTCGATTGCCGTTAACTGCAAAATAGGCGGAGAATGGCGACATTTTAGAAGCTTGAACCATATAAAGGCCGTACTGAAATATGTGGGTGAGTGAAAATTTCTTTCACTCATGTGCCCCTTTGCTTTGGCTGTTTTGGCTTTTGTATCGTGTTTGTTGGAAGGAGTTTTCCCTCTCTCTCGGGGGTTTGTCACTTAGAGGAAAGCCTTCCATCTTCCATGCACCGGCTTAACATGCTTAACCCCCAAACGGCAAAATCTTGTAATGGTGGCCTTACCCGCAAGTGTTAAGTCTGAAAACCACGGGCTTTTTGTAATTTAGGATGGGCTGCTAGGTGCAAGCTAAGCTTAGCACAGAATTTTCACTTCTCACTACCATACATACATGCAAGAACAATGCCAGATGAAAAAGACCCTTGAAAAAAACGGATATGACCCATGTGTAGAAGACTATTGCTCGCAATATTGGGTCGAAACTGTGCAATATTGAAGTTGGATATCGGGACAGCTCGAGGACTGGTTTACGATGGTAATGCCATTTCGCCAAGGTATTTTACAAGTATACATATACGTACATATGTATGTACTTGTAGTATGTACTTAACGAAAATACCCGTATAGGGTTCCCATTCCAGCATTATACAAGCATGTATCAGTACGAGTATAATAGTGATACGTACTATGGTATGTATGTACCATACATATGTATTGGGTAGAGCCTCATTGTCTTTTTCTTTCATTCATCCAGGCACAGCCTCGGTCAATCGAGGAAGTCGTATTCCTTGTAAAAAAAAAAAAAAAAAAAGTCTTAATTTACACATCAAAGCCTTGTTAAGATACCTGTATGTACATATGTATGTACAAATAGAGACAAGAATAGAAGAACGAGAAGAAACAAACAGACAAAGCGACGGGGCTGCCTTGTGCTTGTAAACAAAAGGTCACCCGCTCAAGCAGAATTTTCACATTTGGGCTCCGCTTGGCCCCTGGAAGGCTGGCAGGGAGAATTTCAGTAAATGAAGAACAAAAAGCATACTGGTATGTACTGGTTGAACGTTGCTGAAAGATCCAAGCCTTGACTTCTTTTCTCAAAGCAAAGGTAGCATCCAATTGAGCGGCAGAGTAGAAAAACGGGCGTTATTCGGCAAATGAATGCAGAATCTAATCTACTGACTGCTTATTTTCTCAGGAACGACAAGCAATCAACTGCAATGACACCCCCTTTAGCCTTGTTACTGGCTGCTAATATACCATACATATGTACATACATACGTATATGGTACTCGTGTGCAGATTACAGTAACTGATGTATGGTAAATACGTATATGTACATATAATATCAAGCAAGCCAGCCGCATCAGTTGTCGCTTTTGAGGGAATACGTATAGATCAAAGTTCAAGTCTTCTTATACATACGTATACAAGTACACATGACACTGTATCAGGTACAGAGATACATACATTACCTTTCACACGCAAGCCCGCTTTGTATGTACTTCTCTACTTGTACTTGTACATACCAGTATGGTACGGAGTAGCATGTTGCTTGCTGTGTGTGGCCAGATCGGGGCTCCACTTATGACAGCACAAAACTACCTCTGTATCCAGCTTTTGTTTGGAAAAAGCCCAATGTTCAGGTACAACATGTCCCAGCTAACAAGGGCATGACAAACAGGTACAGGGTACAAATATGTATGTATGTATATATGTATGGCATACCAAACACAATACATGTGTACATACAGGGATGAAGTTTGCGGCTCGGTGAAGCAAAAGACAGGCCAATGATAGTTAAATCTCACGATGCGTTGGGCTCTGAGGGGCTGGAATGGAAATGGCCAGAGTAGTGTCGATTATTCACGGCTTTTGTTTGCATGAGATGAGACGGGTTGGCAGAAATTAAAACTCCTGAGAGCAGGATTCACAACCATAACCATAACCATATTGTATTTCGAAGTACAAGTGTATATGCATTTATACGTACACAAAGGCCGCTCGGTAGTGGAAATAAAGCGTTAAATCCACGGCAGGGCTGTGATTGTTCTAGAAGCCTATTCATAGATTAATATATTTTTTTCTAGGGGCAGGTACCGTGCCATACTTGTACAATGAAGTTTCTTTCCCTTTCGAAAAGCTCTTTTGTTGGCTTCCTAAAGATCATAAATCCAGGTGAAAAATCAATCTAGTCATACCATAGAGCCGTGTTTGGTGTTTGTATGGGCAAACTTTTTTCGTGGTCGAAAATCCTTTAAAAAAACCTAAATCTTCCAAAAACAAAAAAGTAACGTACAACGTCAGAATGTACTCATACTTTTGACCCCGCTTCATCATGGCCGAGTTAACAATGGCTTCTAGACTTCAACGCGGCTTTTCATATACGAATCCTTGGTAATACGAAAAATCTGGTTCTTCTTAAGCCGAGTTGGAATTCTGTCAATTCAAATGCGGGTGGCTTTCTCAGACCGCCTGTTGATAGCTAGTGAACAAAAAGCACCGCCATTTGTCAGTGGCGTGATGCCTCCCGTGGCCATATTTTGTCCTTAATTCTGTGACATCTTCCGAGTATGAATATCCGGCCGGTCACCTGCCGGTAGTTTTTGTGACACATAATAGTGCCACAAGGGCCCGAGTTTACATGCTATTTTAACCTAAATAGGGTTACCGAACCCTTACCAGTCCTAGCTACTGCCACGAGATGTACAGCATGATGCCGGCACCAACAGCCACAGCGACGAACTGGCCCAGAGTCTTCCTGAGCTCAGCGCTCTTGTTAGGGCCAGTCTCGAGAAGCTCCGGAATGACAGAGACGGTGCCGACGTAGAGGAACGTACCGGCAGTAAACGGCAGCAGCATATCGCCCCAGCTCTGCCAACTGTTAGACGTGTTCTACAACATTGCCATCAGAATTTAAAACAAAGTACTCACTAGACTTGTGCCCCAGATGCCGCCGTTGCGGGGCATACCGAATTCGTCGAACCCGCCCTTGCCGCCGAGTTCTTGCACGGCAACGCCAATCAACGTGCCTAGAAATGCCCCGATAGCCGTGACAAACTGCGCGCCCATGGCTGCCCGCTTCGAAAAGCCCGACTGGATGAGTAGCGCAAAGTCACCAACTTCGTGCGGAATTTCGTGCAGGAATACTGCAAGCATGGTGCTCGCGCCCACCGTCGGCGATGCGTAGAAACTCGCGCTCATGGCGAGGCCGTCAGTGATGTTGTGGGTAAAGTCGGCAATAAGGTTCAGGTAGCCCGCAAGCTTGACGCTGGGGTTCATGGCCTTGTCGTCCGTGGCTGCGGCGGGGGCAGGGGCAGTACTGGAGAAGGATCCAGTCTTGCGCTGTGTGATGGTGGAGGAGTTGGCATCTACGCCCGAAGCAATCCCAGAAGGCTCAATGTGGACGTGACCATCTGCATGGCCATGAGAGTGTTCATGCCCCGTGCCGCCTGTGGCAATTCTCAGGCCCTTATCCATAGCTACAAACGTCATGAACCCCACCAGGATGGCCACGCCGAGCAGCAGGTTTCTGTTGGGCTCCACGAGCACCAAACGCGCTCTGTCCGGCTCGTCCTCGCCGAGAAAGATCTCCGGAAGCAGGTGGAACAGCGTGTCTCCCATCAACCCACCGACGGCAAAGGCCACCATGATGGTGAGCGAGGCAGGGTCGATGTTGGGCGGGCACAGAGCAAGCAGAAAGTTGGGCGGGCCCGAGATGTACAGCGTGGCCAGGAGGGAATTGACGGCAGGACTACCGGGGAACAGATACGCAAAAACAGTCTTGGTCAATGACGATTGCGATGAGTCCAGCGTGGCCGCCTTGGCAGCAGAGAGTTTCTCAACAATAGGGCATGCCTGATATGGTGTTAGTGGGCTGTTGGGGGCTGGGCAACATAGGGGGTGGGACGATGTACCTGAAGCTCTTCGTCCAGCTGCTCCAGACTCAGCGCCGCAATGTCAATGACGGTCTCAGTCTTTGCCGCCTCAGCTTTCACGAACACGGCAAGCGAGAGAATGAGAAGAAAAGCCGAGATTAACGCGCGGCAGCGCATGGAACAGGTGGCAGTCATGGTGGTAATTGCAAGCTCGGTCTGTCAGCTCCGAGACGCGAATCGGAAATAACGTATGATAGAGGCTGCTGCTCACTAGATTGTCATATAAAGATTTGGAAGTACCGGTTCACTGTAAATTGGTTTCATGTAACTCAAACTAAGAGCGCCATTTAGCTGGGCGAAGCTTCAAGTAAATTTGGCGTTGATCTACTAGAGTGGGCCAGGATGCTATGAGGGTTGGGGTTAAGGGTCAAACCCCACCCTAGTAAACCCTAAGAACACTTCAAACGGCTTGCCATGTTGTGTAAGCAGTAGTATGTAATGAGGCTCTGTAAAAAACAGAAAGTATTGAGCCTCACCTCTACGTATCGGGACTCAATATGACTTAAAGTGTTTGGCCAACAAATGATTAATAATCGAACTCCGCGGAAAACTTATGACTTGGCTGACTTGCGGTAAACCGTCGTAGTACATACGTATACAGTATACGATCAGCATCTTGGAGACACAAATTCGAGACCTCGGCGAAAATGACGTTACTTTGTATGAGCCAAGACGTTTCAGTGCCTGGGAGACAGTTGGGGAGACAGTTGGGGAGACAGTTGGAGAGTCCAATGATCTATCCTATAGAATAATGAAGCGTGTTATCTAAAAGGGTTAAAATTGTGATAGAGGCTAGATCATCTGTTGCATATTCAGATCAGCTTCCCGGTTAAAAGAGTTGTTCCGTTAAACATGAACAATGTAACAGTACTGGTATGTGTATGTTAGACATCATGAGAATCGGGTAGGCGTGTACCTAGGTATGGCAGTCAGGCCTTAGAAGTGCCGAAAACAACCTGAGTCACGAACAAGACAATGATGTAGACGCATGACGTAGTCGACAAGAATCATTTCTCCATATACAAGCAGACCTGTCTGAACGAGTCGAGAATGGGGTGTAAACCGCTGAGATCTTTGAAGGGAGGGTGGCATTAGGATGTATTGTGTATGTATGGTATGTATAATTGAGCTGCCACTTGCGGCAGGAGCAATGCGTAGCACTTTGAAATACATGGAGCTTTTCAGAAGGGCTCAATGACACAGTACAACAGTACAATTTATTGGCATCTTGGCTTGACAAGAGTCGGGTGTTGGCTGTGGATGCTTCCTAAGGGATGCTGCCTCGAAAGTGCCGGTTACTCAATGAGTTCTGATAGGGAGAAAAAGTATCAGAAATATCATGAAATATGGGAAGATGATAGTAGTGAATAGCACAACGTACTATGTAATGCGGCCAGAGGAATTTCAAGAACTACTCGAGACTCAAGTAATGTAGTAGTACATACCGCAAAGGATCGGATGCCTGTGCAACAAAGTGGAAGTATGTACTTCGTATGTATACACAAGATTTATCAAGGTTGGAGTGCCTGAAATACTATGTAGAAAAATGCATATCACGTTTGAAGTCTGCTGGTATCACAGAACGTACTTTTCCGGTGTTGAAATTGTTGCCGAGTGAACAGTTTGTTTGTTAGAGGCTGACTATTTCCGCGGAAAGATGCCTGCAAGCAGGGACTAGGGTTAGATGAGCTCGATGTATTGTAATACTAGGGTTAAAAGAAAGTCTTGAGGTTGTCACTTTCAAAACGTGGTAGCCATAACTTTAATGACATACCAAAGAATCGAACTGACGAGGAAAGTGAAAAATCGTGAGTATATATGTGTATAAAGGTTGATACTAGTCCTTGCTTTACGGTCGTTGGTATATTTTGGCGGTATAAACTTGATGTTGCGCGAGTCAAGGTAAGTCAAGTCAGTAGGCCGAAGCTCCTCCCAAGCATTTTGTGCTAAACGTTTTATACTTCATTATAAAGACCAGCATACTTTGCTCCAGTCTGTATGCTAGTGCTGTCGTGCAAAAGAAACTCGATTCTTCTAGTTGACAGGGCTCACTGCAAGCTCATTCATCGCTTTTCTCCTGTGAAGTCTGTCTTTCTTCAGTTCCGTCTCAAAGTAGGTGTGTTGACTGATACCCTCCTTCTCAAGGTCGTCAAGAGTCGCTGCTCTGTGCGTTTTTGCGTATTGAATGAGGCGGTAGCGAGCTCTAGCAGAAAGAATAGGAGCTGCTCCAGCTCTTCGTGAGGTTTGGGAAGGTATTGGAGACCCCATTTGCTTTCTTTTTGAGGCTTAAGCGGAGGGTAGAGTTGACAGTACTCCGTAGATCTGGAGACACCAACGAGAGAGGCGATACAACTGAAGGTTTTCCTCGCCCTGCAAGCGTCCAAATGGGCTCTATTTTTTGTAGAATAGTTCTTCAGATTTCATAATGATGGTAAGTTCTTGATGTTATTTTAAAAGAAATGAAGCCAAGAAAAATTGTTGAAGATGATGAGTTGAATCATGAAGCCTCGCATCTTACATTAATTCTGTGGGGCATTTTGCGCCCATTTCCCCTGTGTACATACTAAATAGTTATACGTGAGGGTGGAAAGACATAATCAGTAGAACTGACACTTACATATATGAAAAAGAAAGCGAGGGGCCGAGGCATTTACCTCTGCATCTTGTCCTACCTTCAACTTTTATATTACAAACTATGTATATACCACTTTTCATTACATCCATTATAAACGGCACAGATATATCTCCATCCCAATGAAAAACTACTGTCATAGTGATGCTTGACGTCATTGAAAATCAGTATGTACATATACTTAACAAGGTTGGTGATACACCCAGTCAGGTTGCTTCTTCCCTTTACACGTCTATTTTTACAGTTTGTCCTACCTTCTCCCTCATCTGCAACAAAAGGGAGTTAAAGAAACCTTTTGGAATGACCACAGGCTTGGTAGAGCTGAGTTGAAATCTGTAGGAGGCTATCACGTCCTTGGCTAAAATGAAAGCATGATACATGCTGAAATTCAAGAGTTTAAGAGAGAGGTGGGTGTGTTGCCAGATACAGTTGCAACAGAACTGAAGAAGGACAAACGGAAAAGATTTGTATTAGTCCTATAAACAAGAAGAAAAAAAATTGCTTTTGCTAGAGCCTACAAACAGATATATTTGGGCAAAGTTTGCTGGCCAGATGGTTGTTAACTCGAAGTGAACAGCCTCGCCCATGATCTCTGGGCAGCGAGAGGACATGGGGAAGCAGGACTGTATACAAAAGACAAAAGAGACAACCTATATGTCTATTTGTACATGGACTTGCTTTATGGGCGAAAAGAAAGGTCCTCTTGATATTCCTTCATACAATCACCGTATGACACAAGCAACGTGCTATGCTAATGCATGGGGAGACCATTTTCTTTTCTTTTCTTTTTTTTTTTGGATCAAAAGGAGGAGGAGGACGGAATAGTATATGTATATGCAACAGGAAAATTTCTCTTGGTATAACGGAAACCAGTTACAAGATTGCAGGAAGGGAAATGGATTCACAAATAGATCTGAGTTCGAAGTGGCTTCTGAATGAAGTGTGAGAAGAACTACAGCCAGAAGACTCAACAAAGTATGAGGTCTCTACCACATAAACTGGCTGCAAATATCAAAGTCAAAGGTGGTCGAACAAAGGATTGATTAATTAAACACAATCCAGTTTCCGTTTATCATTTTGAGGGTTATCTATTGGGTTTTAGAGTTTGTGATACAAAGAAACGTACTACGTAGGATGTTTGTATGTAAATGATACATACATATGAAGTTCAAAAGTAACACGAGTGCCATGGCGACTCTTAGACTTGTTTCAACGTTAGTTGTGCCCATCGATGGTAGTTTAGGGGTTGAGTATTCTTCAACTTAGCAATTTAGGATGCTCGATTAAGTTTATGCTTATTGAGGAATACTGATCTGATGCATACTACTATGTACTACATAAGTGCGTACAAGCAC
Source organism: Thielaviopsis punctulata (assembly GCA_036034705.1). Lineage (NCBI taxonomy): Eukaryota > Fungi > Ascomycota > Sordariomycetes > Microascales > Ceratocystidaceae > Thielaviopsis > Thielaviopsis punctulata. Next base: position 506,947 of record CM069902.1, on the reverse strand, counting down.
ATATGTACATAACTGTTTTTGGTGTCGTTATTAGATAAACTTAAAGCTAAAGCCCTTTTAGGAATTGTCATTGGCAGGACGTCAAGTAAAAATCAGACGCAGTCATCTTATCTAACTCGTCTCGTCTTCAGGAGTCTCGCTTCCCAGTTTCTATTCTTAGTATTGGATTTACAAGGACCATACATATACATACATATCAGTACATAGTATTGCATATGCGATTAAGCTTTTTTTGCTGTTGCAGCCACTCAGGATGCAGATATTGACAAGCATTTTCTGCTGATCTTGCACAACAACAACTTCAGAAGAGGCTAAAACACGCCAAAGGAGCGTCATAGACTTAAAGAATATAGGGGAGGTTATGTAATACGAGCGTGATGTAACGGGAGACCAGGGTCATCAAACGAGACCAAGAGAAAAAGAATGCAGGGTCTTGCAGGTTTTTACTAGGTCTTCTCCAGTTGATTGTCAAGCATTGTACATATGTACATATCATACATACTCCATGTATGTATCAAAGTATCTTTATGCGAATGCTTCTAGACTGGGGTAAAGCCGAAAGAGGCTGGTGACGATCCATGAACAAATGCCTATAGCATAGTCAGTGAGGTCTTGATTCCCTGGGAGGCGTGGAATGGGTCTTGAGGAGCTTATCCGATGCCAGATTCCGGCGGTCAGTTAAGCCATTTATAGACATGTACATATGTGTACGTGCATATATCAAAATCAACGAAAAATGCCACTCGTATAGGCTTCTGACCAAGAAGCCAAAGCAGATACGAGCTTTTCCGTTTTTCCTGTTCCGGGTGCTTGAGGCACTTTGACGTTAAACAGGCGATACGCAAAGATAAAGCAATAATTGTTAAGTGAAGTCCCAACGGAATGTAACCAAAGGGACTTTTGCAATGGGCTTAGTCAGTTCAAGTAAGGAAGGGGGAAAAAAGGGGATTCACAGCGGAGCCTGCCTGGTATAAAAGATCATGAGAAGCCGCACGGTCGTTTGAACTTAACTCACAACCTACCTCTCTTTCTTTTCTTCACCGCCGCAAGCATTTCTTGACTTTGCTTGGGCTTCTAGCTTAGGGTCGTTCTTTGCCTTTCCTTCGTTCTTTCAATACGTCCTGACTTTTCGTTCTTTATAGTCCCTTTCTGTCAAACTCAACTACATATATCCATACATACTTTTTTTTCACATACACCCATAATCAAAATGCGCACCTCAAACCTTAGTCTTATGGCTATGGCCCTTCACTCGGCTTCGGCATACGTCTGGCCCAACAAGTACGACAGTCTGGAGGACCTGCTCGTCATCCAGTCTGGCTACCTGCGGTTTGGCTTCACAGATTGTAAGCTTTTGTTCGACATGTATCTCTATTGAACCATTTGGCTAACCCTAAACAGTGGTTGTACCCTGTGGCTTTGGCCAGGATCTCCCCGGAATCAACACCGCCGGCGAGTGGATGCGCACGGCCTTCCACGACACCATTACTCATGACAAGGCTGCCGGCACCGGTGGTCTTGACGGCTCCATCCGCTGGGAAACCAACCGGCCCGAGAACCCTGGCAAGGCATTCAACGACACCCTCGGCCAGATGGCCAGCTTCATTTCGCCCGTCATCAGCACTGCTGACATGATTGCCTTGGGTCTGGTGGCCTCGGTGGCCTCGTGCGGCGGCAAGCGCATTCCCCTGCGCGCCGGTAGAATCGACGCGCCGCATGCCGGCCCTCCCGGTGTTCCCGAGCCGCAGACGAACTTGAAGGATACCACGGCGCAGTTTGCCAAGGCCGGCTTCAACGTCACTGACATGATTGCCATGGTGGCCTGTGGCCACTCAATTGGCCAGGTGCACAGCGTCGACTTCCCCGATATTGTGACGGGTACTCCCGAAGCTTCCAACGTGGCCAAGTTTGACCGCACCAGCGCTCAGTTTGATAACAAGGTGGTCAGTGAGTACCTGGAGAGCGATGGTATCAACCCGCTGGCCTTTGGCCACAACGACACCACCAACTCGGACAAGCGAATTTTCGGCGCCGACGGAAACGTCACCATGCAGTCCCTCAACGATGGCAACACGTACCAGGACCGTTGCCAAGATATCTTAGCGCGCATGATTGACACCGTGCCTGCCAATGTCACGCTGTCGGATCCCCTGGACCCGATTGACATCAAGCCTTACATTAACACGCTGGAGATTAACTCTGCCGGCACGGGTATTGACTTTGCCGGCCGCATCCGCATTCGCACGTCGGCTTCTACTGGCCGCAACGCTGATGCCATGTCGGTCAACCTGACGCTGACGGACCACAACGGCGCGCAGTCTGTGATTCCGGCTATCCGTCCAAGCCTGAAACTAGGACAGTCGGTGGGCTTCCTGAACGAGGCTTTCACGTGGTACGAGTTCTCGACTACTCTGGACCTGGAGGCGTCGGCCAAGAGCTTTGTGATTAACGTGCAGGACGGAAACGTCACGGCGACTTACTCCAACGAAGAAGCCGGGTCGTACCCCATCGAGACGGACCTGCTGTTCCAGTCGTCGGGCTCGTGCCTGAATGTGACGACATCGGCAGATGGCATGTTTGCTCTCAACGTCAAGGTTGCTGTGCGCTCCAACATTACCGAGGATGATGTGGTGGTGCCTGTGGCGCATAAGGTTTTTACTGACAATGTGGTGTCGCCATCTCTGGATATCCAGCAAAGCCCTGTCAAGGGCAAGGGTGAGACTATCGGTCCGTACCAGATTTACACCTTGAACTCGACTATCATCCCCGCTGGTTGGATCACCACTTTCCAGCCTTCCCTGGCCAGCAAGACGTCGACTGTGTGGCCATGGATTAGCACTGGTAGCCTGAACAATTGTTAGATGACGGAAATGCATTGGAGGGTTGGTTCATGATGGCCTGTAATGACTGCTATGTATAGATTAAATGAATTGTTGCCTTTCTTGAAGTATCATATACATATTAGAATTTCTTTCATAATAAGTACTTGTATATGATCAATGTTTATAGTGAATAACAGCCTTGTCCAATCATCACGCTGATTGGTCGGCTCTTCTTTGCCCCACTACTCCTGCAAGGCTGCCTTATCAGCCCCGCGATAAGAACTTTTTTTTTCTTCTTAGGGTTTTTTCACATTCCGTGGTGTATTTTTTTTTCGGTGCAAATCCGCAGAATTGCAGGCTAAAGAGAGCCATTCTCACGATTGCCATTCCATTCTCATTATTTCTAGGCTTGCTTTGCTTTTTGTTCTTGTTTTTCTCATCTTCATACTATTTTCTTTGATACCCCATAGAAATACAAAAATGGACCCCTCCGAGGCTCAAGTCAAGGTGTTGTTCACCACCACCTACAATGACATTGAGCTACCCGAAGAGAAGCGCCAACTACTGGTGCCGGCCGGTCCGTCTTTACTCTTTGGCTCTTTCCGCCTGTTCATGCCTGCTGACTTGCTTCTCTACAGACATCAAGCGCTACGGCCTCTCCCGCATCCTTAACTCAGAGTCGATGCTCAACACCACCTCCGCTATCCCGCTCGACTTTCTCGTCAACGGCACTTTTCTCCGTACTTCTCTTGCCGAGCACTTGACCACGCACGGCCTCTCACCCGAAACCACCATTACTCTTGAATACGTGCCGTCGCTGCTGCCACCCGTCTACGAAGCCAGCTACGAACACGATGATTGGATCAGCGACATTGATCTCCTTTCGCTTTCCACCTCGTCCTCCTCTCACCGCCTCCTGTCCGCCTCGTACGACCGCCTGTTGCGCGTGTGGGACAAGTCTGGCTCCGTCCTGGCCACCTCAGTCGGCCCGTCGGACGGCGGCCACGCCAAGCGCATCAACACTGCGCGCTGGCTCTCAGAAAAGCGCATTGCCAGCGCCGGCATCGATGGCACCGTCCTCGTCTGGGACTACCGCGAGGCTGCGGATGGCCTGAGTGCCGCCAAGCTTAAGCCTGTGCTGGAACTGCACGGCCACTCTAAGCAAATTACCCGCCTCAGCACCGACCCTGCCGCCAAGAACATGCGCATTCTGACGGCCGGCAGCGACGGCCGCGTCGGCCTCTTCCTGGCTAGCCGCGACAAGGCGCCCGAGTGGACGCCCGAACGGCCCACGGGCGCCATCAAAAAGACCAAGACCAGCGTGGTCCTCCCGCAGCGCGGCCCGCTGGCCTTGATGGCCGCCCACGCCGACCCCGTCACTCAGGCCATCTTCCACCCCACTGACAGCACTGTGGCGTACTCGGTGTCGCGCGACAAGACCCTGCAGACGCTGGACCTGACCAGCGGCCGCACCGTATCGACCCTGACCACGATGCACCCGCTGCTGTGCGTGAGCGCGCTGGGCCCCGACTCGGCGCTGCTGGCTGCGGGCTCTGCGGCACGCCATATTTCGTTGCTGGACCCGCGCGAGAGCACGGCGGCGCCGAACGTGCTTACGATGCGTGGCCACAGCAACATGGTTGCAGCACTGGCGCCGGCGCCGGGCAAGAGCCACACGCTAGCGTCGGGATCGTGGGATGGAACCGTCAAGATCTGGGATCTGCGTAGTGTTAAAACGGCTGCCAACGGCGCCGAGTCCGAGAGCGTGTTTACGATTCCCAGAGAGTGGCTCAAGGGCAAGAAGCTGCCTGAGGCGGGCGACGGTGCAAAGGTGCTGGCTCTTGCCTGGGATGAGGCGTGGGGTCTGGCGTCAGGTGGTGAAGACAAGAAGGTGCAGCTGAACACGGCGGGAGAGTTTGCTCTGGAGACTTCTTCTTAGGGTTTTATGGGTTGGGAGGGTTGCGAATGAATTCACAGTAAGAAGAAAAGAGGAAGAAATGAAGTGAAAAGGACTCAGAAAAGTACGTGGTGTTTGGGCGTTTAGGTCACTTTCTTGATCTTGCTTTGCTCTTTTCATATTTGTATATTTGTATTGTATATTGGCTTCAAGGCATTTCCAATTAGAACAACTTGTTTAACTTGCTCTCTTCACTCTTTGTACCTCCTGCTATACACACTCTCATCTATGCCTTCATCAGCTCGTCCAGAGTCGCCATCTTGTCCGTCAACTGTCTCTTGGCAGCCGTTGCCACTCCGCGCTCGGGGTCCGCTAACTGCTCGCTGTAGCACAACTCAAGCAAGTTTTTGAGTTCGTTGTAAGTGAACTTGTTGGGTGCTCCATCCGGCAAGTCTTTGATCTTCTTTGCCGCCTCAAAAATCTTCTCTGCGCCCTTGGCAAACATGGAATAGTAGTTTGTCGCACGCACCAAATCCACGCCGCCCTCGACGTTCTTAAGATTCTGCTGCAGTACGAGAATGTTGAGTTGCATACGGCCACAGCCACGGTTGTTCATCGGTGAAGCAACAGGGGCGCTGGCAATCAGGATTCCCGTCACCAGACGGCCGAGTCCGTTGCGGATAAAGGAAATCTCACGGGCGTGCAAGAACCGAGAAATGGTTTCGTCGTAGGAAACAAGTTCACTGTTAAGCTTGAGGATCTGCGGATCAGGCTCCGATACATCTTGGTCAAGAATGTACGGAGCCGTCTTGGGCGAGAGGACAACTCCAAGCGAGTGCATAATCTGGCAGCGGATTTCCATGTGAAGCGTACGCATGGCAGCACCGGCAAGTTCCTCGTACGAAGTCACTATACGGTCGAACGTCCTGATCAAGTTAGTAATGATGTTGCGTCCCATGGATAGAGATAACAACTTACTGCACAGTCTCCTGAGTCAGCGGCAGATACACCCGGCCAGCCGTATCAAGAGTCTTGTCATTCATCAGCGACCAGCGCTGGCTCGCACCCCTCGGCAAGCTACTTCTCGAGGTATCGGTTTCCTGGCGCGTAATATGACGCAGGCTCTGACTCTTTATGGCCAGCCACTTCATACTCGTGTAAATCAAGCACAGAGACGAAATCGCATCTCTGTCCTGGATAATGTCGTTGGGCTCCATCTCTGTCTTCCTTATGTATCCCACAAGCAACTCTGTCTCTTTCTCCAGCAGTGCCTGGTCGGCCAAGTCACCACTCCAGCGACTTTGAATCACATCATTGACCTCGTTGCTTAGCAGTGAGAAGCGGGCACAGGTGCGCAGGTCCTTATCGTCATCGACAGTACTAGGCTGGTCTGGAGTTTGCGCCTGAGTCTTGGTCACAAGGCTCTTGAACCAAGTAAACACGCGGTCGTAATATCGCATCATCTGCGACACAAGCAGCGAACTCAGAGCCTGATCGTGGGGAATCGTGCCCAGCATCCGACAAAAGGCAGTGACAATAGTAAAGAAAGCCACAGTACCCTTGAAAATGGGCTTCTTGGCAGCTAACGCCCAGTTCTGATCCTGCTGGAACGAATCGGCCTCGTTGAAAACGGTGTCTGTCAGCTTGGAAAGCGTCTCGTCCAGCTGAGGCTGGAAGACGTTGACGAGGAAGTTGTCGAGGAAGGACGTTAGAGTCGAAGTGGCAAGATCTGAGCCCGGAGGTACAATATTCTTGAGGCGCTGCAAGAACACCAGAGTTGGAGGAAGCAAGAGACTCATGTTGAACACGCTTGGATCAACCAGACTCTTATAGGTTCCAACTCCAGGACCGGCGCCGCGTTCACTAAATCCCGGCTCGGTTGTCTTGGCCCCTGGTCGAGGACCTCCAGCAAGTGCTGCCTTCTTATCATTCTTCTCTCGGTCCGTCAGACCTGGCACCGCAGCTTGAATAATAAGATCCAAGGCCTCCATCTCTGTCGTCAACTCAATGCTCTTGGAGTCCGTATCTCCAAAGCGGAAAAGATGATCACGGTTGCCGTCGACCTTTCCGCTGCCTGTTCCAGGATTAGGCGATGTGATAAAGTGGTAGACATCAGCGTCGCTGGTAACATAGTAGTTGAGCAGCGTACGGATCTCGTTTTGGTATAGGTTCCACAGCTCCTTGAAACTACCCAAGAGAGCGCTGTTGTTACCAGCGCCCTCGCGGCGAATCAACGCCTTGATAGATTCATGGAACACGCGGTGGCCTTCAGCAATGGCTTCAAACTTGCCATACAGAGTCCATAACAGGTCGTAGATAACATCGGCCCGCATCTGCGTCTCTCGGCTTCCGTAGATTCCCAGGCCGTTGCCGGGGCCGCCTGATCTGGAGCCAGCACCGCCAGAACGACCACGCAGAGAACTGGGGTGGCGCTGGTCAATCTCGTTGATAGTCTCACTCGCAATTTGAAACAGCTCTACAGGTAAGCGCTGCTTGAGGTTCTCGACAGCGTTCTGTAGGCGGCCCAGCTTGTTGAGCGCCTCAACCAAAAGACCAATGTAATCAAACGTGTCAGCTTCGGGGTTCTTGGCCGGATCTTCTGTGCTCGCCTTTTCAAAGTCAATGTTGTCGAGAATCTGTTCGAATGGCAAAATGTCCGAGTCGTTGGTGAATGCGTCAGTGCTGTGGTGTTTGGCAATGCTCTGCCACCGTTCCTGGCAGTATGGGGACTTGAGGTACAAATGCTCATGCAGCTCCTCAACCAGAATATCCATTAGGGCCGTCTCCTGGTTGGCTAGGTAGCTTCGCAGGTCGCTCAGGGCACCGATATCGTCCAGTTCAGGCTTTCTCAGCTTACGCAGAGCATTCTGAAGCACCTCAACGGCCGTGAGAAAACGCTTCTCTGAAATACGCGCCTCAAGTTGGTCAGGAACAAGACGTAGATCTTCCAGTTCGTCCAGCACTTGAATCAGGCCATCATACATCTGTGACGTCACCGACAGCTTCTTCAATTCCGGGTCTGGGTTGCACAAGCCACCTTTGGCTGCCACCAGCGTTTCCTTCAGACTGGCCACTCGCAGTTGTGATGCCTGAATGCTGTTTTGAATCTGATGGAATGTACCAATAGACGAGTTAAAGCCTTGATGGTGCTCGTGCACAATGCCTTTGAGCGAGTCCTGCAGCATCGTATGTGTCTGTTGAAAGTTGCGGTAGTCGTGTGCCCGTCCGACAGAGCTGTTGTCGAGCAGCTGCAGCGCAAGTTGCACAGGCACACAGTCGTTCGCGCATAGCGCCGGCCACTCACGCCGGATGTACTCAAGCACTTGGTTGATTTGCCGCTCGGCATTGCTCTCTGACCCACGGCGCATATCCTGGCCGACGTCCTGATTCTGTATACGCGACTGCTGGATCATCTGCCCTGGTGAGTCATCGCGGGCGTTTATGCGCTCGTTAAGACGGTTGCGGCTCGGCATTGCCCGCATGGATGCTGCCGGCGCAGTGCTTTGCGGCGATCGCGACCGCGCGCCGATTGCTGTGCCATTGTTTGGAGAGTCCAGCCGGTCGCGGGCCGAGCGCATGTTCATAGCTGTTGAACTTCCGGAGCTTCCGTCGCCATAACCTCCACTAGCGTTACGATATCCGCCGCTACCTGCTCGGATATCTATGCCAGTAGATCCTGGGGTTCGGGGAGACGGGCGTTCGCCCATTGCCCGACCGCGGGGCGGAGGCACCATGGCTGGGCCGCTATTATTTGAATATCCGTCGCCGTATTGTTCGTACTCGGAAGGGTTGGATGGAGGAGCCGACTGTTGCGAGGCAGCTGGAGCTGGACCAAAGTTCCCGTATCCATTAACGCGCTGGGTTGGACGACCCCCATTCATTGGGGCATATCTTCTGTCGGACGACATTATGTACTAAAGAAAAGGAGAAAGAAGAAAGTAACAGCAATTAGGTAGATGGACCAGAAGAGGGCGCTGTCACATGATAGATTGGCCACTAAATAGCGAAGTTCTTTGCGCTTGGCCCAGGCTCTCCTTTTAGGCAAGTCGGAGCCGTGCTGACGGTGCCGTATTGGACTATTTCTCGGCGCTGGTTTCGCTGGTCAGGGTCGGAATCGAAATCGGGATTGAGCAGAAGAGTGGAGAGTTTAGCCAAGAATATTGATGGTGATGATTTGAAGCCAGTTGATTTCTTTCACTGGCAGACAAACCACGGCGTTTGTTGATCGAGCCGAAACTTCACCAAGGCTTGTACATACCAAGCTCTGGATTTTTGGGGGCTCTACAGGCAAGCTCACCCACTATTTGCTATGTGCATATACCTGTACATACATACATCCAACAAACCTCTGTTTCGCTTCGAGCTCGCAACCAACTTGCCCCTCGAAGCCAGAGCTCTGGCCAATGACACTAGCTGGCGTGTTGGAAAAGCGGGCCTGACAGCTGGCTGGGTGTGTTCTGGCTATAAATCAGCACTGACAGCTGGCAAAGCGTTTCCTGGATCCCTGTCAGCTTGGATCAAGGCTGCCGCTTTGGCTAAACTAAGCCCATAGATCTCCGCCTTCAAGCTTCATTCCATTCCATCTCTATCTGACTTCTATATGTGAGGTTTTTCGAGTTGTCGCGTTTTCTCAACTCTAGCCGCCTCTTCCTCTCTTGCTTGCATATTTGCACTTCCCCCCGATAGCGCAAAGCAACTCATATCTTACGCGATATCTCTCCCTCCTGGCTTAACTTGATTCCGTCCGCCGCAAAATCAGTTCAGTAAATTCTTTTTTTAGCGCAACTACGTCACCGGTTTTTTTCAATTTTAGAATTCGCCGCCCGAATTCTCCGGGCTCTTCACTTCTCCAAGAACCTTTAATATCCAACACTATATACATATCTACGCATACACACGCCATGGACGCCAATCGCCTTTGGAAGTTCCGCCAGCCTGAGTGGCTGAACAGCACCTGGGCTCGCAACACCGGTGTTTACGGTGCGGGCGGTCTCGTATGTTCCGAATCCTTTTGCTCTTCGTTCCCGCCCGCGAACTCGTACTGACCTGCTTTTTTGCATACAGTTCTCCCTCGCCTTCTACATCATGCTCGACTCTGCGGTCTGGTCCAAGTCGGCCCGCAACGCTACCGATGTCCATGTCTCGTTTGCCGACTGGCTTCCCCTCATATTCAGCAGCTTCGGAATGCTCATCATCAACTCGGTCGAAAAACAGCGCCTCAGCTCGGACTCTATTGGATACTCGGGCAACGTTGCTTGGCAGGCCCGTGTTGTGCTCTTCCTTGGTTTTGCTGCGCTTGCCGGTGGAATGGCCGGTGGCGTGACGGTTTTTGTTCTCAAGTATGTTGTACCCAGTGTTTCAATGCCGGCGCTGAACATGGGAATTGAAAATGTTGTGGCCAATGCTCTCGTGGGGCTCAGGTATGCTTATAGACATCTACAATCGCTTTAGTTAGATACTAACCTGATATAGCTGCGTTGTTCTCTGGGTCAGCCAGAACATGGAGGACGAATACTCGTACAACCTTGCTCTGTGAGCCTGCCAATTTCCTTGTGCTTCTTTGCCTTTATGATATCCGGCTCTAACTAGAGCTGTATGTAATTTCTGACTATTGTATGCCTTGCTTTGGAGATAGACCTACGCTCTGATTTAGCAGCGGCCACCTGTCACAAATATTTCATGATATCGTGTTACCGAAAATCGCCAATCAACCCTAATTAACAACCGTCATCTTATCTTCGTCAACCCACTTCCTTGCTACTTAGAGCCCGTATTCCTATGCCAATTTTGTGTTGATCGAGTCTGTTTCTCTCTTGCATATGCGTACGAATGTATGTATGTATCTGTGTATGTATGTGCCATCACTAGTATTACTACAATCCAAAATATATACAGCCAACTCCAACGCCAATCGCATTCCATGGCGTTACTCCATTGGCCGAACTGGAGGATAGTACTCATCCGCCTCCGTCTCTTCGCCTTCTTCTTGGGGTATCATGAATTCCGGGTCCGGTGGGGGGACCTCCATGTAAAAGTCATCTTCTTCAAAGCAAGCATCCATGTCTCTTGCCCTCCCAGTCACCTCTTCTTCAGCTTCTTTCTCTTCCACCTCTTCAACTTGTTCATTCTCTGTGTTGATTTCGGCTGCAACGGGGCTCATATCCGCTGCAAGTCCATCCTGAGCCGGGTCAGGCGGAAGCATCTTCAGAGCCTTTTCCAGCACGCGCCGCAACATTACACCCTTCATAGGCACACCTGCGCCTTCTTCTGACAACTCCCCGTCCGAAATCAAGTGCTTAAACCGAACATTCTTGAGCCATGGTGACAATCCAGGGACAACCTCCTTGGATAGTCTTTCAGAATCGTGGTACAACTGGCCTGTCTTGATGGCATCCATTATGTAAGAAGTCACAGTGGATGTTGCGAGCGGTGTGCTGCGCAGGATCTTGGCAATATCGTCGGGGTGGAAGTCGAGATAATGCCACAAGCAGTAGGAGCGCATGGCCGGTCTGCGAATGTTCACGTCCTCTGAATGGTACTCGGAAATGAGCGCGTCGACTCTGGCAATAAGGTCTTCTCTGTGCGCGGTATCAAAATCCGTCTGAGTGGGTTGGCTGGGTGACTCGGCAATGAGTGGATCCTTTACGGAAGCAACCAGCTTCTCGATATCAAAGAACTGCGAAAGAATTTCCAGATTGACATCGCGGTCTTCGATAATTGGTGTGCTTCCCAGGAATTGCCCCGTCTCCTCTTCTTTCTCTTCCTCTACTTCTTTCTCTTCTTCGACTTCTTCAACCTTTTCAATCTCTTCGACCTTTTCGACTTCTTCGTAAGTCGTGTCTTCAACCATCTCCTGAGTTTGTGCTATAGACTCTTCAACAGACTCATAGATCGTATCTTCAGTCATGATAGTCACGAACTCGCTGTTGGGTGTTTCGGGGCCTTCATCTAACTCTTGTGCTGCTTGCACTTCCCGCTCTGCTTCCGCCACATCCTCTGGAACCACCACCTCCACGACTTCTTCGGTCGTCTCAATCTTGGTCTCCGTCACAACTTTCTTAGTCCGTTTTGGCTTAGAAACTATGGCACCTTCGGGGAGTGGAATAGCAAGACCCAGCTCAGCAAAGTGCGGCCTTGGTGGGACTGGATTCATAGCTAATCTCCTTTCCTCGTAAATGTGATAGAGCTGGATGCCAGCATATGCATCAGAGGCGGAGTCTATTCCAGGTAAGCCTCTTAATCAAGCAGGAGTGTTCAAAGTAGGGGATACTTACAGATGATTTGCTCCATGGTCAAAGGCTCCGACCAATCGCCTGTGCGAACGTCTCCCTTGAAGAGGGGGAGCTTGAGAAACTCCTGAACTTGATCTGCAAGTTTGACCATTTTCTTGTTTATCAACTCCCATTCCTGAAGAGGTGCATATTTAATGACCTTGTATAGATTGCTCAACTCGACAATACCCTTGACTTCCACATCGAGATATGTCTTGAGGCGAGTGCAATCAGCCTTAATGCAGACACCGCACTTTGATATGCCGTCATCTTCAAGAATCTTGCGTAGAGAAGGAGAAATCAAGTTGCCATCGTCTTCGGGGAAGAGAGCCACGTGAAAGAGGGCAATGCGACTAGGGCTGGCGACTTGAATCAACGAAACATTCTTGCGGACACCATCGTAGCGCGAAGACTCTGCAACCCATTCTAAATCCAAGCCAAGAACCGGCTCGTTGAGGAAGTAGTTTTTTACTACGCGCTCCATGGTATGGAGACTGCGACAGTAATGAACGTTGACTTTTGAAGGCTCTCCCTTTTCGTTCTCGGGACCTCTGTACAGCGAGTAGCTCCAGTATGACGCCTCCGAAAAATCAGGAGCGTTCTTGGCTTGAAGGAAAAACTCCCGGGGGATATTGAATGGAAGAGAAGATACGGGTGGCGATAGGGGGTCTTCAGCGTTTTCCGGCAACAAAGCAGCAATTTCATCCTGTTCTGCCTCCACTTCCTCTGCTCCGGCTTCAGCGCACGTGGCAAAAGACTCGTCGCCAGAAAGTGGCCCGAAATCATCTAAGCCGCGCATTGGATAAGCAAGATCAGGGTCCTCAGGTGCTGGGTCTGAAAGCGGCGCTGTGCTAGCAAATCTGATGCCGTGTTCCGGCTTCCATTCACGTGAAAACGCGGGCATCATAATCCCTGGCACCAGGGTCGAATTGCGAAGACAAGGCGTAAGCAAGTTTGCAGTGCTTGATTTTCTGTGGTGCCCCGTGCAGGCCGGCTGAGCCTGAAAGCTTGCAATCCTCGAGGATCGTGAGACGGTGGCTGGATTGCAATTCGGCAACAGAGTCTGCAACCTCATCCGAGGAGACCCATTTCCACGACACAAAATCATTTTGGCGCTGGGTTTGCGATAAGCGTGATGCTTTAGGGTGTTCTGAAATAAAATAAATGCCCCGCCAAGACACAGCGGTGGGGTTCACCAGATATGGCAATGTGATAAAGATTGAAGAATCATGAAGCCTTAAAGACTTACTATGTGCATCTGGCTTGCTGTCTGTCAAATTCGGTGGTGTTTGTTCCCTGTGCGATTTAACTGTTTATTTGCTCTTAGTAGTATTTTTAATTGATTTTTTAACCCCATTGGAAACAAACTAGGGTCCGAATTGAGTCAAGAAAAAGTAAAGCCTATTGCTGCCAGCTGCTAGTCCAGCCGTGACAGCTGCCAAGAGCTGTCAGTCACGTGTGGGGCAAGCTTGTGAAGTTCAAACCCAGCTTGCAAGCGAGTGACGTCTTTGCTTGATTCTATACTTGATGTCATAGTAGACCCTTCATCAATTGGCCGTATCTTTTCACTTTGCACGCAGTAACCCCTTTACATAATCTTTTGCGTTCCTTCAAACACGGCTTAATCATATCAGAAATGGCTTCTCAGCTTCTTCCTCTCGGTATTCCGGCCCTTTTCAAGGAACAGACTTTAAAGTTCCACCATATATCCTCCTTTAGGATGTATAACTGACATTGTATTAGAACTTATCGACAAGTGTGTCGGCTCTCGTATCTGGGTCATCATGAAGGGAGACAAGGGTATGCATATTGCTCACAGAAATGATATCACATCAATATAAATTCTAATTTTGATCACAGAGTTTGCCGGCACCCTCCTTGGCTTCGACGACTACGTCAGTAAGTTATTTCTCACTGCCTCTGTCCGCAAGAAGTTGCTAACGCTGTTTGTAGACATGGTCCTGGAAGATGTCACCGAGTTGTAAGATGCTATGAATGCATACTTTTCTTCCGTTCAACCTTCTAACTTTGTAACATAGTGACTACTCGGGTAACCAGACTAAACTGCCCAAGATTCTGCTGAACGGCAACAACGTGTGCATGGTAATGGAAACCCATCTGGAAACCTTGATGAATGACATGCTAATACAAATACAGTTGATACCTGGCGGAGAGGGCCCTGTTTCAGCCACCGCGTAATCGAAAATCTCATTATTCCATGACTTTTAATACCCTAGAAAAAATTGTCAGTTTGACGCAACCTTAGTATCGCGAAACGGTAATCGTGATTGATATTCAGTTTGATTATTATTGAAAGCATTTGCATTACCTATGCTCATCGGGTTGAATAAAAACACATCCATAAACGCCGGCCTTCCAAAAACAAGCAATGTAATGAAAACAAAAACGCACTCCCGTCATATCCCATGGCCATAGAGGCTCACAGGTTGTCGCCAGCAGAAACCATGCGGCGCAGCTCCCATTCGCGAGTGAACTCGTGGCTTAGCACAGAAAGATCACGCATCAACTTTTTGATAACCTCCATCAAAACCTCGCGCGGTGAAATACTTCCATCCGTCTGAATGCGGATGAAAAGCTCAGGGACGTTGGGGTGGCTGACTAGAATTGGCGTTAGCACTGGGACTCTGGACCAGTAAAAAAAAAAAAAAAAAAACAGTCAACATACTCTTGTAACCAGCAATTAGCACGTTCTTATGCTTCTTCAGGTGCTCGGAAATGAGGTTTCCGAGGGTGTGATCCTCCTTGTTGAGAACAAAGTCAGAACAATGAGGGAGTCCTGTGTCATGATTAGAATCTTTCTTCATAAATACTGACCGGTAATAATACCAGAGAAAATAAGACTTACCAGCAAAAGGCTTCTCCTCGACCTTCTTCTCACCTTCGCCGAGAAGGAAAAGCTCAGTCCTGGTTCTATTAGCGTCATGGCTTTCATACGGTATAGTATGGATCAACTTACCGATCGGGGGCGTTCATAGTGTGATGTTGGGATACTTTACTTTATAGATTAATGTTCGTCAAAAAGAGTTCTGGGTACTAAGCAAGGAGTCTCAAAGGTACTAAAAAAGAGGTAAAATCAGGATATAGTTGACCAAAGAAAATCCGCATAAAACTCGAAGTAAGGTTTGAAGATGCATAGAATGAATCTAAATTAGCCTTGTGTTTTCAGCCTTGCACACAGTATTTCAAGAAATGCACTGTAGGTGGAACAACTAGGGTACAGGGAACCTATTTAACCCTCGATATATTAACCCACACGTGCCCCGTTCGCCACCTCGTTTGGTTAGTGAGCTTTCTATCGATTTCAGACTAAAGTCACTTCCTTCCCAGTTTATACTGTAGTTGAAGAAAAACTCTTGCTTGTTTCCTTGTACATACGTATGTACATATACATATTCTACCCCACAATCAAACTCAACTACGTACCAGTACAAGCATGTACCAGCTTTATTGTTGATTCTCCAACTTACCAACACTAAATGTGACTCTAATGAATGATACAAACCATTCCTGTTGTTTGTTGAAAGATTGGTGATCCTTGAATCGATGAAGTTACTCATCTGTGTATGTATGTATTGGTACGTCCGTTATCGGATTCCCGACGTACAAATCAAGGCCATTTTCCGTCTTCAGAGTTAGGGTTAGAAGGCCTCAGTGAGTGCGGAATTTTCATGCTGACACAACTTTTCTTTTTCTTGCTGAATCATCAAATCAACAAAGTTACAGGATTCTTCGGCTGCCGGCCTTCCCCCCAGATCAAATGCAGTGCAGCGAACGCGATGCAAGTCCCGAAGGGTAGCTTGCTCCTTTCTACCCCAGTGCCCAGTTATACCACTACACTCCGACCTCTCAATCACCCCGCGAAAAACAAGAAACTTGGAGCAGCGTTGAACATGCGTTGGGATTTGATCCTCGAGTCGAGACAGAGCAGCACTCGATACGTAATTGGTGACACTCGAAAATTCCCAAAGAGGACGCAAAGGAAGGACTATCCTTGGTCAAGCTGATGGGTTTTCTATTTTTGCAGTGAAGGCTAAAGCGCCAATGCAAAGTTGGGTATCAGTTACGAGAGAAATTTCTCATTCAATCCATTCCGGTAGACCTATACTCGGAGATGGAATGGCGAAATTATGTGATGGAGAAGAAATTTTACAGGCCTACCTGCAGTGTTGAAATTCTCGTATGTCTGTTCTTTTTTCTCTTTCTCGCTCACACTTTTCTCTCTAGGACGTTTCTTCCGACTGCTCGTAACAGCCGAATAAGCACCCAAAATTTAGTGCGGCTACACGCTTGGATACCTCATTGTTTATTTCTCACTTTTCAGTTCTCTAATCTACTAGTTGTCTCGGATCGGACCCTCCATTTCTGAGTGTTACTAGTTTTGTCTGAATGTATGTACTACAAGTACTTGTAACAAGCATTCTCTGATTTTTCCCTTCCAGTGTTTTTTGTTCTCTTGTCTTCTCCCTCATCAGTCTTTGAGATCCAAAAAAAAAATCATCGTCCTCACCCACTCAAATTACCACCAAAATGCCGATGCCACCTATTCTGCCTGTCCAGGAGGTCAATGTTGACCCGTCGGTCCCCGAATCTCGAGTGTTGATCATCGGCACGGGCGGCACTATTTGCATGCAGCCGTCCCAGAATGGCTTGCAGCCAATGGGCGGCTTTATGGAAAAGGCCATGGCGCCGCGTCCCAACTTTAACGACAACTCTACCCCGGCTGGTATGTAGTGCATTTGGCATTGGGCATTTGTTGTTACAGTGCACTAATCCTTCTTTCATAGTTTCACTCAAGGCCTTCAAGGACGGCAAGGAGCTAACGCTGCCGTCGCTTCGTACCCCGCCGACGGCCTACTCTCGCCATGTGCGCTACAGTTTGCTGGAGTTCTCGCCTCTTCTTGACTCTAGCTCCATCTCGGCCGAGGGCTGGGTTGAGATTGCGCAGACTATCAAGGACAACTACCACCTGTACGATGGTTTCGTCATTCTCCATGGCACTGACTCGCTTTCGTACTCGGCGTCGGCGCTTTCTTTTATGCTATCGGACCTTGGAAAGCCTGTGATTCTGACGGGCTCACAAGCTTCCATCTTTTCGCTCCAGTCCGATGCTGTCGACAACCTCTTAGGATCTCTCATTATTGCCGGTACCTTTGTGATTCCCGAAGTATGCTTGTTTTTCAACCATAAGCTGTTCCGTGGAAACAGAACCACCAAGACTTCAGCTACCAACTTTAATGCTTTCGAGAGCCCCAACTGCGAGCCGCTTGCCAAGATCAACGGTCTCGGAGTCGATGTGAACTGGGCGCTGATCCAGAGACCAAAGCGTATTGCCGAGTTCCAGATTAGCAGATCCATGGACACTGCCAATGTGGCACTTCTGTGGGTTTTCCCGGGTATCCGTCCTGAAATGGTCGAGTCGGTGCTTCGTGCTCCCGGTCTTCGGGGTCTGATCCTTGCTTCTTTTGGCATGGGCAACGCCCCGCATGGCATTGACGGAAGCTTCACGCGTGTTATCCGTGAAGGTATTGAGCGTGGAACTGTCATTGTCAACGTTTCCCAGTGCCCGTCGGGCTTTGTGTCACCTGTCTACGGCCCCGGTACCGAACTGGGTCGTGCCGGTGTCATCTTTGGTCTGGACCTTACGATCGAAGCAGCTCTTACCAAGCTTTCTTATCTCCTTGCCATTCCCGGACTGTCGTCTGAAGAGATTGGTAAGCGCATGTCGCTGTCGATTCGGGGTGAGATGACTGAGAAGCTGGCGCCTGTGTTTGAGCACCCTGCTGGCAACATTGACTCTGCCATTGCTAGTTTATCAACGATTGACAAGGAGTTTACTGCCCTGGGCTACGCCATCAAGACTGGCGACCTGCGCACTGTTACGGACCTTCTTGCCGGTGACGAGGTTGAGCTTCTCAAGAAGTCAGACTACGCCGGCAACACTGCAGTGCACCTGGCGGCAGTGTGCTCGAACGTGGAGATTCTCCGGCTAGTGCTGACTCGCGGTGGAAATGTCCACACGAGAAACAGAGCCAACAACACGGCGCTGTTTGTGGCGCTCAACTCGGGCAATGTGGCAGCGGCAAATCTGCTACGGGAGGCCGGTGCCCATTTGTGGGAGAGCCCGGCACCGCCGCCTGCTGCTGCTGACATGTAAATGCTACTATGTACAATGATTTGTTTTCTTTGTTTTATGCCTGGATTTTTGTCTGGGTTTGCTTGATCTATTTGGGATTTGTTTGTTACTTTGTTTGATTTTTTACGGATATTAACAGTGGTGGATAGATGTTGGGTTAGATGGATTACACGTAAAGGGTAATATTTCACGTGTATATGCATCAGTGCTTGGTATAGACAAAAGTCAATGAGATAAGACAGTAATTCCTTCATTTGTCGTTATACGCATATACTATTCTTTGTACTGCGTTCATGTGCCTGTTCGCGGCGCTTCAATAATGGGGCTTATTGGCTCTTTGATCAGGTCAACAACGAGGCGCTTAGTTGACGGCAGAGATCAAGGCGAATAAGAGTCCCTGGATTTAGCAAGTATGTGATACTTGAAAACTGCATGCTGAGTAAGGCCTGCACAAAGTTGCACACGGTTTGAATTCACATGCATATCATCGCATTCACTTATCTAATCAGAGACGTATGCGAGTACAAGGCATACGTACATATCAATATACTAAATCAGCTGGATCTCTCCTCTTCAAGTTGGTATTCCGCCCAAAACTAACAAACACCATGCAATAGTAGTAGTACCCAAGAAGATCAAGGGTTTTAGTCTGATGTTCGTGTCGGTATACATACAACTAGTCAAGCCGTACGAAAAAGGAAAGCAGGAATCGTAGTTGAAAATGCTGGAAAACAAAAGTACATTCTTCGGGGCGCGTGAGACGGGCCTACAAAAGGCCTGACGATAAAGGTATGGAGGGGGGGTGTATTGTGAGGTAAGAATGGGGCAGAGACACAGTTTGGTATATTTTGATCATCACCGCAGGCTTCTTGTTATGTGCATACGTATTTTGTGAGTCAAGGCGTATTCCCATCTTCCGGTCCTACTACCTTTTGTTCTGAGACACCACTATGTCTACATCTTTGTATCCGGACCATTACGGCACAGGTGACAGCCTACGTTTCTCTTAGCACTCGTATGTGTCGAACGTAAGGGCAAGAATACTTAAGTACGTAGTAGATGGGCCACAAATGGCATTTTCATGCTTAAATGTCTACGGAATCTATAGTCGTGGCAGCATTATCAATGTGCCGTGATAAGTCAGCTATCATAATGAGCAAATATCCCAAAGGGGGCATGAAAATGCAGCTCAACGATGCGAAGTAGATAGGGCGGCCAGATCACACATGCTATTCCTGCCTTCTTTATTTCAGCCTGTGTCCAGCCGAGTGCTGGCTTGTTGGTAAGTGAGCCTGGTACGCTGCTTGGTGATGTGTCAAAGTCAATTCTCTTTGTCTACGCCTTGCATGTTGTGTGGTTGAGAAGTGACCGCTGGTCTCCCTTTGGAGTTTGCTCGACGAAATCTGTTGTCCAAGTATGTATGTACATATATATGTACTGTGCTTGAGCAAGGACCTCTATTCAGGCTGTATATCCAATGTACTATGTACATGTATTCTGTGCTTTCTATGTGCTTGGAACATGACGATGCTCTAAGCAAACAAATTATTGCTGACTCGGCTACTTGGTACTTTGCAAATCCAATAACGCCACCCGGAGAAAAAGACCGCTTTGCCGTCTTACAGCGTAACAAGTCACGAAATGACTTTGCCAGCCTAGAAAGTATCTAAAGTACAATATGATTGGCCGTTGTTCTGTAATATCAGAAGCCACAAGATCTATATTGAACCAAGGCAATACAACGGACCGAATTTGGCCTGATGCAGAAAGGTCTGGTATCACGTCACATCTACTGGCTTAGTTGTAAGATTCCCTGCTGGGAAAAGAAAATACAGAGTACATAGGTAGTGCGTTTCCCGGCAGTTTGGTGACTTGTAGTATTGGACGCATCACAAGATGGTAGAGCATAATGGCATGTAACGAGGAGTTAGTAGCAGTAGGCAGAGTAGTAGTAAAACAGATAGACCATGGCAGATGGTGCTGTACGACGTCACAGGGTTCGGCAGAGGTACGTAGTGTTGTATGTATGAGTGCATACATGCATATGTATTTACGTATATTTATACGAAGCATATATGTACATAGATAAAGTACTTATACGTACATACATCTAGTGCCCAAAGCCCGCTTAATATTGCTGTAAGCCTCCCAAAAGTGGTAGTATCCGAAAAAGTCACCCCCGAGGCCAGCCAACTATGTATGTCCGTTAGCTGAGTTTTGTGACATACTCGCGCGCAGGTGCTACACATAAATATGTACACACATAATATTTACACATGTATTGTAGTATGAATTCATATGGATGTATGTCCTGTCTTGCTGCAATGCCACCCACAACAACAGCGCAAGTCCATGACCGACTCCGAGGAAGCCTTCGGACTGGATCTGGCCTTGGCCTTCAGTATGCCAGTTGTAACTACATTAACAAACAGCACATGCAAATGGAAATAGATCAAGCCTGGCATCCATCAAGCGGCGTGGCCGAAAGATTTTTTTTTTTTTTGCTGCAACGACTTTTGGACGTACCGCAGACGCAGCATTGGGGGCTAAATAGGCGCCATAATAGCACACTGTTGCAGATGCAAGTTGCAACAGCCGATGAGTGAAGTTTACGTTTCGCAGTTGATGCCGTCTGTTTTTGGCATGTATGGCCATTTACAATGATGCTTCTTGAATACAGAATAGGAAAGATGTAAGATACATCTGTATGTACATACATGCAAGTATAGAAAAAGACGCATTTTTGAGAGCTGCGGGAGGAAATATACCGCATGCCTTTTTTGGGGCCTCAAAAAATAGAAACTCGGCATCTTATGGTGGCCTCCGCTTTTGGATTTGCCTGACATGTGATGTAAAGGATGGCGATGTTGGCTCATTGCATGAGTGCAATGTATGTAGGTATGTGTATACATATGTACAGAAGGAGTTTATATCAGTGTGGCCACTGCTCAAAACAGCCAACAGTACACCATGACGCCAGTCATCCCCACCCCAATGACCTAGTTATCACCAGTTGGACCATGGTGGAACTCGAGCATATCTTTTTCCTTCACCGGGTATTACTAAGTCTGCTCCGCATCTATACCTCTTTCTACTTGCCCCTCTTCCTTCCAATGGGTCTTGTGCCCTTTTTCGAGTAAACCTGTATTTCCGTATTGCGCCGGGTTTTGTTACATCCAGCTACCCTTTTCTGTATGATTTCTCGGTTGTTTTTCTTTTTGCTGTTACAGTCGTAAGCGAGCAAATGGAAGGGCGCGTATTTGCCAAAGAAGGCCATCCATCAGACCATAGGACTCCGCATTTGACTCTGCGAGGTCTCCCCTATTGTTGTTCGTGGAGTGAATGAAGATGAATAGATACGTCAGGAATCGGGTCAATATCACGGAAACAACAAATTCAAAGAGGAAAGAGAGTATTATGTACAGTAGTGAGGGGTGGGTTGTCCGGCTATTTCATTACTACATATGCATGTACATGCTTGGCTTTTTATGTATGTATGTACATATGTACTTGTACATACATACATATGTACATATGTACTTGTACATACATACATATGTACATATGCTTTTCTTATTTGTTGCATGTGCAGAAGCCCCCATCATGAGAATCAAGGTGCATACATATGTACATACATACAAGTACCGTCATGGACGTGAGCCGACATTAGTCGAGCCATGAACCCAACTGCCGCATCCCTTACAGACGGCGGATCATGTCTACATATGTACATCCCGGTTCAGATCAGCCCAAGTACATGTACATATACATATACATGTACATACATACAGTACGTACTAACCTACAATGCAATTATCAATGTTGAGATTCATCAATCTATGTATACCCATAAGTTATTAGTAATGCGTATGTACATATGGTATAGTCCTCAACAGATGCATCATCAAGTAATGTATCTCGTTCGATAGTCTCTTAGGAGCCTGCCTCTTGTAAAACTCTCGTTTATTTGGCACCACAGAAGTCGGGCGTACGCCAAGCTTATCGTGAAATGTGCCCTAAACTTTACACTTACTACATGCATACATACATATTTGCCACTACTACTGCGTACATTACTCGCTTCTTGTCTCGTTTTAAAGAACAACTGGACCTTCCAGTGGATTTTGTATAATCGTATCATAATTCTTTGCCAAAGCTCTAGGATATTCTTCTTGCCACAAATCGTAGCCACAACTTTCCAATATGTACATACATACTTGTTTTACGCTACCAGTTCTTCTCGGCTTATTCATTCAGTATGGACCTGCGTTGCGTACACCTGTCACGGAAGTTTGGCCTCCGTAATAACCTCTTCCGCAACACCCAACTCTCAGACGCCCAGTCAAGATATGTACAGCCTGTGATTGGCTTGTTTACGTAAAGCAATTTTCTTGTTCTTCTTCTTTTCTCCGGGCCAAGTTTAATTCTAGAAATACCTGAAAGCTAGGGGGAGAGGCGGGGGGGCAGACGATAGTTATGGCTTACTATTTTCTTTAGCCGACCTGATCTGTGCACAAAAAAGCAATGTACAAGTAGATGCGCAGGCTCTGGGGCGTGTATGTTAACGTTATCTAGAGGCCGGCACGAGCTGCGGCGGTGCACTGGAGACAGCATTCTTTTTGTATTCTCATGCTGCTTAGGGGATGCTGTGGCTGTTGAATAAGCAGTGGCAGGAATAATACAGCGCTTAACAGTACAAGACAAACGTCGTACTCCTCGCATTGGACTACATACTATGTACAATACGTATCCTTATGTTTGGAGTCTTAGTGAAAGCGAAGCTGGGGTAAAGTCTCCAGTCAGATTGAAAATAGAATATTGCCGTTGGTCAAGGCTTCTCAGCCTGCCGAAACGCTTCTATTTCCTCTTCGTTATTATCATGTACATACTGGCAACTCATTGTTACTGCTATATCTGAACGCCAAGGTTTGTGAAGTTCTTTGTAAAATCGGGTAAATGGACCGTCCGGGCATCAAGAGAAAACATGAGGCAGGACCAGGACAATCCGGAGCTGTCCCAAAACAGACAGATACCGGATATATGTATACGACATAATAATAATACATAGCAAGGGCTCGTGAAGTCTTGCATTCTTGTGTGTATGCATGTTAACATGTTTGGCGGCTTTTCATGGTCTTTGAACGAAGAATGTGCAACACAAGAAGATTGAAGTTTTCAGGCGCTATCATACAAAACTACGTACTGTATGTAGTTGAATACACACGTCCTGCTAACATAATACATACGTAAATTATCCATGGGGATTACACACATACAGCCACCAGATACCGGGATGGAAAATGCTCCGATGATTCAATACGAGAGCCGCTTGCGGGACAACTGCAGGATCTTAAATATGAAGCATATACGCTAGGCGAAGGTCTGAGGGTTGGTTGAAGCGATTTCAAGCTTATCGTGATGCTATAAATCTTGTTAACTGTTACATTTATACATGCATACAGGCAACTTTGCCACTACAGAGGTGCGGCGTGGGTGTATGCTGGCTCTATCTTCAGTTCAGCTCTACATCATGTTCAAATAGTATCTTATGCGCCATAAGTGGGTGGCTACTAACCCGGCCGACGGCTTTTGACGCCACTCCGTCTGATATAGAGCCGTTCAACTATAACGCCGAGGACGAACATGGCTTTTAGCTTGTATTTCATACAACGCTGGCACTAATAAGCAGCACGCACAGCTTCTCTAAATAACACTACGGATGTATGTATGTACCACAAATTATGCCATGATACTGCCACACGCCCCGCCAAACGGACCCTTTAACGGTTGGTGCTGGACTCTATGCTGTTCGTTTGGATTGCGTTTGATGGGCTTACCATACTAATTATGTGGTACATATAGAGTAATGGCTTTAAGGTCATTGTGGCAATGCGCCCCGTTACAGCGGCTGAAATTGGACGGTTTTAGTGCCAAATTGACGAAACAATAAACTTTCTTAGTTGGCCGTTGAACTTTATTGTTTCTCCTTGAAAAAAAAA
>CM069902.1:458768-472301 GCA_036034705.1 Thielaviopsis punctulata | reverse complement strand
CATACATACATACATACATACATACATACATACATACATACATACATACATACATACATACATACATACATACATACATATATGTACTATGTCCTCCAGCTCTATACTTGTACAGAGCATGTCAGTCATCTACAAAACCACCGACGGCATAACCTGTCAGAAATCCAAGATTGCCATTTGTTTATGCCGCTTGCTTGCTTGTGTGTGTATGTCTTGTATGTATACCTAATTCTCCCTTTTCTGATACATACATACTACCAAAAGGAGCATGGATCTTGATTAAACGGTCGCTGTTCTAGGAAATCAGTTTCTAAAGAAAATAAGCCCGTTAAACTTTGCCTGGGCTTCCTTGCTGCATAATGTACTACTGCTACGTACACATTACATGCATACCTCGTACTGATAGTAGCACACTCAAAGTACCTTGTACTTGGCCTGCTTAGATGAAATGGCCGGGGGCTGTCGTCCACTCTGCAAGGTTCCCTTTTTTTTTTTTTTTTTTACATACGCTGGCTGCCCTTCTTCTTTTCGCCCTGACCCTGATTACATACTCCTCAAGCTGTGCTTCGCTTATACAAGTATTTTTATAAGCCCATCTCCCAAATAACAACCTGTCCGTTCCGTCCCCCCATTTCTCCCCTTATCGATCCACTGCTAAAATTAACTGTCGCAAACGCTCTAAAATACAATAATCATAAAACGCAAATTTGGTAGCTTTTCAAGGGAGCTTATTTTTTTATGTATCAAAGTTCCCTGTTACAGTACATACATACATACCATGTACATACACAAGTACATATACGTAGTACATTTATATTTACTGAACTAGGACAAAAAAACACGAAACGCGTTGTTATTAGCCGCGTCGCTAATTTCTCCAGGGGGTTAAACTCGTATTTCTAACCCTAATGCCGATCACCAGCCCGTCGTGCATAAACTCAATGTACTTGATTGATCCCCCTCCCTATATCAATCCTTGGAAGTCATCACAGCTAAAACCAAAGCAATCCAACCATTTTAAAAAGAAAAAAAAAAAACACTGAAATCCCGTCTTTATACCAAGTGCAACCAACAACCATCCCCTCAAGCAAGAGCTTTGGCGATAATCCTCCTTACAATCGCCAGCTCCTGCTGTCCTACACTCTCCAGATCCCAGTCATCAAACTCTCCTCCATCCAATCGCTCTGGGAAATACTGCCAGAAACCTCCCCAGTAATGCTTGGTTTTGCTGCTCCTCTTACCGCGTCCGCTTGCCATCTTGCCATCGCGTCCGGAACTGCTGCCGTCTGTGTCATGTTCGGCTGACGGATAAAATGCCGGAGCTCTACCCGACAGGGCAGTGCTTTTTGCCGTAGCGGAACAGGAGAGCAGTGCCACGGGATCGGGATCAGCGCTACCTGGGATGAACGATGATATCATGTCGGGCGATGGCGGCATCGAAATGGACGAGGGCGATGAAGTGGGTGATGTTGAGTCGTATGCCGGAATCGATGTGCTTTGGCTACTGCTCCGGCTCTTGGAAAAGAGCGTAGACGGGTCCATGGCATTGGCGGCAGATCTAGCTGCCGAGCACGTTCGCCGGCGGAGGGTGTAGTCCCTGATGAGTCGGATATACCACTGTGTACGTATCCATGCCGTTCATCTCTTGGTTAGCCATTTGCTCTGTTATCATGCTTCACAATGAAACATTCCCCCGCTCGCCCTTTCCTGGTCCAATTTCCCTTGGAAAATAAACAGCCAGGCATGCATCATAGAACCAGTGCAAGGGGGCAATGAACATGATCTTGAAGAGACCAGTTGGTTTCTGGAATCAACAGCCTTCATCTCGATAATCCGCGCCTTTGCAATCTCCCTCCTGGTGAGCACTGCTCATCTCCGAAGCAGATGATGCATGGGCATTTCCAGCAAATCAGACTTACCTCGATAACATCCTCAGACATGCGCGGCTTGGGAACCAGCCCGTACTGGTGCTTCCATCCTTCTGCATTCCGAGGCACGCTGTACTCTGCCAGCTGGCTCTCTTGCATGCCCACGAGATGGGCAATATTGGCCTTCATGAATGGCGTGAATCCCGGACAGCGGAGTGCCGCATCAAGAACGCGCCGCAATAGTGTTGCAGTCAATCGACCCTGGTGGCATTTTGATGGGAGGCGCTCGACCAGAAAATCAAGAAGCTGAAACGTCAGCTTGAAAATGTTATATCGCTCGCTAAGCCGGATAAAAGACGTGTACCGCCACGGGTACTTGCGAAGAGTGCTGATCAAGTATTCAAAGGCGCGTTCAGGACAGCCACGTGAAAATGGAGACTGTGAGAAACGGTTAATACAGCAACACAACACTCGCCGTACTTGGGGTAAAAGGAACCAACCTTTTGCGGGTACTCGACATGACGAACTGCCATTGTGACTTCTTCTTCGCTGATGAAGCCCCTGAACGATCTTCTCGCCCGTCCCTGGGATTCACTCCTCTGCTTCCGCACCGGCACGCTTCCTTCCCAGACGATGCCGCCCACGGTTGGAAACATCTTTCGCATAAGCTCGCTCTGGGATGACTTTTGCACGGTTATGGCGCGTCCACCTATCTTGACAGGCCGATTTGATCGCTGGCCCTCTTCGTACCGTTCCCAGACTGCTTCTAGGTCTTCTTCGCTGATGAGTTCGACAAACACTTCCATGGTCTTTCCAGTGTTGCGACACATCATGATATGGATCGGCTCATGGCTGTCGGGAACGCGGTGGTGGCGTCCAAGGAAGACGGCAATTTCGTTACGGGACACATTGAAGGGAATCTGTCACCAACCACGGATTAATTGACAATTCCAACACAGTGACACAAGTTTCACGTACGTTTGTTAGTTTCACTACAGGAAGGTCGACTGCCTCGGGTGCCACAGCTGAGACTGTAGTGAATGGGAAGAAACGAGGGTGTAGCGCCAACTCTGCAGTTGGTCGGCCTTGGTCCAGCAGCTCTTGTAAAAGAGGCGATCCGTTGAATAATCTGGTTCTGCGTTTGAACAGCGGCGGAACTGCGGTAATGTGAGGCGTGGGAGACATTTGCAGAGCATTCTGAGATTCGGTTGGGCACTGCAGCACAGAAAGTTAGTTAGCTTTGCTCACGTTGAGCGAGGCTTACGGTGGGCACATACCGAGTATAGCGAAAATGCAGAGGTATAGCTTTGGTCTGGGTGTGCGGCAAATGAGCTTTGGCTCGAGTGGTTGGACAACTGGACATTTGAAATTATGCCACTATAGCCGATACCACCATAAAGGCTATCATTGAGTCTAGAAAAGTTTCCGCCGTCGGTAGAATAGCCGTTGACTGGGAAATGGGCAGTTTCCGCGCTTGAAAGACGTCTGGAAGATGCCGTGCTTGGCTTGGCTCGAGACTGAAGTTCGTGGTGTATATAGTCGTCTGGGGTGAACGAGCCAGTCGATCCAGCTTCCCATTCGTCGTACTCATCGTGTGTGTGCTTCTCGTACGCGTCAGACGCCCGACTATAGACTGGCGATGACAGCATGGCCGAGCCCGAGCCCGAGCCACAAGTAGACCGATCCTGCAGCGACCATCCCGGCGAGATCGGCAAGTGTACATTCTGTTGATACCGAGCAGACGGTAAATAGGGCTAATCCGGGTCAGAAGAGAAACAAACAACGCCGCTAGATATCATGACAACTCACAGCAGTCTCGCAATATGAGTATCTAGATGAGTCCACCAACAGTGATGAAGAAGATGGCGAACTTGAGCGCAGATATCGAAGAAGCGCGTTTCTGTCCATAGGACCGGCTGTTTCCATTGCCAAAGCTGCTGGCTGGCTGTGCAATGATGGCCACAGCAAGCGGAAAGAAGATGGCAATGGCGGATAGAAATAGCACAATGTGTCCCGAGACATTCAATTTCAAGATGCCGGGATAAGAACAGTCAGTCAATCAATGAGTTAGTCCAGCTGATGCATAGATGCACAGTCTTACTTATTGGAGTCATATCTTGGAAAAGTCATGTCTGTTTGTACAGCTGATGTTATTTTTGGCAGTTGTGCTGATGCTGTTTCATTAAGCGTATTAACGCCGACAAAGAGGGTGCAAGCAAGCACTCAAGCACTCAAGCAAGCAGCTCGCGCGAATCTGGTATTGCCAATAGCAGAAGTACTGAAACATGGGATCACGGGAGATGGACGGGCGAGCATGGCAAGATTGAGTGACGAGAATAGCAAGATCAAGTGGGAGGTAAAGTCACAGATACCATAGATGAGAATCACAGAAAAGCCTTGGTGGCAGACTTGAGCAACAGAGAAAGAAAGGACACCACAAGTGCTTGGCTGTTGATTCCCGTTTGGGCACAGTGGATGAGATAACGGCCGGTTACAGGTTGTGGAATCAAAGTGAGACTGAGATTGAGACTGTGTAACGAGCTTGTTTACTTGTTTTGGGCAGTAGGATATTGGAATCAAGTTAAGCAATTCTGGAGTTTCATGTCCACAAACAGCCAACAAACAGAGATTGGCAAGCCTGTTCCTAGTGCTACTATGCACATACACAGCTAAATAACGGCCCATGTGCCGACGTCCACCGCTGCAATATCTGTCTCTGCACAACCCCCATCTGTCACCACACTTTCACTCGGGCCCCAAGTCTCTGGTCTTTTCTTGCTCCTCTGTCCCTCTGTCTTTCTCTGCCCTCTTAACCTTCTCACTTTCCTCTTCTTGGATAGCTCTAATCTTGCCGCACATCCCACGATCAATCTTTTCTCTATCCCATACCCTACTCTTTGCGGAAACCACCCACCAAAAACGCAGTAGACATGGAATCAGGGCTCATACTTGGGAGCACAGCATCACCTCAACCCATCCTTGAGTGTATCGAGATTAGCAGGATGTGTAGCAGCTGGCTGAAGTCCAGATACAAATCATGATCCTGGCCTAAGGCATATCCAGAACAGAACCCAGAAAATGACTCCAGATAATCCATAGAGCAGTGCTGATTGTTTTTGCCAGTGAGAATATGGATGGATGTGAAGAGAAGTGTGCCCGTACGACAAGCAAGTTTAAAAGTTCCGGCGTGTGGTTGATCGCCTAATATACCTCCGGACAATGACACGGCCAGACATTG
Organism: Thielaviopsis punctulata; assembly: GCA_036034705.1. Taxonomy (NCBI): domain Eukaryota; kingdom Fungi; phylum Ascomycota; class Sordariomycetes; order Microascales; family Ceratocystidaceae; genus Thielaviopsis; species Thielaviopsis punctulata. The sequence continues at coordinate 467,195 of CM069902.1, read as the reverse complement.
CTTTTGCAAATCACAACTGGTACGTAGGTTTGCCCGATCCACGGAACAGGATGCGATGCGGTTACTGCATTTGCTGAGATACTTGCCTGCCACCAAGGGCTTCAAGCTGTCCTGTACACAAGACCCCTTTGCATGACCAAGCAAGCCTATTGACTGTCATGTATATGCTGATGCTACCTGCGGAGGTGAGCCGGATGGCAGATCTACTACAGGTTATCTGATCTATGTTGATGGCGGCCCTGTCTGGAGGAGATCTACATGACAAAAGACAGTGGCACGGTCAACGCTGGAGGCCGAGTTGATTGCGGTATCTGAGGCCACATCTGCTACAGTCTTCTTGACAGCGGATATGGGTGTGCGACTCCGAGTGCACACCTATTGCGACAACAAGGGCACAATCGCGACAGCGGCACGTGATGCCGCATCGAGGGCATCCAGACACATATGCATGTCCGATATGTATATTCGGAAGGTGATGGATGGGACGACAACGATGGACAACATCCCAACGAAGCAGCAAATGTCTGGCATGCTGACGAAGGCACTGTCTGCCCCGGATGTTTTTTTTTTTCGGAGACACGGGCGGTACTGCTATTCCGCCTCATTTGGCAGTACGATTTGAAGCAAACTAGCCTTGCTTTTTTTCCCTTCTTTTTTCAAGGGACAAATGCATGATGGAACGCAACCCCTACAAGGGTTAACCGGTACAGTCTAACCCTGGGCAACTGCACTTTTCTGGACACCAGACTTCCACGTCACGGCACACAAGTCACATATACGGCCCGCTTAGTGTTCCCAGTTCCCAGGTAGGTCAAATCACCCGATCTAGGCTGGGAGCTCACAAAAGCAGAAATGTAAAAGAAAAGATATCATCTTACCAATCAAAAACAGATTCTTTGCATATGCGCGAGACAACAATGAAGTTTCTACCAAGCGTCTAATGGATAAGAGAACCACGGAGTCAAAAATACAAGATGGAGTTACCAAGCCACTTCAAACCAACTGTACAACAGCCAACGAAAACACAATAAAGAAATCCCAAGGACATTCTCGCGAGTTGCCTCGTAGACCAACCAAGCCGTAACCTGAGTATCCTGAGCGCCTCGTCCTTCTTTTAAAGCTAAAGTCTATGAAACTATATGACGACTGTGTTATGTGTGTGAAGTGGCACCCATCTCCTCCGCCAGCATATACAGTCCCCTCAAGTCACTTGCAAAAGCCTCCATGGGTGAGCTAGCCGTGCCCTCATGCTTTAATTCATCGCCCAAGTTAACCACCCAGGCATTCTGATCCGAGTCAATGGACACGTTCTCAAGGCCGACGTTACCCCAGGTAATGCCTGCCGCATGCAGCGTAGTCATGGTTTCAGTGACCTGGCGTAACCAGCGGCCAAGCCAGACATCCTTGGTGGAGGGCAAGTGTATGTCGCGCAGGGTGGCGTAAGGTTGTATATCCTCGAGCAAAAGGCCAAGTACGCGACCGCCCGTCTCGGCCTGGACGACAGCGATAAGCCGGGGCACACGTATGCCCGACGTTGCGTACAGGTCGGCGTTGTGGATCGCGGTGTAGGCTGCCAGCTCGGACTCGGCGCCAAAAGGGGTGGCTTTGAAAGACAGAGTTGTGTTTGGATCGGATGCGCGAGCCACAATGCGTGGGACAAAAGCCAAGTCAGACAGATCGATGTTATCGTCAGGGTCAGGGTAGACCAAGACCTGCGAAGACGGAATGATGGGGAAGTAGGTATTCCACGATGCTTCTGACGGAGAAGGGTTTGTGTTGTGGTGTAAAATGGACAAGGGGATGATTTGGTTGTTGACAGCATGAAAGGTGCAGACTGTTTCTCGGGGGAAGACAAAGTCGGCGAGAGTCGGAGTGAGTGGGAGTTCCTTGAGGGGAAGAATAGAAGTCAGATAGGCCTCGGAGGCCAAGCGCACAGAGGTAATGAAGTCCTGATAAAAGTGTTCCGAGTCGTATTCAGTAATGCGGTGCGAGTCAGAAGGAACCAGGTCGGGCTCTATTTCGGAGTCGGGATCGGAGTAATAGTCATATCCATGATCGCAGTAGTCGCGCTCCAGCCGGTCGAATTCCAGACAGCGGTGTAGTTTTGCGAGCCATTCGCGGGATCCTTGGAGATTGGATTGGCTGAGGACGAATTTGAGAAGATGGTTGTTGAAGAGGACGTTGAGGGTAAACACTCCAGGCTCGATGCAGTGAGACAAGACACGGAAGGAGTTGGGCATGGTGGCGGCTAGGGATATCAAATGGGGGAATAGATGTGGTAGCAGTGTAGGGATGAGGGGGGATGCAGGGATGAAAGTTCAAAGAGAATTTCCGACAAGTACAGCAAGAGCCGAGACAAGTCTTGAAAAGATGGTTTGTGAAAGACAGAGAACAGAGGGAAGTCTGGAAGCAAGTGAGGCAGAGAATTGCAGGGCCTTATATAAAGTGAGGGGGGATTGGCTTTAACAAAGCCAACGACGTTTGGCCTTGGGTACAACCAACAATAACAACAACGACGATAACTGTATGCATGTATGGGGGCTCTGTGTGTGGGCGTGTTGCAGACTTGTGTGCCGTTTCTTCAGATGAGCTCAGTAGGCAGGTGTGGGGAAAGAAAAAAGAAGGAGACGTAGATAAGAAAGAGGGGAGAACGAATGTGACAAAAAGGGAGGGTACAATCAAAGCCAAAAGCAAGTTTTATGAAGTGTGATGCAGAGAATGACGGAAGTGCTGTTGTTGTGGTGTACTTGTTCTGGTATATGGGTGTAAGTTAAGGGATGGGTGTCCTTGCTGGCAGACAGCTACACAAGTACAGTTACCAATACACGTCTATGCACATACATACATACATACATACATACATACTACGTACGTACGTACTACGTACGTACTGTGGAGTTAAACGGAATGCCATGTATCTTTGTCTTTTCTCTTGTTGCAGGTGCACACTGAATATACATACATACATACTTGTACCATGCAAGAGTGGTCAGTGTCCACAGCGGAACTCAGAAAGGGAGTCTCCAAGGGCCGGAGCAGCTTGGACCAAGCACGGAATTTTGGATATAATAATATGTATGCATTTGTATCCATATTTATTGTCAAGACGTTATCACTTGCAACATGCGAGCAAAATGACGAGTTGAAAATGAAACAACCAGCAAAACAGTAAAAGACGAGCTTTAAGGCCAGCGCACAGAGCTTCTGTGCACAAAGCATATGTATTGTACTTGTGCATTCATTATGTACATAGTATGCGCATACATTATTTCATAACCAACTGAAGCAAGAAACTACAGCCGAAGAATTCCGGGCAGACAGCCAAGACTTGCCAAAAGTGAATGATAATATGTAATGCAAATGGGCAAAGGCTATAACAGCGATTGCCTTTCACGTGGCTTTACTTATACTAGATGAGAGCCAGTAACTCACCGTCACTCCCGCCATGGTTTCTCGGTAGGACCCAAATATTAACTTATGCATTTATCGGATTCTTAGTGTCTAAACTCACGCCGTTAATTGATCCTAAAAGAGCAATGAGCCCCGTCTGCCGCTTTCTTTTGCTAGCCCCAAGTACATACTACATACATATGTATGTACATACGTATAGTCTCGTCACTGATGTTCCCAAAAGCGTGTGTTTTCAAATCTGTACTATTACTACATACATAGTATGTGCAATACAAGAGTACTTGCACTGACACGCCTGAGCGTCGATGTTTAGAATTAAGGATAAATTCCAGTGCCGATACTTGTTCTATCAGAAGATGGCAGAGTGTATTTCTGAGCAGGTCGGCCTTTGCTCGGATACTCGTACATACATACATAGTATTTATCATACATACCAGTACGTATACATACACGCATACATGTACAAACTGGGATAAACTTACTGATAACATGTGTTGCTGCAAATTGCTTTGAAGTGAAGGTATGCTTAGTTATAATCTGTCAGGCAATAATCATGATCCGTTTTCGGCTATTACTTGCTTTGTCATGCGACCTAAGTAGAATTCCAAGAGGACTATTTATCGCTACTACAGGTACTGTGTTGATAAGTTTGAGCAACTTACTCGTGTATGCAGTTTCTCGTTTTATTGGGCAATAACATATGTATGTAAATGTACATGCGCAATGTACATACAAAATAGAAATGTATACATCCCGAACGTCTTTCAACAGCACCTACTTGCTCAATGCTTCAAGACCTTGGTCTATCACCTACGTATGTATACCAGTACGTATACGTATGTACATACTTAGTCTACAGCCTTCAGAATGAAAGCTACATTTGTTACTACGTTTAAAGTAATAAGTAAGGATCATAACAAGACAAATTCCCCCACAGACCGGTACTAGGTTGTGGAGTGAGATACAAGTCCCGAGTTGGTAAAAGGATCATGCAAGGTCTACCGCTTATATGTACATACTATGTAAATATGGTACAAGTACAATACATACCAGTACTTGTATTACACATTTGTATTGTACATACATACATACTTTACTTTGTACTCCGTATGCACTTAGTACGTATTTGTAGTGATCCTTCTATGTACATAGTATGTACTTGTATGTAGTTATCACTTTGTTGTCTCTATTCTGGAGGTCGTCTGTGATAAAACTGGAGCGAGAATCTATACTATGTACATAGTGCATTTATATATATATATAAAAAATTTTTTTTTTGCATTTACTTCGTGGAAAATATTGTAACCGTAACCGTGAGCATCTCAAATTTGTGCATTATACATGTTTGCAAATTTTGACTTTGTATCTAACTATATTCACTACGTATTTTATGACATGAGTACATACATGTACATACTTGTATAGTCACGTATACATACACATAGACGTAAGTAAGAGCAAGCTAGTGTATGTATATACATACACTCAAGCTGATGACAATGTGAATTACCACAAGGATTAAACAAAGGTCCATAAGTTGAGACTTGGTTTCGACTGTTAGAGAAGCAGTTCATAGAGTCTAGGAAGGAAAATATTGAATCTCTCATCTCCACCTGCCCCTCAGATACGTAGTGATATTCGTTGCTTGATTCGCAATTCAGTTCACAAAGCATGTTTACAAACCCGGCTACCACGGCTCTTCAACTCAGGCCAAATGGAGAAAGAAATGGATCCAGCAAGGGGTGGCCACAGCAAATGAGTGTTTTCTCTTTTCCTCCATCTTCATCTACCTATCCGTCTCGTCCCCTCAGAACTGAGAATTCCAAAGCCAGTTGATGACCGGGGTCAGTTTGTTGTCCCCATCCATCTCAATAATACATATGTACATACATATGTATACGTAGATATCAAACGGGATTGGGGTGCTTCGTACTTGGCATATACAATAGAATCTCGGTTTATGTAGGTAGCGATATATTATCGTGACCCCAGGAAATCCGGCAAAGGACGTCTGTCAGTTGATAGCCGGATTTTAAACTTCGGAACGATGTCCCTAATCATACTGGCTTGTGTCTTAGTTGACGTTGATGACTATGTTGCGAAACTATCAACTATTATATATTGTACAGAGTCTATTTTTCATCCGTGCCGCAAAAGAAGAAGACGCAAAGTTCACCATGTATATATGAGTTGAACACTGGTTCTCACGTACCCATTGCAGAGTTTATGGCGGCTTCAGTTGAAGACATGAAACAATTTAAAAGTTTACTGAGATTGAAAATGAACACTGAAATGTAGCCAAGAATCGGCTCACAAATCTTCATGAGTTATCACGAGAAGCTGTGGCACAGCACGCCAAGTTTGAGCAGGCAAAGAATAGATACGCCGCCTGAGAAAATCAAAGCTGATAGCCATCTCATGTATGTACACATGCACAGTACATGTGTATTCTACAAGTACCAGTACATACATACCAGTACATGTGTATTGTTCGCACATGTGCATCGGTGGATCGAGTGGGTCTGCACGATATCTGAGCGGCAATGCATCGTGGCTTGATAATGTCGTTAACAAGGAATTAGCAAGGCTACGTTGGTTAATGACAAGACTGCCATATTCTGGCATTAGTTCTTCGTGTTACTTTTGGTAAGAGATACACAGTGCTTTAATACCAAACAATCCCCGACCGTTACCCCAACCAATAACATACCCATTGATTATTTCCAAGACTTGTTTCGCAACAAGAACGGTTCACAATACAACCATGATGCTTAAACTCAGCCGTGTCACTGAAACAGAAGTTCAACTGACTTTTGAATGGCTCTAGTGAAGCGGCAAATGGCGATCCAAGTTTGCTTCCCTTCTCTCGTTTTGACGCGAACTTTTAAGCTATTGCCAGCAAGCGGAAGTAGTCCCTCAAGTTCATGGCATGCTATAAATACGAGTTAAATCGTTATGCAAGTGCTACTATGTACATGTACATACCGGCATTTGAGAGTTAGGTTGGAAGAAGATCTATATATGGACTCATGGTAATGGCTTCTGTTTGATGGCCAAGGTACTAATACTATGTACAAGAGATGCAGATGTTAAGAAGAGGACGAGTATGTACATGAGCTGATCGAGAACACACAACGAAACTTACAAAACTACTTACATACATATACGTAGCTGATGAAGGGCTACAGAGTGGCCCAGGCGGCACGAACTCCTAGGGACAAACAACACGACACAAACTAATCCGAGCATGATTAGCGTTGTCGGGTTACAATGCTACTAAATAAACCTTGAGCGAAAGAAAAGTCGCTTTGGTTTATTCTTCTTCCTTTTTGGTTGGTGTCTGAAGCTCTTCAATTCGTGTCTTTTGTCTCACGCTGCTTTTCCAGACGTTTCTGTAGTTGTTGAAAGGTGCGACCTTGCAAAGCTTCATGGAGAATCACATGATTTTAGCACCTTTTTCTGAGTACACTGTACATACATGTATGTAAGCGTACCGGCTGTGAATTACAAATTTTATATCCCAAAGAGGCATAACCGCCGAAGTACATAGTTCTCTTATGCCCGTCTCGTGTCTCGCTTCTCATTTTCTCATTGTCGATAGTCATAAAGCGGAAAAGTACCGACAATAACTTGGACTTTATTCGTGTTCACGAAACCACCCTGATACAAGAGTACACATGTACATACCACAAGTACTTGTACATATGTAGGTATGTATGTACTCCATATAACAGTCCGGCTTTCGTGTGAATGTCGACTCCGGGGTGAGTTGACGCCCATCAAGCTACACCAAAATAAGCTGGCACATACAGGTATGTATGTACTTGTATGTACATGCGGCGATATCGGATCGGCACTGAACTATTGGTTCTCCAATAAAACTTGCATTTACCAATCCAGCAGGAGCTTCTGTACTGGTACATACATGTGGTAGGGCTTGGAACAACAAAATTGCCGCAAACTCAGAATTGAGAAGATATACTGTTAGTAGGGAGAAAACACATGCATCTTTCCATTTCATCACTCTTCCTTGGTGCTTGGTACATATGGTATGTACTTGAGAAAAGCCAAAAGGCCAACGTGAGCAAAGCGGCAGAAGTATCCGCCTTCATGAACGACAGCTTCAATGGAACTCTACCAACCAGTAAACCACGGCATTGTTGACTATAGCCTGAATACTCGCATAAAAGTTGTACATTGTACACATATGTATGCACAAGTACATACGTATGTATACATATTTGTACATACTATAAATGAATGAATGGCACCACACAATGGACCCAGCCCCTTTCCAAACCCCTCACACATGGCAAACTTTGACAAGTGTAATGAATTTGGCGAAGTGAGTTTCCGGGCAACTAGGATTGCGATTGACGGCTATTGACCGAGTCTCTCGGCAGTTACAATATATTAAGGTAATAAAAATGCACAAGCAAAGCACCTCGGAGAGAGTAGGATTCATGCTTTGCCGATTTCTTTACCACAAGTACATATATAGTGTAATGTATACGTACATATGTATAAGTCTATCCATACCTCCGCTCTTGATTATGTTGATCATGTCCCCAGGTATACATACATAAAAATATGAAGAGAAAAAAAATCTTAAAAAAAACTTGTACATACAAGTAAACCTGAGACCAGACATGCAGGACGCCCAACGATAAAAAGTCACGAGAAGAAGCAGAACACAAAAAAAAAGGTTTACCGTCTTTTCCCGGCCGGATACACAACTAGAACAAATTCGCATTTCGCCTCTTATGCACAGATGGCTTGACCAATCACAAGTTCGCCCCAGAACCAACTGCTGCAAAATGCAAGACCAGATGGTTCCTTTAACATGGCCCATCAGATGGACGGTAGTCAGAAATCCCTGGCATTGTTCCTACAAATGTCCTTGTGCATAAGTATACATAGTACTGGTGTGTATGTACCAGTACTTATGTACATACATATGTATGTACTTGTAACTTGCTTGAGCCGAACGGACTACTAGTTACCCCCCCCCCCCCC
>CM069902.1:446568-456634 GCA_036034705.1 Thielaviopsis punctulata | reverse complement strand
TTTTTTTCAGTGTTCGTGGTTTTATTATATATGTACTAGTACATGGGCGCATAAGGTTGCACTTCATCTGTTCTGGTACCTTGTGCTAAGTTGGCTGAAGCTAGTACTTTTCTTTTTCCCACTCACTCACCTACTATAGTAAACTTTATTCTTTGTAACACTATTTCATTAACCATGACAACTTCCGAGATTTTTCTAGCGCCCGCGCGCACTGTCCCGAGGTGACAGAAAAAGTAAGAAAGTAACATCCAAAGTTCTCAGAAAGCCAGTTGTCAGTGAATCGACAAAAGAACCTAGACTTGTTGTACAATAAGTGAGCACGGTTGTGGTGACGATGTTGTGAGCACATATACTGATTCATACGATACTTGAGCTTGGAATCAAGCAATTAAATTGAGTAGGGCACAACCGATGTTTCGGGGTCGTATGCCAAGTTTTTCTTATTCTTTTCTTTTCTTTTCTTTTTTTTTTTTTTTTAACATAACACTAGGGGTCACTCTTAAAGCACCCAACATCACTACCAAAGATGCTTTTGGTCATTATATCCAAGGACATGCCAAAGATTCTTCGAAGCATGATCCCCTTGTCAAAGCATGGCGAACGCGTCTTCTACAGAATGGAATTAAAAAAAGAAAAACAGGTCATCACAATGGCATTTTGTGTGATAATTTTCTACGAATGCATGGGTCAAAGCCGAGCTTTGATAAGTGTACTTTCTTTTCCTGTCCCAAGGTATCTTGTTTAGAGTATATGGTCTCCTCGAAGATAACATGATGTGATGATAATTCGAGCCGCCCACCCATTTAACCAGCCAAGTTTGCTACATATATACATATATACTTTGTTATCATAGCCGGGCTCGATTTCTCCACAGCCCTCATTCACCTTTGATAATTGCCGTCGGAGGTGGCGTTGGTGGGTAATACCGAGATGAAGCTGACGGTTGGTCTCGTCTAAGAGCTCGATTAACCATTTTGAGATCTTGGCTGGGCAACTTGATGGTAAAAGATAGTTGTGAATAGGTAGTTTAAGCTATGGCATGTACCTTGAACAGGAAGGCCAAAGCAAAAATCAGCCGGAAGCTTCCCTTCAAAGAACCAGTCAATGGGCAAACTGTATGGGGGAAAACAAGTAGTATGTATACATACGTACAAGTATTGTACATATGTATGGTATACGCACCATAGTAGAAGCTAGGGCCGCGGCAGTGACACTGGACGGGTTGTCAAATTTTGACAAGTTGCTTACAAAGGCGGATCAATGTGGTACCAGCCTCTTTAAGTGAATATTGCCATCTTTAACTGAGGCAAAATGCTTGCTCACAAATAAGCAACTGGAGACAACTGTAACGCTGAGCTTTCGGCTTATTCATTATCACCTGAAATATTACTTATGCCTTGACAAATATTTCATGGCATCACTACAAAGTTCGCTTCAATTGATAGAAATAACATCGGGAAAGGTTCAGACGATTAAAGCAAGCCTGGGATAGGCGAAACTAGAATTGCAAGAGAATACGCAAAATCCATTATGTACACACTCTGTTGACAAGCCACGGGCAGGGATAACCAGGCCAATAGATAGGGTCTCCCTAAACAACCCTAGATAAGAACGACATTTGTTTTCGGTGACAAGTCAATTTCACTTCCTACCCTCACCCAGTTGGATTTGCAAGTTTGTCTGGGCTCTTCAATGTCCCTGACAAATTTCCGCTCGATATTCCATTAAATAAGGACTTGCTAACTTCTTCTGACGTGGATTATTGCTGAAAACGCAAGTCCAAAGCAAGACAACTCCGCAACTAAAAATTGTTAGTCAGATGAGACGGAACGTCACTAGTCCAGGGGGAAAGGGAGACCAACCTATGTACGCAGTACAGTGTACTAGGCTTTGTTGCTGGTTTTGTGGCTTAGGTTGGTGTGGGAAGGCAAATCAGCCCAATACAAGCCATATGAAAGCGAGTTTTCTCAATTATGTATGTATGTACTACATATATGTACGTAGTAGAAGTAAGTGTACAGGCATATACAAGCCAAGTTTGTGAATATTAAGGGAAAAATAAGGCACTATCAAGATTCCTCCGGACAGGATTATCGAATTGAGCCCCGAGGCGGGCTGATCCTGGTTTTTGGGCAAGCTATGTAGCTAGCTATGTATGTATGTACTTGTATTCGTGACAAAGCCAAATACATATTGGAGCTAATGTGAGCGATGGTGTCGATGCGTTCAGGTAAATCGAAAAAGATATCGTGGGAAGCGGGCTTCGGACAGGTTCCCGATATGGCAACAAAAAAAACCAGGGCAAATTGGAAGTGAAGCAAATCAAGTTAAAACTAAAGTACCAAAAGCTCATGAATTGCCGGCATGACAGCGTCATACTACAGGGGAGAACTCGAGTGATGCTTTGTTGAATACGCACATGCACATGTTTATTTCTGGCTAATATATACATGCCAGTACACACATACATACGCAGTACATTGTCCCATTGTAGTACCACAAGAAACAAAAGACTAACACTATGTATATACATACATACATACTTGACCACAAAGAAAGAACAACGGATTAACAAATGTGCGCGGAGTTCAGTCCGCCAGCTGCGAGCCCAGTCATTTATTGCTCTGCGCTAGTGGTAATTAAGCCGGTGCTTGGAGTGGCAACACTCAACGTTCATTTATCGGATAGCGTTTTTTATAACTTCTTCCGAGGCTTCACTAGAGTGTTTGAACAACTCCCCCGCTCATTTCTTTCCAGATTTTGACATATCAAGTGTACATATTATTATACCGAGATAATAGCAACCTCATTTGGCACGCACTAACTATCGTATTGAAGTCCAACCATACATAGTAAAGTATATTACAGGATAACTTGCCCTGCCGTGCTTTTTTCGTCTGCCCTATCTGGAACTGCCTTGAACCTAGAAACACGATAGTCCCGACTGCATTTGACGGCGGGGGAAGAGGATTGCCCATGGATAAAGATATACATATCAAGGAACGGCATTTAGACCTGATTTGGAACAGAGAAAGGCGGGTGATGGCGCAGAATGGGGTAAAATTAAGATGTAGAATTGTTTGATGTCGCGGGGTTTTCTCGATTGGACTGTTTTATCCGTGTCTTTTCAACAGCCTCGTCAACCTTATATACAAGTACAAGTACATATTGCCAAAGTTTTCAGCTTCTTGCAAATCGGTTATTTCTTGCCGGCCATCCATGGGACTTGAAATACATATATAGCTATAATTGCCATTATAATGCTATAACTTTCAAGGGCCCTTGTGGTATATAAAGGGAGTTATTCAAAAAAACAGGTGTCATTACATCATTTGACTCAATCTACCTGTCAGGGCTTATAAACGATGGCAGAGGCAGTACGGAAAAGGTCTTAGCCAGAGAGCCATGACTTAAAACACAGGTACATATGTATATACATACAGAAGTACTATGTACTACAACGGGCGGCATATATATAATAATTCACGGGTTGAGCAGCTATCGAAAATGGGCTAAGCGTTGTTGTAATAGCCAAGTCCACGGGTATGTGTGCTATGTACTACATAATAAGTGCATATATAATTTCTCACGTGGTTGGTTGCAAGCGATGTTGTAGCCAGTGCAATCAACTTGTGCCTGAATCTCTTGTTGCTCTTTTTCCGATCGCTGTTCCAGGCTTCTGTACATGTGAATGTACGTAGTAGGGTGCCCTGAGCTGCTTGCTCATTTTGAAAGATTCCGCGCGCATTGTGGTGATAGCGGCAGACAACTTATGCATGACGCCGGATTTTTTGTATTTTTATGTATGTATTTACTTCAATCACGCCATTTACAAGTTAAACTCTACCGAGGTCTAAGAGCTATGCAGGAAGCCACCCCGAAGCCGTCAATGGATTTTGCTGGAATGGGCTTTGTTTTGAGATTACGATGGGCTTTTTGTTAAACACTCACTCTTTTGGATTTAGCGACTTTTGAACTAGCTTCTACTAGACTGATATTCTCAAGTTGCTGTTTTGGTAGACATTATTTGGCTGGCACTAGCTTCGGGTTCTTATAAGCCTCCGGGACTTGTGGCTGGGTTGCAATAGACAAGAGATGAAAGGCTAGCAAAATTGTGTGATACGTTCTTATGTATGTATATGTACTGGTGTGTATGTACTTGCAGGACTAAGATATTCAATACCGACCCCGGCAGTAATGCGCAGCGTCAGCATCGGCACAGAGAGAATCCCTTCCATACAATATAGTCATCTAACCGAAGCCCAGTTCCAACATCTTCCTTGCCACCTTCTACTGCCGTTTCAATTTGCACCAAGCACATTCGGAATAATTCTATGAGGAAAACATAAAGTACATATTTGCTTCTGGAGCTAGAGCAAAAGCAGATAAGCACAGAAACCATGAAAAAAGCAAAAGCAAAGGTCTAGGAAACAAGGGATGGCCAACAGGAACAGCATGGTAGAGATTAACTGTGAATGTGACTGTGACTTTGTGATGAGAAACTGCACTAGAAGCACAAACACGAACACAGGAAGAAAAAGCAAATAACCAAGCCAACGAAAAGAAATATACAAAGGTTCTAATGCTAGGGAGATCAGATTATGGGACTAGGCAAAGAAGCACGTAAAGAATACCGAAAGAACAAACTAAGTAAAAGGCTTTACGGCAGGTCGAACCCCGAAGGGAGAAACTAGCCAAACCAGTACAAGTACATACCATATACTATGTTATACATCCATGAGTGTGTCCCCGGCGCAGATTTGCTTTTGCTTATTCTTTCTCTCTCTCTCTATTACATATACATGTACTATATCTATGTATATGTATTAAAACTGTGCCAACTTGAAATATTCACATATTGGCGTGTGGAATCCTCCGCGCCGAAACAACCAATGACCCAACATTTTATATGTATGTACATATGTACTACTCTTTCCCAGGCGGCGAGTGCCGATCGTCCCTTTGCTACGGAGTTCTCCCTTTCCTCTTTTTTCTTTCTTTCTTGGGATCTTCATTATTTTCTCCATCTCGTGCCCAGCTTCTTACTATGTACATACATATTGTATGTATGGATGTATGTATGTATGTTTCGCTATCTTGAAAAGTTCCTTGAGGCACGACTTCGATTCCTTCTCGATTTCTCAAGCCTTCTCCCGCCTCTGAGGAGCTCTTTTCTGCAAACTGTCTTTTTGTGTTTGTTTTCTCATCATGTCTCGCCTTCCCCTGATCTTATTTTCCTTCTAGTGTTTTCCTTCTTCCTTACTTGTTTTAGTCAGTCAAGTTGGTTATCTTAGTGAGCTTCACCGCCCGCTAAGTAAGCTCACTTCACGGAAACAAGTATTTCTGTTTTCCAATGCGGCATACATAACATAACTTACAGAAAGAGTGCCCAGAATAAAACCTGCCTCTGTTGGGCGGTCTCAAGAGTCGCATAAGCAGCTTCTTTATTTCTTACTTGTCTTGTATCTTTCAGCAAATATTGATGTAAGAAAGGTGTCAGGCATAGAAAACTTAACATACATATACTACTAACTACAGTGTACGTGTGTATGTACTGCTATCACGTAGCCGATGCGGCAGATGAATCTTGTCCCTACTGTGCCGTTCCAGCACTTTTGCCGCGCCTCCTACACTCTGACATGTGTAAGCTCCCAACATAGAAAGACGCCCATACAACCAGGGCGAAAAAAGGGCTCCTTGGAATGTTGCGAAGAACAAACAGACACAAGCCCAAAATCTGGAATTCTTCCTAGGCCTGGGATTGTACATATGCATGTATCATACAAGTACATATGTACATAGTATTTGCTTTTTAAACTTTGCCTTTCTGGGTGAATCTGACACAACCATCGGGACTGGAGCTACGGGAAAGAATCAATACATATGTACGGGTAGGACATACTCGTATGTAAGAATGTGTATGTACAGGGTCTTTCTTTTATCGTAACTATGTGTTTTCTGCCGAAATATTAGAAACTCCTTAGCCTTTGGTTCTCGTAGTTAGTAACGAGCTAAACTCTTGGCCTAGAATCAAATCATAAGAAGTTGTGTGGCGTCTTGCCGTTGCTCGCTTCGTAGCAAACTATGTATGCATGTGTGTACATACTTGGAATGGCCTTGGGCTTGAGTTGCACCGACATTTGATATGTCTTGTCTCTTGTGCCTTTATTTCTCTCTCTCTCTCTTCATCAGCTCGCGCTTTCGTTGTTATACCAAACGAGGAGAAAACAACAACGTTTCTGACTTGGCCGTTTTTTTCTCCGTGTATTTTCCAACTTAATCTCTCACCCCCCACACCCCCAAATGCCCGCTGTGTTCCGCCTTGGTTCAAGGCCTTGTGGTGTTATGTTATACATACATACATACATACATACATACATACATACATACAGTGTACATACATACATACATATGTATGTACATCTGAGTAAACAATACATACAATACTGCCTCTCGTCGTTCCCCTTCTGGCTGCTTTGAATTTGCTACTACATACATACATATGTACAAGTACACACCAATCTGTTAGTATGTAGCAGTGATTTGTTTTGTCGTGTTGGCTGCAGGGTCTTGTCTTGTCCCCTGGCCACTCGTTTAATGGCCTTACCATCACTGGTAAGGGTTATCGGCAGGCTTCTTTTTTGGGGATAAAAAAAATGACAAGTGGTGTTTAAATAACACGCCCTGTTTTTGGTGTTATTTTATTGTATGTACTTTTCATTTTCCTGTTCGTTCGGAATCCTGCATGTATGTATGTACTTGTAGTCTTGCTTCCAGGGTTAGAATATGTATGTACTGGTAGAGAGTCCAAATCTCGCCGGGCTCTGCTCTGTGCACTTGATGCATATAAGAGAATTCGCACATGTACAGTACTTTGTAATTGGCAGTGTTACTTGGGCATAGCCAAGAAGACGACCATGAGAATGACAGAAGGGAGCAAGGCAAACAAACAAACAAACGAAAGGAAGCACAGCACCAATACAGGTGCTTTCTGCAGCCCAAGTGAAGTGCAGTGCAGTGCCGGCTTCACGTCTTTGTTAGAGGCCCGAGATTGTAAGACTGCGGCTAAAGTGGTAGTATGTACATAAGTTGGTATGTGAAATCAGAGAGAGAGAGAGGTTATCTTGTCTGAGTGACCCTGCAAATACATAGAGAAAAGAAATTACAAGAGACAAAACCTGCTATGTTCATACTTGTAGATATGGCCGGGCTTAATCGAGTCCTAGCAAATACATACATAACATACACATTGTACACACACAAGTAGTCAAGTTGCTCAGCTTAAAGCAGCCTGTATTTTTACTGTATATAACCCTCGAAGGTGTAAAAAGAAATAAAAAGAATCATACACCTGTCCCTATATCTACACCCTTTCCCAAGCCCCCTGGTCTCTCCCTACGATACACCCCCCTGTCTGCTTGTTCTTATTCAGGTATCCCAACATCGTTCACTTAGAAAACAGGACCGGCCACTGGCACATGGCAAGAAACGTATGTGTAGGTAGTGTTTTTTGGTCTTCACTTCTTGGCCGATAAAATAGGGAATATATCTTTTGACTGTGTGTTTTTTGGGGTTTATAATATAAACCAGGACCGCCTCCCGCATTCTTGCTCGGATTTGACCATCAACAATTGTTTATGCTCTACTAGCACCACCACCTCTTCTTCTTCTTCTACTTTATGTACTATTAGCGTTCAAATATTCATATTCCATTTCAGCGTTCGCAGCATCTATCGTTATTGCTTTCCTTCTTGTGAACAATACCCAATATACATACATACTTACTTACATAGCTGCCAACTCCTTCTCTCAGCTCCGCCAAACAAATCACCAACCACTTCGTCTTCGCTGGTAAACCTTACTGGATTGAACTGACGAGCTTGGCTTGTTCTCTAACCTCCCTCCCTGTCTACCACCAAGAACGATTTGTTCTTGATCAAATGCATCACTACACACAAAGCCCACCTGCTTCCTACACAGCGCCTCCCGACTCTCCACCAGCCCTCGTCAGTCCCAGTTCTTCTTCATACTCGCGCCCGTCTTCCATGAGCGACAAGTCGCGGGGCTCGCCGTCACCCTACTCGCCTCCCCCGTCCCGTCACTCAGTTGCGCCCCTCTACAGAGCCTCTCCGCCGCCCGCCCACGCCACTGCCTCTTCCGCCTCTCGCATCCCCATGGGTCTCGCCGAGAGCCCCGTGTATCCCTACGCACACGGGCACCCCGAGCCGAAGCATTCCGCCGCTTCGCCATCCATGACCATGGCGCACTCGCCCACATCGCCGGGCGTCTCTCTCCCGCCGCCGCGCGACTCGCGCACCTCGCTGCCCTCCATCTCAAGCCTCATTTCCAGCTTGAGCCAGCCGCCGCGAGACTTTGGCCCCACGTCCCCGCGGGACTCGTTCCAGTCTTCTTTCCACAGTTACGCTACCAGCGCTGCGCCCTCGCCGGCCCAGCTGCCCCCTCCCCCCGCCTACTTCCAGCCGCGCAGCCCCGTTGACACGTCCAACGACCGGCTGCCGTTTGCGCCATACGGCCGCCCGCAGTCATCGCACGTGTCACCGCTTTCGGAGCCGCGCCGCCACGATCCTGCGCGCTACGACTCGTGCAGCACTGCCTCTCTGTCGTCGACGTCGTCTTCCAACAGCCGGCCAGATTACTCGCTCAGCTATGAGTCGCAACGGTCGCGCCACTACAGCACTGATACGCGCAACTCGCTGTCGAGCGCCTCGGTGTCGTCGCTGCCTGTGGGCTCGCCGTCTTCCCGGTTCGAGCCCATGAACTCCATGTCTGCCGAGGCTTGTGCCTTGCAGACTGGCGCCCCGCTCAAGGATGAGCTTGGCCC
This sequence comes from Thielaviopsis punctulata, assembly GCA_036034705.1. Taxonomy (NCBI): domain Eukaryota; kingdom Fungi; phylum Ascomycota; class Sordariomycetes; order Microascales; family Ceratocystidaceae; genus Thielaviopsis; species Thielaviopsis punctulata. The sequence continues at coordinate 447,792 of CM069902.1, read as the reverse complement.
CAAAATTTGGACCGGCTCGCAGTTCCTGCCCAGATTTGTGCGCCAGGCCGAGGTGCCCGGCGAGGGCCTCTGCTACTTTTACGACGACGGCACGCACTGCAAGTCGGTCATTGACGGCGAGGCGGTGAATGCGCATTGGGGTGTGACCAAGGCGGGCAAGCCGCGCAAGCGTCTTGCCATTGCCTGCACCACGTGCCGTGAAAAAAAGATCAAGTGCGATCCGGACTTCCCGCGCTGCGTGCAGTGCAACAAGTTTGGTCGGACGTGCCACTTCAAGAACGCGTAAGTTTTTATGATTTCTTGTCAGTTCAAGATTGCGCTCATACTAACTAGCATAAATGCAGTCCCCGTGGTGGCCACAACGTTACAGCCTCGACCCAGCAGGCCCCCATCGACACTGTCTTGTACAGCCGCCCATCGACCGAGCCCTCACACCACGGCTCCATGTCCATGCAATCTCCGCGCCGCCGCCGCAGCAACGACGAGGAGCCGCAGTCGCCCAACAAGCGTCCGCGCACGGGCTACCGCGGCTACGCGCCCTCTCCGGGCCCTGCTCCGTACAGCAGCCACGGCCATAGCCACAGCCACAGTCTCGGCCACCTGTCGCATCCTTCGCAGACTGGCGCGCCTCTGCCGCCGCCGATGCGCCATGACCCGTGGCAGGCAGGCCGCCTATCGAGGATGCGTGAGACGGTGCAGCAAATGCCTCCGGTTCCGGCATGGGATAGACACGACAGAATGTATGCTGCCTCGCCGTAAGCACCGGGCCGTCACGCCCTCTACACACTTTGTATCCACTTCGTTCTCCTATCTTCCTCTTGCTTCCACGGACTCAGGTTCTCACCTGCTATCCTGGTTGCTATAATTTTGTTGACTTTTCAGTCACGCAAATCCTGCTGTTAGCATCATCTTTTCTCTCTTGTGTCTTGTCTTCTCTTTGCACATGACGTCTACGGTCTTGTTTTCTCTTTCAGTATTCGTTTTCCCTTGTTGTCTTGATATTCCTTTTTCCTCTTCTTTCCAGCATGTTTTGGGCGTTGTTTGGTCCTCTGTATTTATTACCTCTTCCTTTTCTTTCCCGTCTTCGTTTCCTTTTTTCTCTTGTTATCTGACTTTGTTCTTTGGGAGGCTCTTGTTTTCGTTTGTTACCTGTTGAAGACGTCAAAGTCACGCCCTTCACATGCATTGTTTCTGTACTGTTTTTTTTTGTTTTTGTTTTTTTTT
>CM069902.1:413908-446545 GCA_036034705.1 Thielaviopsis punctulata | reverse complement strand
TTTTTTTTTTTCATCCTGGCCACTATATTGCTGGCCTAAGCGGAGGACATTTTGCTTGATATTGTTTATTTAGTTGTCATTTTACAGGGTTTTTAATGAGATCTTTTTCCCTTCATATTCTGTTGTGGCCTTATAAGGATTGTTGTGAATGTTGATGTTGTACAGGTTTTCATCACTCTTATGAGTGCTTTTCACCACCCTATGAAAAGTCACAGGTTTTTCATCACTCTATAAAATGACATAGGCAGCACAAGTAAAAAGCGGGTCCGGCTCTATTTCTCAATCCAACTCACTCGGTCCATCCAAAGAACACCATCTCGACTTCTTCTCATCACACTCTCCCATTCACAAATCTATATATATCTGTTCATCTCAAGTGTTCCACCTCCATCAATCCATCCATCCAAACTAACATTGATTCCTGGTACTACCTACGCAAACATTCTCGCCTTCCATGTCATTTCCTGAACGGCCAGTCGCACACCTTCTTGGGTCTAACGGCTAGTAAAAACGTTGCTATAATGATCGAGAGGCTTTGTTTTCTAACTTTGAATAGGCCCTGTACACGCTCTCACTTACTCAGCATACCCTGGAACGTACATTCTCACGGGATCTGCCGACCGCTCCATTCGGCTGTACAATCCCGAACCCACTACGTCTGTCCCATCCTATTCATCATCCATCACCTCTAAATCCACACCCACCCAATCTCTCCCAATCGGCCATCTTATCCAGACCTATTCGGCCCACGGCTACGAAGTTCTCAGTCTGTCCGTGTCCTCGGACAATGAACGCTTTGCCTCATCCGGCGGCGACCGTCTCGCCTTCATCTGGGACGTCGCCAGCGCCACCACCTTGCGCCGCCTCGGCGGCAGCCCCCAAAGCCACAGCGCCCGCATCAATGCCGTCGCATTCTGTGGCACCGATGACTCCATCCTGGTATCTGGCGGCTTCGATACCACCGTGCGTCTGTGGGACCTGAAAGCGCCGTCGGCCACCAAGCCCGTGCAGGTCCTCAGCGAGGCGCGCGATGCCATCACGTCTCTGGCGGTCCGCGGCGCAGAAATCATCGCCGGCAGCGTCGATGGCAGGATACGGAGATACGATATTCGCATGGGGAAATGCATAGTCGATGCCGTTGGAGCCAGTGTTACAGCTGTTGATGTCACTCGCGACGGCCACGGCGTGCTCGTTGCTAGTCTGGACGGCAAGATCCGTCTGATGGACCGGGACAAAGGCACGTGTCTCAAGACATACGAGAGCCCAGAACGCGTCAATAAAAACCTCCGAGTCCAGGCTCTGCTTGGTGCAAAAGAACGCTATGTCGTCTCGGGCGACGAATTCCCAGATGGCATGGACGGAGATGGCCGCATATGGGCTTGGGATCTTCTTACTGGGAAGGTTGCCAAGAAAATAAACGTGCCATGGGGCCCTTCAGAAACAAAGCGGAGGGTCATGGGAAGTGACGGAAAGGTGAAAGAGCGAAATAACGTCATTAGCAGTCTAGCATGGCGAGATAACGGCTGGGGAGATCAATTATGTGTTGCCGGCGTTTCTGGAGTAGTCACCGTGTTCGGTTCATGATATTTTTCACAACACCATTTAGTGATGATTACGATGATGATTTACCGTCCATTGGATGGCTCCCGCCAATGCACGAACTGTGTTATTTTGGTTTTTCTTTCTCAAGCATCAAAGCAAAACAAAATGGTATCTATTCCAAGTGTGTACTATTCCAACAAACGCCATGTATATATAAATGTACACCGACAATAAGAAATAACGATGCAGCCTCAATCAAAGCCCTCTAGAAATGTAAAATCCCTTCAAAACCAAAAATAAAGACTAAAAAAAAATTAATAACTGTCAAACAGCAACCCCCCTCGGCGCCGGTTACATCACCACACATTGACGATCGTCATCTTGGCCATCAGCCTTCTTCTTTCCACGCCGCTTTCGCCGCTTCGTCGTCGATGCCTCAGCCTCCGTGTTGTCAGGAGATGCCTGGTCAGCCTCTCCATTTTCAGTCCCCACAGATCCATTGACAGCATCAGTAGTCGTTGTCCCGGTAGAGTCCTTGGAAGCGTCACTTGCTGGTACGTCCCGCTGTTCACTTGGCCTCGGAGTGCGAGACTGCGGCTCCGCTACAGAAACATGGGCGGCACAAGAATCCGATCCAGAGACTGGCAAAGGCACATCAGACGTCTTGTCCTTTCCAACATCCTTGGCACCAAAACTGCGCGTCAGATTGGACAGAGATATACTCTTGCGATTGTCTGAGGAAAAGGGTCCAGGCGAATGATTGTCATCTACCAAGGATGTCGAATGGCTGCTTGATCGGCTGTGTCGTGAAGCACTACGCGAGAAGCGTACCACGGCCCGACCAAATCCAAAACGCCCAGAAGAGCCGCGCTCAGTGTTGATCCCAGAATCTATCTGGCTGCTGGTAGCTGGCCTTGAAGCCTCACTGAACTGTCCACTTGTACGTGTTGACTTGTCAGTGGGCACATCAAGACTAGGCCGGGCTGCCCTGCTGCTCTCTTCAGAAGAAGCACGAGGAGACGGTGCTACATTGGTGGGGTTGTGAAAATCCGTATCCATAGTGTCACCCAGCTTCGAAAATACCGGGAAGTAATCAGCACCGGGAGTACAGCAGGATCCAATGCGGTTTGCAGATTTTGTCGGTTTAGGCTGCTCTGGAGGATCTGAGCTAACCATGATTCGGTTGTACGGGTCGCTCGAGGTGCCACAGGGAGTGACTATGAGTTTTGGCTTCGATTCTCTGTACGAAGGAGGCAAGACAGAGTTAGAGGTCGTTGGCTCATTGTCATCCATGACAGGGACAATCTGGTAAAATAACATGTACGGAGTCTCGGCTTTGAGGGCCTCCTTGATGTTGTCAACTGGCACCACTTTCTTGCCAGCTGGTTTCAAGTCATCAAACTTGACCCACTGTGCTTCCTCATAGTCAGGCGGTGGGTCAGACTCGTGACGCCGGTTCTCGGTCAAAATCTTGGGCGCTACTCTGGCAAAAGACACGTAATGGCCCTCATCAAACCTCCGACCTTGGTGACTAACAACCGACTGCAAAACCAGCTTGTACTCAGTACTGAGGGAGCTTGAATCGTTTAAAGAGTCGCTTCCCTCTGTAATAATGTGCGGAAGCCGCAGACTGTCCGGAATGTCAACCTCGGTGTGTACCTTGCTGATGGTTCCGTCTTCGTGGTACTTGTAACGCTTCAAGCAAATGCCAATAACAGGCCGTTGATTAAAGTTTCTGATGACATCGTCGTCGCTCATGGGCTCTTGTTTGTCGGGCGCGTACCAGGCTATCGAAGTTAGATTCAGGCATATGAACACTGATATGTGAAATAGAACTTACGGATCCAACGGAACACTTGCCAGGCCGGTATCGTTATCACGTTGGTGAAATTCTTGTCATCTGGGTCTGAGTCGCGGACTGAAGAAAGGTCTTTTGATACAGGGGCTGGTGTAACCTTTCCATCCTCGGTAACCTTGACTCTTTGGATCAGGCTCAAAGACCTTCTCCGAGGGATGGAGCTCTCACTTGTCGGCAACGTGAAGCTTCTTCTCATGGGGGCCGAGTGCTTTTCTACCCGAGAGCGCATGGTGCTATCGCTCGATCGCACACGACTCAGAGGAGCGGGAGACGGCACTCTATCGGCATCTTCGTCAGACTTATAGCCGATAGTTGTGACATCGGCTTTGTCACTGGCAACACCTCCAGCATCAGCTTCGTCGTTGACGGGTGTTATGCGAACTTCTGGTTGACTCTTCTTATCGTTCTCGGGATCTTGGCGTTGAACTTCAACTCGGCTATTGAAATACTCCATAAGACAGCTCTCAAGTCGGATGGGCTTACCATCCTCAACAGACGGCACAGCAATGTTGAGCAGTCGCTCCTCTACAAAACGGTGATCAGCCTCATCGTTTTGGGCTGGATGGTATAGATCGACCTGGAGTCGCAACAAAGGAAGTTCGAGGGTTTCCGTGATGAAGCTGAATGCCTCTGACGTATCCTGCTGCTTCACAAGATTGGCTTCTGGCCATCCGCATTTCGCAAGAGAGTCTTGAATCAAGGCAGTCTGTGAAATGTTAGCTTTACAACCTATAGATTTATCACAAGTGTGAAGAAGCTGACCAAGTCGGTGTCAATTAGTGTACCGGATCGCAACATGTTTACCCAAGCGCGAAGATAAATGGCCAGGTTGCGCTTGTTTTCATCCTCAGGTTGTCCCTGCAGCATATACTCAAATGCATTCAACTTTGCAAACATGGCGAAAAGGAGGGCATCGAGATAGCAACTAACACCCTGACGGTTCTTTGCGCCCTTCATCGTCACATTGCTGTCATAGGGCTGAATGATTCCGCGGACTGCCATGTTTTGGACTTTCAGGTATTGCAAAGTTTTGTCCACATTCTTGCCGCCTATGATAGAGTTGAAGGTATTTTGAAGTACAGCTTCCGGGACACATGGCAAGCCTTCAGAGTCTGCTTGAGATCGTACAACATTCATCTGCATTTAAGTTAGCAATTGACATTGAGATGTGTGATTTTCTGTTCGCCATTATTGACAAACGTACCCGGACGCCTTCATAGTCCTTTTCTGTTGGCGGCTCAGATGACATGGTTTTGTTGTCTGGACTAAACAGCCCAAAGAAAGATGGCTTGTTCTGAAGCTAATGGATGTTAGAACATCTTCTGTTGATTATCGTGGTGATTTGACGCACCTTGTGAGGCTGCAACGTCTTCTCGTCGTCGCCTGGCACGTCTGTGCCATTTGTGAACTTTTCGCGCTTTTCGGCGCGAGAACCAAACATGCGGCTCTTCATTTTGATGTCGTTGTATTCGAGGAGCAAAGAAAACAAAAGGATGTGACGTAGTAGGTATTTAGCACTTAAGTTAAACACATAAGTGCGAAATCAGCTGAAAAAAGCACCCGACTTGGTAATCCGTGGAGGCTTAGCCTAATTAAGCCCTTGGAACGCTTGTAGCTATGTATACGTATATGTATGTATGTATGTATGTATGTATTGTTGATTTTTCAACACTTCAACTTGCTGCGTCAGACAAGGTAAAAGCGCAACAATGGAAGAAAAGACCGAGAGGCTCAGCCAAGCGAAGGTGCCAACAGCTGGAGGAGTTCCAAGTATGGTTATGAAACAAATAATGAATAAAAGTCGATCATCCAAAGATGGGATATAATTGGCGCGTCAATGAAACAACTGTGCTGTGCTGGTACATTTACATAGTAGAGTGCAGGCATAAGTTTGCTCGGCAGTGGTAACAGATGGGGATGTACGTATACATACATACCAGTACATAGTACATGCGCAAGACCAGGATTCAGCGCAGAGGGAATCAAACAACTCGTGAGGTTTGTCGGATGTACATATGTATATACATAATATTAGGTGTTATGAGTTAAATATACTAATCTGATGCGAGAGGAATAAAGAATGGAGATATGGATGAAGACGTGAAGAAGAACAGGCTGGAGATACAAATTGCAAAAAGAAGATGAAGGAGGAAAATAAAACAAAGATGGCCTGAATGTTTACTATGTACTAACAAAGATAATCTCGAGACAAGAATAAAAAGAAGGGCCACTTTTATATCGTCATTTTAACCATTGTGTCGTACAACTAAGTTACATACATAACTCGATCGCACCCCTCTTGAATATTTTATGTTTTATTTTTTGTTTAAGAAAAGAGAAAATATATATATATATATATTCAGTATATGTATCCGGGCGGTCGCTTGCGAGACGGTAGCGACGGAAGTAATGGAAACCGACCCCCGCTAAAGATTTGTTCACTTCCATGCGACGGATACTTTGCAGTTAACATGGCTTTGTACAGTAGCCGTTTTTCCACATGAATGTAAAGTCAATATTCTTCTAACATCTGACGTCATGGTCAGAAACAAGTTAGCAATAAAAACCTTCCAGGCAATCAAGTTTACATGTATGCTTCATCTGACAAAATCATAAGCTCGTCCCACGTCTAGTGCCAAGAAAAAATGACATTAATGTTTAGAAGTTTTGGCATATGATAATTCACTCATTGATCTGATGATGTCGTCAAGAGTAGGGCTCTTAGGGTTGTAGTGCTTCACGGTGGGGCGGCGAGCTCAGCCACACGTGGCGCTCCATCAGATTTTGGCTGGCGCGAAAAAACAGCCTCCACCATGGGTTAACGATTCGTGATAGTTGCCGAAGTCCCACGTCGAGCGAGAATCCGGACCCAACAACCGCTTCCGATCCAGATCCCGGAAATATATAGCAATGGCTTCTGAGGGGCTTTTGGCTGCCCGCAGCATTATGTGCAACGTTTACCGGCCGCAATTGACCGCTGCTGGCTCTCGCCTTTTTTCACAGAGCTCCCGGGTTGCCGCTCTGGATGCTCTCAAGGATATCGAAACCAATTCTTCCATGTCGGCACCTATTCCTGATGTCTCAGTTGCCAAGTCCTTCAATACCGAGGAGCGTATCAAGTCTCGTGAACAGCAGCTTCCTGGCAAGCGGTAAGGATTATCCTCATGTTATGCAATGCGACAGCCCGCAGTAGACTAGAATTTGGTGATGTCACGACCGCCGATCCCCGAACTGGACATAGTGTTGCTTGTTACACGCTGAGATAGTACCCAACTAACATGTATCCTGTAGCTACCAATACCACCCGCCCAAGTACGACCGCGGCCCGCTGCATCCCGTCCAAAGCCCTAAGCACTCCGACCCTATTGCGCGCAACTTTTTGCCGGGTCCGTTCAACCACCCTCGTCTCCTGGAGACCTACAATCATACTATTTCCTCAGATATTCTTACTATGACATACCAGCATGTCATTCCCGGCACGCCTGCCAAACCCGAGCGTGAACGTCTTCGTGCTTGGGATGACTCGTCACCATACCACGCTAACCGTCCGCTGCGCGGCCCCCGTGGCGCTGGCACTCTTCCTGTTTTGGAGAAAGACATCAAGTTCAACAACATCCCCGAGATTCAGTCCGTTCACATCCACTGCTACCAACCCCAGGCCGGTCAGGACCCTGGTTATTTGGCTGTGTCTCGTGCTGTGGTTATGGCAATTACTGGCCGTCTTCCTAAAGTGACGTGGATCAAGAACCAGGTGTCGCAGTGGAAGATTAAAAAGGGCGATCTGAGTGGTTGCAAGACCACTATTTTTGGTAACTCTGCGTATGAGTTTGTAGACAAGTTAACTACACTGGTGTTCCCGAAGATCAAGGACTGGCCCGGTATTGCTGGTAAGGGTGACGGCAGTGGAAACATTTCGTTCGGTTTGAACCCTACTGATCTGGCTCACTTTCCTGAAATTGGTGTTAACTACGACGTAAGTATCCTCCACACTCCTTTCTTTTTTCTCAACTAGATATGGCATGTTTGCTAACAAATTGCAGATGTACCCATCCAAAATGATTCCTGGTCTTCACATTCTCATTCGCACTACTGCCACGTCTGACCGTCAAGCCAGACTTCTGCTGCAGACTATGGGCGTACCGATGACTGGCAAGTTTTAAGTAGTGACACACTGCTTGCCTTTTTCTTTTTCTTTTTTTCTTTTTTTTGCATGCGGGTAGACAATGCTACGTCTGACTCGCCTTGTCATAATACTTTGTATATCAAATATCTTGTATGAGTACGATTCGGGGAAAGAAATAAATCAAGTACAGAAATAAAAGTACATGCACGAAAAGCCAGATAAGACGAGTAAAAAGATGGTGATGTGTGTACATATAAGTACATGATTTGTATCTATGTCGTAGTAGTACCCGTAATAGCCCAATTAACCAAACGCCAATGTTAAACAAATCCCATTTTTGTATTTTATTTTTCCGTAGTGCAGTAGCTTCCATTTAAATTGACTCCTTGAGCGGGATGATCACAGAGTCGACCTCATCCATGTTTTCGGCATTGATCTTGCCATACGTTTTGCCGTGCTTAGCGAGCTCCGCAAGCAAAGCATCCATGGACGTCTGGTTGTTGCGGCAAGCCGAGCTGAGAGCGTAGACGGCCTTCTTGCGAACGTTCTTCTCCTCGGTTTCTTTAAGAGCCATAGCAACTAAGGGGGGCATACCGCCAGCCGCCAGCATGTGTCCCTGGCAAGGGGCATTGTTCTGGACGGCGGTACCGATACACCAAGCGGCCATGCGACGCAGCTCAGGCTCAGGTGACTCGAGAATGCTCAGTAGCGGAGCCCACAGACCAAGGTTAATGATGTTGTTGGCGTTGTCCAGGCTCTCAATGATCTGCTCGAAGTTGTCCATGGCAGTAACCTTGGACTCCAGGGTAACCTCGGGGTCGGAGCCGATCACAAGCTCGATGGCAGACTTCATGAGTTCGGCATCGCTGGGGCCACCCATAAGCGAGGCAATGACATCCGGAGTCAGGTGAGTCCGCTGGTCAGCAGGAACGTCCGGGCCGGAGTTTTCGATACTCCATTTGAGAAGAGAGTTGAGGTTCTTGTCGTTGTTCATTTTGGGTGATTATGAAATGAAGTAAAAGGTGGGGTAAATGTAAAGAAGTTTCAGTTTTTTGTGATGAACTAGGTATTGTAGAAGGCGACACGCAGTTGGATTTCAAGTGGTAAAAATGGTAGCGAAGCTTAGTTGTGTTAGGCTAGGCGTATATAAAAGTTTCTTGTGATATGTATGATAATGAGGCTCTGTAAAGTGGTCGTTCAAAAAGAATTTGGTGTTTGTACTATTAGTTCCCCTTCTGGAACCTTCACGAAAAATCCATTGAACGAGGGTTTAGAAACGTGTATCTAACCCTTGTCACAATCAGCCCGCTTTTGCGCTACGAATTAGTGCCTCGGCAATGGATTTTATTTTGCTCCAAAAAAGCTTCCAGAACGCCTAATATTTCCCCTTAACTAAAAACGTATGTATGTACATACATACACCAAAAAAAAAGCCCCTGGTATAGAAATTACTTGTACAAGGCTGTCAATAAAGAGTCCTAGCCATAAGCCTTTTGTTCTTGACTGGTTTCCAGCAAAGTTATGGGACAACCAAGGCGATCTTCATCTGCGCATTTTCCTTCCCTTTTCATCCCCAACTCGCTTCTTAATCATTCGATTTCGCTAACTCAGGAAGGGCTGTTATGTACTGGTATACATACTGGTATACGTACTGGCAATATCTGGGTTCATACAAATAGTTGTTCCCCTTATGTTAAACTTTCCTTATGTTATACCATAGGCTTTGTGTATTATTGGTAAAATACCTATGACAACATCGTAGCGTGTACCACTACATACTACGTAGGCTGAGTGTTAAATACATATCAACATCGACATAGCCAAACGTAGCCACACCTTTGAGCTTCAGCTCTAAGCCTGAACAGTAAAATAGTTTTGTTTTCTGGCACTCGTACACTACTCGAAAGAATCAATATATATTATGTACATACATACTGGTATGTACATACTTGTGCATGTGTGTGTATTATTTCTATACTCTTTGCTACCTTTGAATGGCACAACTTTCGAGTCCAGGGCCCTCCTCATGATCGGGAACATGTCGCTTTTTTTTTTTTTTTTTTTTATATACGTATACGTATATGCAGCTGATGTCCAGTACCTCGCATCTCCTGTTGAAGCTGACACTATCTGGTGACTAACCCAAACCCGTAGCTAGTACCAGCTCCAAGAGGAGTAGTGCCAGATTCGAATCGACCGCTAGCCAAATAAGAACTCCAAGGCGCTGCACCAAAGCGCCATTGGGAGCAAGCTCCGCAGCATCCGGGGGAGTCCCAATCTGCTTTTGGGCTTACTTCTTTGTACATACATGCTTCCAAGGAACGACACCCAAATTATGTCAATGGTTGGAATTTGAAAAAGTAAGGAGGCAGCAAGTTGAGTAAGACTAGAGCTCCAAGTTCACAAAATACAAGTTATTAACAAGAGCTCCATAAATTTCAGAGAATAAGGCGTCGGAAGATGTGAACTTGCTGGTAAGCACATAAATACACGTATACATGTAGCTTGGAAATACACTCTTGTACTGACAATACAAAGCCTTTAATTACTGAACAAGAGAAAGGCTGGAAGAAGCCTTGTTTAAACAGAGCGGCTCTAGCATATGGTCATCTCCGGAAATGCCAATAGATGCGCACATCAAGTTCTTTGGAAGCTGAACCACCACCAAAAGGGGCTTGCGAGAAAAAGTGAATGTAGGGATACATTAGTTGAGCCTATCTCGTCTGAGTTTGCTCATGCCTAGTTTGATTATGTTTCTACTGTGATGTTTGATAACTTAACTTAGCAATCCTTATAACGGAAAACTTGATCTTTATTTTAGTTCACTGGTATCGGTCGTACTTGGCTTTGGGCTATAAATCACGGCCTTGATACAAAGAATATTGGTCGGCCCAGGAACATTGTTTATTTCTAATGCATGTGCACATGCAGGAGAAATCAGCGGTGGGAATGCAGTATTAAGGCCAACAAGTTTCATATAACAGGTAAATCAGCGTTAAAAGTAAGATGCAGAAGAGAGGAGCTTGGCTTAGTGAGGAAGCTGGGAAAGCCGGCCATTCATCTCATGTAAACAGAAGGACTACCTCAGCACAAATATATATATATGTACATGTTATATACTTGTATATATAAATCCCCTGGATGCCTTGGATGTGCATTGCACATTTTCATACATGTACATAGCATATTCCGTACGTACATATATAAACATAGTAGCTAACCCAAGCTTGCCATGCAACATCAAGCTTTGTTCTATAAATGTACTATGGCTACGATATGCTTTGTGCACTACCGGGACGAGTGGGATGATAACCTTTGTATGTATGTATGTACATACGTACATACAATATATTATATATTGTGAGAGTATCTTTCACAACATCAAGAACATCTCGCCGTATTGATGAGCCAATGAGATGCTACGAATCTTGTGCCATGTTCCTCTTTCACCCAAGCGTCAAGATTATGGCACCGCAGCATTTAAGGGTCTTTTGATGTTTAACAGTGTCTTGCAATTAAGATAACCCAGGTTCCGCTTGCATACCCCAGCAGCGAAGCTTTTATAGCCCGTGGCTAAGCTCGCAATATTCCCGATGCTGAAGCGCGGCTTGCCTTACTGCTCCGGAATCACAAGAGCTTAAGTCTTAATCCATATCTTGCTTGATATTACCTCATCCATGACCCCCGGGATGTTAATCAGAAAGAGGAATGAAGACTGCCGTGCTATGGTGTCCTTTCTCTAATGTCGTTTATCTCCTTTGGCTTGCTCGTGGCGTGGGAGAATGTAGAAGCAGTCGTAGACAAAAGCAAGGGCTAGACGGATAAAGGAACGCCGCCAGCCCAAAGGAGGCGAGCCAGCACATGAATATGAAGAGTCGACCAAGTTCATCGATAAATCGCTAATGCCACAAACCTGACGCTATCAGAGTTGCAGGCAGATTTACAGACGAAGGCCGCATGCTATGTGTTGTTCTATTTGCAGGTCTCTTAATTGGCATATCATGGCACTGTGTCTAGGTATCTTTTTGCGGAGGAGCTTGCTCAGGGGTACTCTCAATACAGCTCCTTCCCAGCCACCGCGCACTGGGTACAAAGCTTCCAGAAGCTGCAGTGGGGTACGGCCCCTGGGGCCTAGATAATCCACGCCCAAAGCGACCAGTTGTGCGACATTACGGCGGCTTGGGAACCGTGGCACCGGCCTAGCTCGCGACATTAACTCAGGGGCTTATGTACACTGTGTGAAAACTAGCTCCCCTATTTGCCAGGTGGACACTGTGACTGGGAATGTACCTTTTGGCTGGGCCCAAGCCAAATCAGGTACCTGAGCTTGCGTCTGCTAGCACGGACGCTGGAAAGCAGGTTCTTGCCTTTGTTGGCCTCCCCACCAGATAAATTTGGACCACTCCCAATCCTTTCTTAGGTTTCCTGCCACCGCCTACACCTCTTTCTTCTTCTTTCCCTTCTTCCCTTCTCCAAGCTTGTGAATAGCCTCGTCTTCATACCCACAACATCAACCTCACCTCATCTTCGTTCTCCATCTGCTTGCTTGATTGGGATCGTGTGAACACTCTTAATACAGTCTTTGTTTCTTTTTCACCTTTTACACACACAACACCGCCAAAATGGAAGGTTCGTACATTTCTCACACAGACGTTTTGTGGCCAATCTGGCCTAGCTACTAGTGTTGGCTGGCCAGGCAACAAAGTTGCATCGTCACTTCTTCCAGTCATTGTCCTACTTCCTATTGGAATTGGCCAAAACTATCATAGAATTGCATCCAGACTGACCAATGTTCTTTTCTATTGTACAGAGGAAGTTGCTGCCCTCGTCATCGACAACGGGTAAGCTTATTCAAACCAGGGGAGCTTGTGGCTCGCTTGCAATTGCTCGCCTCCTATCGTCTACAAACTTGGTCCATCACGGGAAACCATTGCCACGCAACACCCACTTGAATCGACCTAGCAATTGTTTCTCGTGATGGACAAGTGAGTTATTTTCTATTTTCTGGATGATTTCCTGACATTTCGCTCATAGTTCCGGCATGTGCAAGGCCGGTTTCGCCGGTGACGATGCTCCTCGTGCTGTTTTCCGTAAGTAGAATTCCATACCCCGCTTTATTGTTATGGTGAAAGCTGGCCATTTTCAGCGCTTCGCTATCAATCAAGACTTGTCAGCCTTGTTAGGCGCTACCTAATTGTACGCTTTGATGCAAATTGATGGCTAATATTTATCTCAGCCTCGATCGTTGGTCGCCCCAGACACCATGGGTAAGTTAGCTGTTAACTTCGCGCTACAGCGCCCCCTTTTCGCCGCTACATTAAAATCCCACGTCCAGCTCGCTTGTTGCTAAGTGATCCACTTGCCCGCGTGCACGCATCTCACTGCCTACGCTGAATGCGCTACGCTTTGTTTTGTTTTCCTGCAAACCCAAACTCTATGGTTTTACGCGCCGCTACCAATTATCGGCTGGCTCTGTTCCGGTCCCCGAGTCAACGCAAAAAAAAAAAAAATACGACAACTAACACGGTGTTTCACTATGTAGTATCATGATTGGTATGGGCCAGAAGGACTCGTACGTTGGTGATGAGGCTCAGTCCAAGAGAGGTATCCTGACTCTGCGTTACCCTATTGAGCACGGTGTCGTTACCAACTGGGACGACATGGAGAAGATTTGGCACCACACTTTCTACAACGAGCTGCGTGTCGCCCCCGAGGAGCACCCCGTGCTGCTGACCGAGGCTCCCATCAACCCGAAGTCCAACCGTGAGAAGATGACCCAGATTGTCTTCGAGACCTTCAACGCCCCCGCCTTCTACGTCTCCATTCAGGCCGTCCTGTCGCTGTACGCCTCCGGTCGTACCACTGGTATCGTTCTGGACTCCGGTGATGGTGTCACTCACGTCGTCCCCATCTACGAGGGTTTCGCCCTGCCCCAGGCCATTGCTCGTGTCGACATGGCTGGTCGTGACCTGACTGACTACCTGATGAAGATTCTGGCTGAGCGCGGTTACTCGTTCTCGACCACCGCCGAGCGTGAAATCGTTCGTGACATCAAGGAGAAGCTCTGCTACGTCGCCCTGGACTTTGACCAGGAGATCCAGACTGCCGCTCACTCTTCCACCCTCGAGAAGTCGTACGAGCTGCCCGACGGTCAGGTCATTACCATCGGAAACGAGCGTTTCCGTGCTCCTGAGGCTCTGTTCCAGCCCTCTGTTCTGGGTCTGGAGAGCGGTGGCATTCACGTCACCACTTGGCAGTCGATCATGAAGTGCGATGTCGATGTCCGTAAGGACCTGTACGGCAACATCGTTATGGTAAGTTTGCACTTTAACTCGTGTGTTTGGTCACAAGCTAACTAGAGTAGTCTGGTGGTACCACCATGTACCCCGGTCTGTCGGACCGTATGCAGAAGGAGATCAGCTCTTTGGCTCCTTCTTCCATGAAGGTCAAGATTATTGCTCCTCCTGAGCGCAAGTACTCTGTCTGGATCGGTGGTTCCATTCTGGCCTCGCTGTCCACCTTCCAGCAGATGTGGATCTCGAAGCAGGAGTACGACGAGAGCGGTCCTTCGATTGTTCACCGCAAGTGCTTCTAAGGTGTGTAAGTTGGTTTTCGGGGGTGTTATATAGAGTAATTCGGGGGGCTAACTGGAGGGCCCTGGTCATATTGCAGCGAAACAATACAAATTCCCAATCACACCTTCATGTTGTCTCCCCGATGCCTGTCACCGGGGGCTCAGTTGTATGTTGTGCCGTCATGCTTTGTGTTTGGCTTGGCTTGGCGCCTCTTGATAGGTTGCTTCCCGCCACTCTCGGGATTCTCAAATGATTTCCATCATCATGGCTTCCACTTCTTGTTTTTTACACCTACACATACACTCTGGGTATACGAAAAGGTGAAGAGTTTATTTTTCTTCTTTTTCTTACCGTTGCTTCTTTTGCTTGTCATCATCTCATCCCTTTTCGCAGTTTTTCCTCTCAATTTCTTTTCAATTTTTTTTTTTTCAGTCTCTTTACAATGTCCTGAGCGTCAGATACGCCTCCTGTTTCTTGTTAATATTCTGTATGAGCTTTATTCCATTTCCAATACACAATCCTTTGTCTAGTTAAGTTTGGCAACTAAAGCGTGATGTTTCATTATAAATATCAAGGAAATTCTGATTAAGACGGCTGTGTCGTCAGATCTGTTTTGACTAATACTGTATACGGTACTTGAGATGGATGCTTTGGGTAATGTATATTAGGTGGTGAACTTAAGTGGGCTTATCATTGACATTTGGCGGCGGCGGAGGAGCCACGGGGACAGGCCGAGCAGCAGGTATTTCAGATGGTGGTTGGCCAAGACTTGTCTCGCTATCTTGTTTCTGTACGTCAATTCCGGCGGCATTCTTCTCAGCCCCGAGAGCTCTGTATTTGCGACGGCTTTTTTTCGCCGCACTCGACTGTTTCTTCTTCTTCATGGCAGCGACAATGGATGTGCGACTCTGGTCGCCACGGTACAGGTCGTCGAGTTTTTGGGCGAGGAGTTCCCGGGCAATATTTCTGTTTTGCGTCCGCGAGCGGGTAGCTTGGGATTTGACGATAATGCCCGTCGGGATATGCTTTAATTGCACAGCGGAGTTTGTCTTGTTCTATAGCGACGGGATAGGTTAGCTTTAGCTTGGCTTACATGCTGATGTAACAAAGAGCAAACAGAGACAGCTAAGATAACAAAGGTTACACGGAAACGTACAATTTTCTGGCCGCCGGGGCCACTGCCTTTCAAAAAACTTTCCTCGATTTCATTCTCTGGAGGCGGCTTGGGCCGCGGAGGCATCTGTTTCCCCAGTAGGCTTGATAACGAGGCAAATGTGCGTAGTTCATTGCCCCGTAGTGAGGTCACTTGCTGCGCAAGCACACTTTTGAACCGGCTGAAAGCAATATTGGACATATTTCCAAGGCGGGAGCAAAGATATAGTCGGTAGTTCGGTAGTTAACTTTGGAATCTAGTTTGGCGGAGGCATCGAATTTCGAAGTGGTGAAAGAAGGCAGTCGGGGAAAGGGATCAGAGCTGTGGGTGTCCCGGAATGGCTTGTTCATGTCAGAAAAGTATAATTGAATGAATCATATGCTCAATTTCTTGGGTATGTTGTTGCATGATGCTTCTCGCTATCGTCATCAAATACATACGTATTATGTACCTTGTGGTTCATCACGCCCATAATAGCTTTTCTATAGTGGTACTGTTATCGAGCCAATCATGACTGCGGTAGATAAGAGCCGAGGTTCTACCCCCATCATACCAAAATGGGCTATTTCAGGGCAGGTTTGATGTTATTTCCAGTGGGTTACAGTGGTACAACAGCTGAATTGAGTGCGTTTGTTGTTTGTCGAAATCTAAACAAACTTTACTTTCTTTTACAACCGCTACCAGTGAATATTTCATTAGCATCAATATCTACCCGACGACGCGCTATCATTCTATCCCCTCCCGTTCTTCCTTACTATAAGCTTTTGACTTGATCAAGTGAGAACATTCTTGAAGCCGCGAAAGACCAGCGCATTCCGGAAATCAATACCGCAAGCGCGCCATTCTTCCCCTTGGATCTGGTAAACGATCTATCTCCTTTTCACTTCTATCATCTTCACCACCACCAGCGTCACCACAACGGCAGCGAGCTTTAACGTACTCCGTTGTACGTTTCGGGCACAGCACAAGCGTCAGTCATAGCGCATACACTTCAGCGTCTGAGTTAAGAAACCGGTGACAAACACGACACACGGATCCTCCCTGATATAAAAACACAACAAAGTGACGATGGCGCAAAGTCCAATTCTTAAGTGGATCAACCGCAAGATCTACCAGATTGAAGTCAGCTTTGCAGTCAACATGTACACGCCTTTTGAGCGTTTCCTGTTTTGTAAGTCCGAATTCTACGACTTCAATGCTCGGCTTTTCGTGGCGCATCACTGTCACATGTCAATCACCATCGTTGGCTTGCCCTGGTCTCAACCCTCTAAAGCCCCAATGCTAACCTGGCGCAGACTCCGTCCTCTTCCTTCTGGTTAGCATCTTCACACTCGCAACTCTTCTCTATCTCCCCCACCACATCAAGTTCATGGTCAACCGCGCATGGTTCTATGTGCACGGCGACGAGGCCTCTGATATTGTCACGATGGCCAAGACTGCGACGCAGACTGTTGCCAATGCCGCTTCAACGGCAGCGGGAAATATTGGCAAGTCGGAACTATAGAGGCAACGCCATATCCGACGCGAACACAAATTCTTTACAAAATATAAACAGTACCATATCAGGCGGATTGGAACGGTATGGCGCCTTTGGGAACACTTTGGATCACCAGGGTCTCTCTCCCCTCGAGCTAGTTGGTCTAGGGTCATAGAACTGGACTATAGCCAGACCCTCAATATCCGGTCACATACGTAAACATGAGCGGACACATTGCATACGTCTTCTTCCTCCACTAGCTATTTACAGCCTTTAATAATATTTTTAATATACATAATGCAATATAATCAAATCATCTATTGATTACCATCTTCTTTTCTTCAACATTTCAGTTTCTTTCTTCTATGCACAGGACATTATATCAAACTTTTGAAGGCATAGATCCGAAGTGTGCTGTCTTCTCCAGCAACACCCAAAAGAACTTCGCTAGCTTCCGCAGAGGTAGAAGCAGTCGGCTTCCATGAGAGCTGCATTACGGGCTTTGGCAAGCAGAATCTAGGAATGGTCAGCACTGAATTGTTGTAAAGATACTACGGCGAGGATGGACTTACTCGGTAGCCAAAGCTGTGTTTGAAACCTCCTCAACCTTCTCTCCGATAGACAGGATGACTACTGAAATTTTTCCCGTTTCCGTACCAACAGCCAAGACCTGTTTCTTGGCATCAACTGCCTGCAGGAAGTCAATTGCCGTTACAGGACTGTCAAACACTAAAGAGTGTGCCAAGTCAAATGAGCCTTCCTTGCTTTCAGTCCAGATATGCACCTTCTTATCTCTCCCGGCAGTAGCGAAGGCTCTCGGAGACAACGTCTCAGCCCACGCCGCATCGAGAATCATGCGTGAATGGCCCTTGGGGTTGGCCTGCTTCAGGGCAAATGCTTCAGCGCCTGCAGCCTGAGAAAAGACAGCCCATTGCCGGTCACGACCTACCGAGAGAATATGAGTATCATCCCGTGAAAACCGGACGCGTGCAACGGTAAGCGAGTGAGCCATCAGGGGCGGCCGGACTTCAGTCCACTTGGTAGTCTCGAAAAGACGGATGACAGCATGATTAGTCGATGTGGCTTTGCAGGCACTGGCAATCAAGTGGCCAGAGTGGCTGCTGGTCAGACAGGAGATTTCGTAGCCATGGCCGTAAAGCTTCTCTGCCTCAGGCCAAAGAGTATGGCGCGAGAGAGAGTCCTCAAAGGGTGGGTGGTCAATGTCCAAAACGTTCTTGCGAACAGCGACAACAACATCCGCATTGAGTCCAGCAGTGGATTCATCGAGAGACTGCACTGAAGGGTCGGCATCGATGGCCTTGTTGGACAGACCCAAAACAGGCATGTTGGCTGCATCAGGCATGGCATCAACCACGGCAGATGTCCCGGCGAGTTTGTTGAGCAGCGAGGCAACAGCTTTGGGCTCAGTAAAGACACGCATGAGTTTCTCGTCGGCACCAGAAACAAACTTGTGCTCGCCGAGACTGTCGATGCAGTTCAAGTCATAGCCATGGATTTGAGGACGCGCCATTTCATGCCACATACTCTTACCCTCAGCTCGTGTCCACGGCGCGTGAAGACGCGTGGTTTGATCGGCTGAAGTGGACAAGAGATATGCGCCACTCTGAGACCAAGAGATACCAGTGACAGGACGGACGTGGCCCGAGATACCAACGGTTTGTTTCCAATCATCGGCTGCGCTGTCATAGGTCCACTGCCTCCAACTGCCTGTTCGACCAAGGCAGACTACTGAAGAGCCATCAGGGCTCCACAGACCAGTCCAGAATCCACCGGTGCTTCCTGTGGCCGTTGTGGCGCCTTTCTCGCGGCTGATTTCACCCAAACGCACCATGCTGATCCAGATACCAGAGTCGGCATCGGGCTCCCAGATAGCAAGCGTATTGTCGGCAGAAGTAGAAAGAAGACGGACTTTTTGGCCGGGCTGAGACAGCCACTGGGCACTGTAAATCCAGTCTTCGTGGCCCAGCAGCAGCGCTTCGAAAGTAATGGAAAAGTCCTTGGAGCCGCTCTTGAGGCGATATGCCTTGTTGGCAGGAGATTTCCCCGGGAGAAAAGTACCGCGGAGGGGATCAGCATCGGACGAGGAGAGTACTGGAAGCTCAGTTCCCATGTGCACGCGCCAGATTCTGATGTACTTGTCCTGGCTGGCTGATGACATAAGAAGGTCACTGCTGTTGTCGTGTGTCTCACGAACAAACTCCAGCGAGCGAATCCAACCTTCATGGCCAGTCAGGGTAGACTGAAGACTAAAGCTCAGGCTATCAGGCTTTGAAGCGTCGGCCACAAAGATCTGAATAAACGTCTTCGTGCCGGCGGCAGCAAGAAGGAAAGTGTCGTCGGATGAATCAAGAGAGCTCAGAGCCAGTGCAAGCGGGAAAAAACGCGGAGCAGTCTGGATGCTATCGATGAGTTTGAGCTGGCGGTCTTCAAACTTCCAGATTTTTATGGTGGCATCAGCAGCCCCCGAAGCTAGGAAAACACCCTTGGAAAAGGTTTGAGACTTGAGAACAGCCAGGCAGTGAATGGGTGCGGTGTGATCAGTCAGAGTCTGGATGGCCTGGAACTCGCGGGTCTTGGTATTAACAGACCATAGACGCAGCGTGTGGTCATCCGATCCAGAGAGAAGAAACTGCTCATCAAGGGGTTGACCCGGAGCCGGGAGGAACTTGATGGCCTTGACTACATCGCTGTGGCCGGCAAGCAACTGAGAAACACCGCCATGGTTAGGGTCCTATATACCAGTTAGACACTTTTAACTTTCTTTTGACAAGGTCAAGAAGGTAAAACTTACGCTGGGCTTCCAGAGCGCAATGTTCACATCAGTGCCAAAAGCAAGAGTGCCATTAGCGCTCCAGTCAGCAACAGACGAATGTCTGTTGGCGCCAGTTGAGATGTATTCTGTCGAAACTCCAAATGTTGCCATTTCGGTTGTAAGTTCAGCTGGTCGAAGTAAACCCCAAGTCAGGGTTTAGCTGTGTCGGCAAAAAGCATGTGACGATGCAATTTTGTTAGCAGTTGCGCAAGGAAGCGCGTCATAGAGTGGAAAGCAGGTTAAATCGCAACCCCCCGCAGTCGAGATTTACTAGGGTTAACAAGCTCCATGGCACTGAAAACTTCGCGTAACCCTGAAGCCAAGGGCCCCACTTTATGCTTAGCAAGGCTGGAAAAACTTGGGAATAGAAACATGAACCCATCGCCAATTTGACATTTCTTTGTTTGGCCTTGACAACGGAAATTCGGTCTTGTTCGTTCTGACTTTTCGGTTTATTTCTCAGTCATTCACAATGTTTACCCTTTCCGAAGAGACCAAGGTACGATTGCCGTAATGCGCTTTTATGCGACGCCAATTTATGCACCGTTTTTTTTTTCTTTTTTTTTTTTTTCTTTTCGGAACCGATCACTAACAGCTTTGTTAGGAGCGCCTCGGCCGTCTCATTGACGTGTCGCAGGTTGTCGTTCACTAGTGAGTTTGCTCTATTTCATATGACTTGTTGAGCGTTGACTGACCAAGTTCTAGCGGCTACATTCCCTTCATCCTGTACCTGGGTACGTGCGACTATATGCGCTTGTAGAGACGACTATGCCGCGATCACGATTGCGAATAGCGATATGGCGGAAACATAACTCGAGAACATCATTCTGACAACATGTACCACAGGTCTGACCCGCAGTGAGCCCCGTCCCTCGATCATCCGGTAAGTTGGAAATCCTCCCGAAGATGTGGGCTGTTTGCTAACACTGGAATAGCCTCCTGTCGCCTCTTTCGTAAAGAATGAGTCGCATGCGAAGTACAGTGACGAGCGGTATGATTTGATACCATTGCCACAAATAAAAGAAAAGCAGTCGCGACGTGGAAATAGCGTGTCTGCAAACCACTCACTTGTAACAATACCAACTACCAACACCCAAAGAGGAGGAATAAACGGAGATGTTGAATTTGAGACGGCCATGAAATCATGATGAAGCTTTGGGTCACGGCCAGAATCAGATTCAGTGTATAAATACTACTACATACATACCACTATGTATTACATTTGTCGTTGGGAGTTGATGGTTGGCACAGGATAGCTGCCATTTATAGCCCATGATATCAATCGAGTTAATGAGATTTGACTTTGAAAGACTTTAACATTGAGATTATGCCACGAATTTGCAATGGAAACAATGCAGCCATAGCACTTCTTGGATATATATGGTGATGTTGTTGACTTCCAAAGTTATAGTGATGATTTACATGAAGCAGCTTATCCAAAAACAAAAAAAAAACCCTCCCCCCCACCGTTAAGCTTCTGAATAGAAAAAATTCTCATCTTCCAACTGTAGAAATTGGTAGCGCACCACTCATTTCTTCATCCACAAATATGGCATCATAGACTTTCGCCGCATTAATCTTCAAGCTTCTATATCTATTTGTTCTGCCACTCAATACTCAATCAATCGGGATCCATGGCACTTCAAATGGCCGTCCATAATAAAAACCCGGTGCCGTCTCCGGTGCTGTCGCCGGCCACCATCGAGTCAATTGCCGGTCTAACGGCTGGTTCTATTGCGACGCTTGCGGTTCATCCGTTGGATATTGTCAAGACACGTATGCAGAGTACGTCTAATCAATTTCATCCGTCACCCCTCTATTGGGAAGGCCTTTTGTTCTCACATGAAGCGCGCGTTCGGCAAGAGACGTTAATGCTGACTAAGCCGAAATAGTTCATCGTAGCGCTGCTTCGAATTCTCGCGTCACAACTGTTTCTGTGCTTCGTAGCCTTGTTGTCCAGGACCGGCCAATCAAGGCATTCTATCGCGGCCTGACACCAAATTTGGTCGGAAACGCGGCAGGATGGGCGTCGTTCTTTTATTTCAAAGCACGCACTGAAGAAGTTCTGTTCTCACGCAGCAGCGGAGAGAATAAGCAGCGGCATCTCGCGCCACAGGAACATTTCCTGGCTTCTGCAGTGGCAGGTGCAATGACAACACTACTCACAAATCCCATATGGGTGCTGAAAACAAGAATGCTCTCGTCGGATCGTGCGTCGGCGGGGGCGTATAGGAGCATGGCGGATGGTATGTCCTTGATATACCGCGTTGAGGGTATTCGTGGATTTTATCGCGGCGTTCTCGTCAGCCTTGTTGGAGTATCCCATGGTGCTGTCCAGTTTGCCGTCTACGAGCCGCTCAAGAAGGTTTACCTCGTTGCCCAATCACCACAGACGCAAGGCCAACGCCGCCTGCGCAAGCTGGATAACCACGCAACTCTTGTCATCTCAACACTGGCCAAGCTTGTGGCAGGAGCAGTCACATATCCGTACCAGGTCATTCGTGCACGGGTTCAAAACTACGACTCAGAAGCTCGGTTTGGAAAGGGCATACTGGGAGTTGCAGGACGCGTGTTCAAGGAGGAGGGTCTCCGTGGGTTCTATCGAGGTCTCGGCCCTGCTGTGTTCCGTGTGATGCCAGCAACTTGGATGACGTTTTTGGTGTATGAAAACGTCAAACACCATTTACAGGATGGATGAAGAGGGTTCCGATATATTCATACGGATTTTCTGGACATATCCGAGGGCTTTCCATGTATCGGAGTTAAAGCCCGAGGCCTAAAGCTTTCGTTTCAGATCCGGACAGTCTGCATCATGATGGTACATTCACTCAACAACCAACCCAAGCAGAACACGTATCGCCTCTCTTTACTGGCATGTGCAGCACGACATGACACGACAACAAACTTTAATTGTCTTTTTTTCTGCATATTCACTTGATGCAAACGTCAAGACCGAGATGAACTGTATCATCTAGACTCTGTTTAATGTTGTTACCCTTTTGTTCGACTGAAACCAACTCCGCTTCTGGCAGGTTCACTCTACTGAATATGCATACGCGATGCTTTGTTTATCTTTTCTATCCGTCTGATTCGGTTGACGGGTGCCACAAGACGTTGATGACAAGCCTTTCTGCATATCAGGCCCATTTGATGGTGGCGATGAAGTGTTAATGTACATAAACGCCGGGTGTGGACATGCAGCCATATACTGCAGTTTTTGTTTACTCGGCTACTGTTGTTGTTATTATAACTTGGAGCTGCAAAGCACGACCGCATATTGACCCGCATCTTCACCGACTCTCTTTGCCCTTTTCTGTTACCTATCTTGTCAGACTGTGCCCGTTACTATCTCCTTGTGCGGACCCGCGTAAGATGCTGACACAAGACAAAATGAGATATGGAGTGTTAAGGCGCCCTACTATAGACAAGGACAGTAAATTGACAATATGCATGCATTAATCTCTATGCATACACATATGGTATAGAGAGAGCTGATGATGGTGGGCCGAAGATGCAGGAGTGCAAGGTGAACACAATGATAATATTACACCCGCCACCAAGTGTAGTCACTGCTCAATCTTAAACTGGAGGTCACATGTTATTGTTGGGCTGAGGTCTGGATAAGTTGTTCCGGACTACTTAATCATTAGTATATTGTTGTCTTAACGGTAAGGATCGCTGGCCCGCACTATTCTTTGACCTTTGTGCTGGATGCGTTACCTTGGTTCTTTCTGTTTTACTAGATGTGGAATCAAAACCCGCTTCTATGACGAGTTGGTGCATATGATTCATCCTATATAGACATATTATGTGGCTGACACTGTAAATTATCTTGGGTGTATGTAGCTTACAACCAGCTCTAGTATTATCTTGTTGATATGCATGGACAGCCTGCATCAAAGCCAAGAAAGTCATGAGTTCCATGAATTCCAGAGACTGGGACATTATGCAACATGATGTGTCCCAGTCTCTCGCATTAGAACAGTTTTGCCAACATCAAGTGGTGTGAGCCTGAGACACGCGTTGGCCATCATCAGAAGCCGTATGTATTTTGACGATGGCTGTACACTGAGTCTGCGAATTCAGAAGTCCGTGGGTGATTTGATTGGAGGGAATAGATTGGATCATGCAACCGGGATTTCAGGTGGTTTGTTGTCTTTGGGCCACTCAACAGCTTACATTGATGTCTAGACCTCTTCTCTCCCCATCCTGTCTTGCCTCGTTTTTCCTCGTTACTATCACCCTACCACACTGCCTACAAGGCTTACATATTACCATCAAACACTCTCACACACCCTCGTCCACCCACTTAGACTCCAATTCATGTAAAGTCTACTGGCTGATAGACTCCAAGCTCAACTCGTAGCAAGGCTAGCCCGCCAAACCGTATCCTTCTTTATAATCTATGGTTACTTCATCTCTACTTCTGTACGAAGAACTTAATTATCTAGCCCAGAATCCCTTGCGTCACGATGCATACCAACATTGACTAGCAGTGCCAAGGTGCATGATGCATAGGGATAAAAGAAATCATAGATGAGCCGTCCTTGTATCTCTTCTATAGCCTTTGTGCTCTACACAATGAGACAGGAGTGATGGCCATATTTGGGAAGGATACTGCGAGTAGCCTGGGGTTATAGTTGGGAGACATGGCGGTGTCAAGTTGAAGTTACGGGTAGCTGTATATAACGAGATTTAGTGGTGCAGCCAGGTTTTTATTTTTTTTATTTTTTTCGATATTCGCAGATGTGCTCGTGTCAAGTCGTTGAAATGTGTCCTTTGACACAGTTTCTGGATGCATTCAGGTATGTACAAGTACATCTCCTTGTATGTATGTCTTGTATGTACATATGCATGTATATTTGCTTCTTTCATTTGCATGCTACAGGCAAGTCAACGGCTTCTTTTGTTAAACCTGGTTGCGAGGTATACCCTGCTCGTATGGAGATATGGTATTCTGTTGGTGCGAGCCGTCTATATGCCTTTAAGTCTTGCGAGCTGAACCTATTTGCTTTTTCTCAGATACCAAAACAGTAACGCCATCCCTCCACCCTAACGTTTATTCTGTCTTGTGACGACTTCCTATTTGTTCCAACACCATGTATCTCTCCGATTTGAGTGGCTGGGGGTTTCCCTTGTAGCTTTGCTTTTCAGCAGCAAAGAAACCCCCACCTTGGTATTATGTTAAATAAAGATCTAGGGGTTGTTATCGACAAAGCTCGATGGTTCCTGCGTATACGAGAGACTGTCACAACATCTTAAACCTGGAAACAAGAAACTAAAAAAAAAAGAAGGAAATCTTCAGTCGCTCACAAGGACTACGAACGATGGAGTCAGCACCTAACTACAGCTGTATCAAAAGACGTAAACCCTGCTTATTGTTCTGTTATACTGGGGGTGTTAGTGGGAAAGGTATTTTGTGTTCCATACTGACGATTTATACTATGACTACTAGGCACCTATTTCTGTCATTTAAAATTCAAGCCCAAGGTTATATTGGGCACTGAATACTAAAAATAAAACTCTTTCGAGCATATGAGGGAAGATTTTTGAACGTATGTATGTTGTAACAGTACATGGTATCACAGGCATCTACGGGAACCTAACTGTAACTCGACTCTCAATATGGTTTTCAGAGCCTGTACTTTCCTAATGGATATTCACTTATCACAATCATGTAATACAAAAAGGAAGACATCGCTGACATGTAGTTATACAAACGGATGTTTAGGTTTTATAGGGGATTGTCTCTATGAAGTACTTATGATACATGTAGATGTTATAGGCATATGGTGATGGAACCCGTTTAAAGCATGGATTCAGTTACTCGTCAGCTCCAGACATTGACCTCTAACATTAAACATCATTGATTATACGTTGACCACTACTCATGTTCTGTCAAAATTCAATGCAGAACATATATGTAACTTTAGTGTTGTTTGAGTGACGCCAATAACTCTGAAGCGAGAAATACCGCGCCTGGATCCTTCGAATACAACAAAATTTCACTTATTATGCATATCAATTGAAATGCTGTGATGTGTATTGTGTATCTTACGGGAATGATGTTCACTAAAGTTGGGCTGTTGTGGACGTCTATTACGTATCACGAAATTTTATACCAACGCATTTGGACTTGTTGCCCAGGACCATGAACCATAATTAATAGTAGGTACATGACATATAAGATTCTAGCCTTGAATCTCCAAGATTGGAGTCGTACTCGCAACCCCAAGCTTTGTAAAAAGGAACAAGCTTTCTGACGCTACTCTTTAGATACTTGGATTTTGATAATTCGCCCTGCTTTTATGGGTCGGGGAGGACGGTGTTGAATTGAATTTCCTAATTCAGAAGAACGACATGTGACATGTATATAGAGTTTTAGCTAAGCAGTAAGTTCATGTCGAACAATGAAGTGCTTTTCTTACATGTCAGCCAGCTGGTCTTCTGGATAATGTCGTACAAAATAAAATGATCTAACCAAAGATGCAGTATCAGGAAAATGATGAGTCTGGTTTACCGGAGTACAAGTGTGTGTCTGCAAGCGAAGTATTTTGGGCAGAAATGATGGATTAGTAACCGGCGGATGAACTTACTTGGAGGGGGGAGGACAGCGGCTAAATTTCCATGCCAGCACATAGTTTGGAGCTGAGCGTTTGGTGCATATCATTGCTATGTTTAAGTGAATATATGTATGTATGGATGTACAGTAGGTTAGTTTCGTTGAGGAAAGAAGAATATAAGTGCATATCCAGCAATATAAGGGTGAGTGCAGCAGGAATTACACATATATACAGGTGAGTTACGAATGTGCAGATGTAGCACAATTATATTCAGAGAAGAAAAGCCTAGAACTATAGCAGAAACTAAAGAAGTTTCAATAGTCACTGATATAGATAAAAGAACAAAAGCTATATATAGAGATGTCCGTAAAAGAAAACTAGAATGTTATGTAGTTGTTGAATCGGATGAGAGTACTGGTCAGTAGCAAAAAACAACGATTGAACATGTATTCAAGTTGCTAAACTTCGAGTTGCAAAGTGTGATAAATATAATGGTACCGGTATAAGGAAATGTAAAACATGCTAGCTATTTCTGAGTCGTGCTTGTTGTATGTCGCTTGGTTTTACAGCACTTATATCCTGATTATAGGACAAGACAATGCACTGTGATGTTGATAGTATCCTACACATCAAGATTCCAGTTATCAACATGCATAGCGTGCCTATATAGGATGATGGTATATATGTATATACATAATGTCGAAGGCAAAATAGGAGATTACAGTCATAGCTGGGTCTTAGGTGAAATGATACGTATATAATCACTGATGAAACGGACGAATTTGAGTAGATGGTGATACCTGTATACGAGGTAAAGCTGGAACTGCAGCCTTAAACAAGCTGTGTGTCGATAATTGAATGTAGCATACTCTGAGGACCTGTCTATGCCTATTCCCGAATAAGGAAAATGGGTTTCGAGTTCATATTACTTTCCTTTTTTTTTAAACCAAATGAGACGATGGTTTTGCAATGTAAACATTGTAGCTATCGTAAGTGACCTACATGTCTTCGTATAAACCTATTGTAATAGACGTTTTTCCTGCTCCTTGCAATTACATAACAGCAGAAATACAGTACATGGTACCAGGGAGATAGAAGAAAATCAAAGAAATGGTTGAGCATTGATACATATGTACAAGTAGGTATGTACATATGTTTGAAGTACCTCTATGCTCGCACCCAAGTAATGCAAGGGGTGCAAAGCCAGTTTCTCCGGCCGTGTAGGATTTAAAGGTAGCAAGAAAAACTAGTTGAAGTATTAGGTGCTCAAGTGTAAGCCACTCTATTCCAATCAGTAGTTACGATAGGCTAATATATGTATATACCTATATTGAGTGAAGGGCGTAGACGATGCTCTGGAACTCTCAACAGCTGAGCGCATCCGCCAATATCCACGTCCCCTAAACTTGAATTGATTTGAACGGAAGAACATGAAGATTAAAGAGTAATTTGAAAGCGGAATTCCTAAGCATGAAAAGAGAAAGGAAGACATAGGCTTTGTATTCCGTCTTCCGGATGCAATACAAGTGATGAAGGATGTGGGGTGTGCGTATCGTTATGGTTCAATAACTTTGACTAGAACTGGATGAAATGAAAAAACGAACTTGAGTACAGAGACGTAATGGCATATTGCTACATTATGTAGTTTAATATGTCAACGTGTACATGTACAATATACGAAAGAGTATGAGGATTCTCATCCCACGGCAAAATCAAGATAGATCATGATTATGAGAAGAGAGAAAGAAATAGATACTGCACTGCGCCCCTGAAAACCACGGCAGAGATTGGGTAAAAACATACATATGTATGTATGTATGTGCAAGTATCTGTGTAAATGCAACTCATAGCTGCCTGGCACTACTGGGCCAGTCATGATTCTAATGTAAAAGAACGTATGTACTTGCATATCTGATGTATAACAACTAACTTTCTATCCCCACAGTAGGGATCACAGAAGCAAATGAGTTGTTCTGCCTAAATTTCTTTTTAAGAAGTCGATGAACCGCGATCCTGGGAATATAGATATGCCTTTCTTTAGCCATCTACGTTAGATACATATACATAGGCTTTATTGTCATTGTATTGGCATCTCTTTCCATTATCTACTGTATAGATTCGTCTACATAAAACATAAATCCCACTCTCCAACCTCGTCAAAAAAAAGACAACAATCCATGTCGCAATGCATTTGTAATATGTAGATGAAGTTGGGATACATTACAGCCACATCAAAGGGTACAGCTGGTCAAGCACATTGTAACGGCCTGTGTCTAACGACGGCAGGTTTACGGCCGTATGCCGTGACATCTCGGGCGTTCGCGAGTAAACATATCTTTACTGTTTGACTACACGAAACTCACCTTGAGTTCTATTCAACCATAATACTGTGTCTACTGGCATCACGGGTTTTTGATTTCGTAATCTGTCGTTACCGATATTATTCGACACAAGTACATACATATGTACTACGTATACATATGTATGTACAACTTATATTGTATGGTTCCCTAATCCTACTCTATATACTTTGCCATATTGTACGCTCATCGTTTTGGTCTTCCCCTTTTCTCTTTTCTCTTTTCCGATTCTGTTCTTTTCCAGGATGTTGCTTGTTTAGGCAATCAAGGTTCAGGAAACAAACGCATTGTACTACATGTGACATGTCTAGCATCTCAGGAATTGCTTCCACTCCAATGATATATGTTCTTTAAGCTGCCAAGTCCCATGATAGAACATCATGTACTTTTGCTCGAGATGAAAGCTCTGCCTACAGAACAACTCTCTAACTTATCTTTTCATCTTGGAAGATATTACGAATTTGCTCCTTGGCAATGAAAAAAAAAAAAAAAAAACAGCGCAATGAACCCTGTTCCATGTCGCCTCGTTTTCATGGATAGGCGATGCTATTTTAGCACTTGGGTAACGTAGTGAAGATACATCATAACTTCCGGCAAGTGTGAATAACTTTCTTAGTAAGCAAAAGATACTGCTACATAGTACATGAGTATGTATGTAAGGCAGAGACTTTAACAGTATTCACGTCAGTGTATAAAGCATGTTCATTTATTGTACAAAGTACATGTATACGCATGTACCAGTACATGGATACATGTTTGTCCATGCGTTATTTGTACATATGAATGCACTTTGCCAGACGCCATGTCCATGATTACTATACACTCCGGCCGAATATTACATGTCGTTTTTTTTTTCGCTTCTTAAGCGCTACTGTTGCAGCTGCAGCCGTGCTTGGTCTAGAATGGGCGGTTGCTCCTCAAGAATCTCTGAAAAATCCCACATTGAGCATCTACCATGTATGTACATGTACATACATACATACTTGCGTGTGGTGTATGAATAGTACATACTACTTCACACATATGTACAGTACTTTTTCTAAAGAAGACTTAACAGAATACATTATACAGGTATCAGCACGTTGATGCTTGTATTCACCTTTCAATTGCAAGTGGAACTTGGGAGGCAAGATATGGGAATGTAAAAATTTATCTTGTCAAGCTTCTTATTAGCTCATTGTGGCTATCCCTGACTTCTCATCTATCTAACATCTCGTCACCAATGTTTTGCTACACAACCTGAGCCTCACCATCTGAAGTTGGAGGCCGGAGGCATGATCTGATGTGCTTACATATGTTTGCAATATGAAAGCCAAGGGGGCTAAGGTCAGTATGCAATATATGGATACTTGAAAGGAGTATGTCCTAATACATTCTTGTATATACACATGCATGCAAACAATACAAGTAGCTTTGATAACCCTTTCTGCAGCCAGGGAACATGCATTTTGCATGTGACTGGTATTGTAAAAGGCGAGTCTATGCTATCAGATGAATCAATATTTCAGAACTCAACCAATACACCTTTTGCTTGGGTGTATTTAAGGCCTGGGAATTTCAATATCAAAGCTCATGTCAAGTCTGCCATCAAAAAGAAGGTATGGGGAGGGGTCTGGAGGGAGGGAAGGACACCTCTTGTCTTTATGCAAAAGGATCCTTTCTCAAAAGGTTCGGGCTTTAACTCTACTAGCTACATTTGGGCTCTGGAAGAAGGCTTACTTGACATCTATCAGATGGGTAGAGGTCTTATTCAAGAGAATGCTACAATCCATAAGAGC
Source organism: Thielaviopsis punctulata (assembly GCA_036034705.1). Classification (NCBI taxonomy): domain Eukaryota; kingdom Fungi; phylum Ascomycota; class Sordariomycetes; order Microascales; family Ceratocystidaceae; genus Thielaviopsis; species Thielaviopsis punctulata. The sequence goes on along the minus strand of CM069902.1, from coordinate 416,283 downwards.
AAGGCAATGCTGGCTTTCTCCGGCCCTTTGCTTTTTTCGGGGTGGCAAACTTTCTAGTGTTTCCAAACTTAGTGCTTTGAGCTTTACTTTGCCTCGTCCATCTTCAACACAAAAGCAACAAACCAGCGATGTTGCTTCTGGGCGCCTTTGCTTGTCAAATTGCATGTAAGCCTGCATAATAAATCAAGGTTAGCGCATACTTCTACAAGGTTGAGAGATGGAGGCTACGTAAATACACGGTTTTGGGAAGTATTCGTCAACTCTAACTCATCACACTCCTTACATGGGACTTTCTTAGTGCAGTTCAAGTGCTTTGATATCTATTACATGGGTACAAATTTCAAATGAAAATATTATGACGATATGTCTAGTATATGCACTATGTAGAAAAGAATTCCCCTGACATGATCTTCTATAGTGACACGTTGCATCATGCAGTAGATGTGATAATGCGTACAGTATGAGTGAGCGAATGCAGCTATTGTGAGGCAAGAATAGGTGAAATATCTAGACTATATGTACAATACCATGACCTATCCAACCAATATGGATGACGGGACGGACACTCGAGTACAATGCAAGCATATTGCAACGATCTAGCCGAACCCTGTAACTTATGGGCGATCTCTTTCTTCACAATATGAAATAATCAGTTGCCCATGTCGGTCTTTTGTCCTTGCTTACTCGTAAACCTGCGGAAATATAATATGTTCCACTTTCCCTTGCATGCGCTTTGCGTCAGATTGTATCTGAGATGAACCTTGCAATCATTGGAGTATGTCTTGTCCGTCATGTGTTTTCGCCGTGTTCCCCAAACTTTGTCGACTAGGACTGTTCAATAACGATAAAGTCGCTATAGCACATGATATATGATAGTTGGCGTCTGTATGCAGTATATACGTATGTACGTAGTAGTATGCATATGCAAGTGACGAAATATACGTAATGCCATCTTTTTACACCAACATTTCAGGGATATTCTGTGAGGAGGACCAAAAAGGGGAGGTATCCCGACTGTAGTATTCCTAGTAAAATATCAATAGATCTTGTAAGAACAAAGATAAGACTCTGTTTCTTTTATCCTCACTGATTTCGCCAAGCGTAGCTCATATAAACACTCAATTTCGGTTGAAAGATCAGATGATCTTGAGTCGAGGATGAGATACAAGAGGGTGTGTAGCCTATTAGGGCGAATGGCAGCCCTAACACGTTAAGTTCCCATTGAGCTTGTGACAGAAATGGCTATCAATAAAAGGTTCATGATTCCACTTGACTCTGATACATGCTTCAAGGCTAACTCGCTCCCGTAACAAATGAGTGATCAATCATCTCAAATCTCAAATGCATAAATCAAAAATCAAAAGGCTATAGTTTCTAGCGTTTTCTGATAGCGCCTGCATGTTACAAGTATGTATGTATGGTAGTTAATGGCATTAAGTGCCTTGCGTTCTGTATGATCCCCTAGCATTATATCTCTCTTAGCTCAACACTTATTTCTCAAGACTTATTTGACTTTGAAATGCTACTATGACAGCTGGCACATGCATTCGAGCACTTAGCCAACATTGATGGGCACAATGCACAATTCAAAGCAGATGCTCACTTTCGGATAGACAAACGCCGAGCATGTCGAAAACAATAAGCAATGCAAGGCAATACTTCTTTGCGGAGTAGTTTATGAATCCCCCAGCCTGGCTACAGAGTAATATGCTCCCTACTATGTACTATTTGCCGTAATATTCCAAATAAGAAACATCAGCAGTACATGTGTACTTCCTCTAATCTATGTACTGATTTCCGATGTCCACACGGATTGGTTGTTAACATTAAAATGAATGTGCATCAAGGTGAAGTAACTATGCCTGGTAGACACGGCCCGCGTAAGACTTCCGGTAGCATAGCCAATGGAAAGCTAACTAGGGTCTATAATGTAACACGAATAGGAGGGCAACTATGTATGCATAAATATGTTCAGCACTAGCTTGACTAAGTATGTATGTGGATCTTCTCAGTTGCTTTTCTTTGCCTTAACAAGGACCATGAAAAGCAAAGCTATCCATGCACTTGGCTATTCTATGAAATTTTGAGACAAGTCTTGGCAATCAGGTCTGACAGCTGAGAGGGATTTTCAGGACGTTTACAAGTACGTTTTGAAGCCTCAGAAATATAAACGAAATGCGAAAGAAAGTCTCTATGAGCATAAAGTCTACTACAATAGTTTGTTTTCAGGGCGTTGTGCATGCAATCCCTGCTTTATTCAAAGCAACAATAGAGAAAAGCAGAAGCCTAAAAAGAAATCATCAAAACAGAACGTTTATCACTGAACCGAGTAACGGGAAGCTAGAATTTGGGAGAAAAAGGAAAAAAAAAAAAAA
>CM069902.1:375809-413885 GCA_036034705.1 Thielaviopsis punctulata | reverse complement strand
AAAAAAAAGGAAATATTGGTCGAGCACATGAAAACTTTCGATTCATCAAAGTACATAATATAAAGCTTTTGTGTATGTATTATACAAGCAAGGAAAATCATTATCGTGCAATGAACAAAGGCGTGGGTTTGACACATTCCTTCTGTACCACAAAAGCTATCCTGACAAACTTTGCGCAACAGTGACGTTCAAACAGTGGTTTCTTTTCTTTTTATCTTAGCCAGATTCATTCTTTGCTGCTTTTTATTACGTAGTACAAGTACAAAAGCTGCATACAGGGAACTGGCTTGCTCGACAGAAATTAGACAGTCGTATTGTTCGAGTTTCGAACATGTACTACAATCAATATACCATAGTGGCCAAGACAATGGTTAGGTTCGTACCAATTCCGCTATAACAATAGGCGCTTGTCTCAGTTGTTATAAATGGATCGCCTTAACTTGGTTCTACCTTGTCTGTTTGCAAGCCACAACTTAGCGTACATCGATGGCTTTAGGGGACCTAAACAATAGGGTTAACAATTGATTATTCTTGGTACAAGTACTACTAAATACTCTTGTTTTATCCTGATGTGATACAAAGTGGCACTAGTAACCACTGAGAGTATGTAGACGTTTGTGGTACTTCGTTTGGGCGCCACACACTTATTTATTGCAGTGGAGATTTATCTTACAGACAAACTGTAAGTTGACGACACTCAGGACAAAGGCTTCTGACTCTTGTATAAAGACCTTGTGCGCCGAATTTTTTTTTCGGATACTGAACAATTCCCTTGACTGAGCAAGGTATATGAAAGTTCTAATATATTTGATTGCATGAACTATCCCAAGTCCGGATTACAAAATTTAGGCCGACACTTCGTTATCTCTAGCAACAGTCAAAAGCTTAGTTGCACCACCATCTCTCTGAGGCTTGACTTGCAAGGTAAAATGCTTAGTACGTGTGCAGTTGTAATCGCCCGTTAAGCTTACGAAATCCAAGTGGGAAATTGGAAAGACTGCTTTCTTCTTCTGCTATGATTTTCTAAAGCCCTGTGCAAACGTGTGGAATCTTTTATAGCCATACAAGTATCAAGTGCACATCTCATCATTCTCGCATTAGTTACTCAATTGGGAGATACGAGCACATTTGTCAAGTGTAACAGTATTCAAATATACAAGTCAACTGCAATAAACAAACGAATGCTGTGTGTGTTGTCCGATTGCACTTTGCGCCCAAACACCAGTCAAAGTTCTCTGCGAACCGCTTTCTTGGGTCAACATCCAGTTTCTTCTTCTTTTTTAAAGTTCGGCCAGTATAGGCGAGGAAATACGTAGAGAGTAGTGCAGCCAGACGCTACTCGTGTTCTAACGTCAACTCATACCCCTCATTGGGCCACATATGTATCTTTATGGCCTTTGGAGATACGTGATTGGGCTTGATGTGGTTTTTGATATACTGGGATGATGCATATATATGTATGTATGTATGTATGTATGTATGTATGTATGTATGTATGTATGTATGTATGTATGTATGTACATATGTAGGAAGTTTATGGGTGCACCCCTTGTAGATATGTAAATGATCAGCCCAGGAGTGATATTCAAGGACTTGGCCTGAGGAGCGAAGAAGTGGTTACAAAAGGGATAAGTGTTCTACAGTTATCAGCCATGCTCTAGAGCACACATGTAAATGACCAATATCGTGTATCGAGCAAGGATAACTCGAATCGAACCACCATGGATCTTTTTTCCATTTTCGTAAGCTATCTGCATACTTTGGGAAAGACTCGCTCTTTCGGCATTAAATCCAGGACATGAGTGACGTGTTTGCGCCTAAAGCTGATGTTTGCAATGCAACTGTAATTTGATAATATGCGTTTTTAGTTTCATGCGCTTTTACATAGTATATGTCAACTACTCTTTTCTGTTCTCTGAAAATTGTAAAGGTATACGAAGTCTCCCTGTCAACTTGAGGGGGGAACTCAGATTTAAGTTTGACATGCAAAGGTTCTGAGCGTGATAAAGGCAAAATAGGCGCGCTAGACATATATACGAAATGAGTATCAGAACCCCGTCTACGAAGAATACAAAGCTATGGAAATTCATTGTGCTATACAGAAACCAGACAGGGAGATATGTAGGTGTCCAAAGATGCCTACTTATTACCTCCTTGGTTATCACAGTCACTATCAAGCCTAGAATGACAGTTCTGCTTCCCTCTACTTACTATAGCCGAACTCTAAGAGAAACTCTAGCATAACTATCATATCAAATGTATTGATCTTGGTATACTAGAAGCGAGTGCCAACAAATGTTACATACATCAAAATGGGACGACAATGATGATAGAGCCATAGTATGCCAAGAGAGCAGATGAAATCAAGCTCTATAGAGCTATTTAGGCGAATTTTGTTATTGCTTTCTGTGCTTTGCTAGATGGATGCTATGTGTGCATACTAAGCTATGTTGTTGCATATACATATATACATATGCATTTCTCAAAACATGCTCGCAATATCCAATTCATGATACTGAAGCTTATATACAAAATAGGGTTTCTGTTTTAGGGTATTGAACCCTTATTTCTAGAAAAGTAAGTTTGAATACATCCCACCCCAGGGGGTAAGGTGTAATTTATGTTGACTCTTGGTCGATTACAAGTTGATTTTAGTGTGCTCTTGAAAAACAAGTCATGTTTTTCCTTTTGTTACGCTATATCGAAGGGTTACAAGGCCGTCCATTGTTGTATTCCATAGTATATTTCCTCATGTTTCCATGAATCGACGATTTTAACAAAAAGAAATACTACTAAGCATGTATGTAGAAAGGAAGTGTAAGTACTAACTACTGTGTGATGAGATTTGATAGTGTGTGTACATGCATGTAATATACATACATAGTACATACGTGTAGTTTAGAATAGAAGGCCCTGGCTACTACTTCCTATAACGAAAGCCGTCTTTCTCTGCTGTATCTCCGGGTATATCAATTTACCTAATTGCGTTTCTACCTTTGTCATTCATGTACATATGTATGTATGTATGTACATACTTTGTTTAGCGCTGAGTTGGCCAGGAACCTGGAATTTCAACATGAGAATTCTGGTCTCAATCCGTGCCTCTCATGGTTTTTTCCTATAGGGGAAGAATCCAGATGGCTTAGGACCGCGTTGATGACAAGGAATTTTCAGCTCAAGGGCCCAAAGCGGGCGCACACAATAATATGACTGGTCATAAACTGATTTTTGCGATTCTAGGGAACACGTAAAACAAGAAAAGACAAGGCTAGAAAAAGTCCAGACGCTTTTGCAGGTCTAGGTTTATTTTGCGTTTCAGTTTCCTACAGTTTCCTACAGAGACAAGCATGGAGCTTTACAAAGATAGGGAGATAGTGTGTTTGTCGTAGTGTGTACACATAAGTACAAGTATAAAGTATACAACTACTAAAGTATATAACTACATTTACAACCTACATACTTGTATATGTACATGTGTCTGTATATATCGAAGCCCTCCAATGATATCAGTGGCTTATTGCTAGGAATACATCGCCGAGAACTTTGAAATGTGATCCTGCGTTTCCATCTTATTCTTTTGTGGTCTTAGAAAGGTTTAGCTTGAGCGCTCCCTTGCAGCTTGACTGTCAAGTCGCCGTCCTTCCAGTATTCCTTTTATGATCTTCATCTTCGTACAGAGTATTGGACTTGTAGGAACCGTCTGACAATAATCAACAAGGTTACGGCCAGTAAGTTAAGTGTACATACATAGTACATGTACAAGTGTGTAGTTACTTCTAGTACTTAAGTAGTACTACATACGTATACATACATAAAGGAACAAAGGGCTTGTAGCACAGCTTGACAGGCTATTGAAGAGTCCTCAGTCTAGAACATCCTATTTTGAAAGGCCCATTTTGGAAATCAATTCAAGACAGACTAAGGCTCAAAGATTTTTTTTCTTTTTTTAATCGTTTTCTTTAGGGAAGGTATAGACTTAGAACCTCTTGATAGGCGACCTGATACATCCCATCTACACGCACTCATGGCACTAGTTCGAGTTTCAAAAGTACTATGTAGGGTGGCACTGCTACCAACATGGCTGAACTTATCAATCCCCATGACGATAGATTCGATGCCAGCTTGACGTCTGCATCCTTGAGTTTAGCGATCACTTTCATTTGTGGTGTTGGTATGGCAGACGTAATGGTCATCTTAGAGCCTCGAGTCAGATACATAGATCCAGGGCGATCGGTAATGTGGTATATCTCGATAGTAGTCAGCTTACTGATTCTGAATTGTATGCCTTTCAGAGAATGTAGCATTTGTGATTTTGTAGTCTTGCCTTGAACATGATCGTTATATGCAGGCGAAACTCACCCAGATTATCTGAATCCATGTAAAAGCAAGCGGGAACAATATCTCTATCATGCCACTACGAGGAAGCAAATTCATCCGCCAAAGTGTTTTCTTTCTTCAAAAAAGAAAACAAAACAGGACACTAACATGTCTTTTCCAACAGCCACAACTTTAACAAGCCTGGATTTTCCCTGCTCATTTACCTGTCATTACGTCGGTGGAGGCCATTGGGTAGGGTGGATCACAGAAAGGCTCATTGTGCATTGTAAGATTGTACTACTATGGTACATACATACATATGTACTACTTGTACAAGTATGTACTAGCCCCTCGAGAAACACTAAGCAAGGGTTAGTTGGACTTGGTTGTATAGGAGGTTGACGAAATGAACTTGTGCAAAATACAACAACACCTTGATGGTTGACCGGGTTTTGGATATGCACGAGTACTTGTACTTGTATAGTACATAATCGTATGTCGTTGTCTTTTGTTCCCGCGGTCTAGCCCAAGCTTGATCTCGTCTTTATGTTTTGGTTTTAGTTTTTATTTCTCATGCCAAATCCCGGAACTCGAATCTCTGAGCCATGGCTAGTGGACAGGGCCACTAGGAGCCGGAGCTGAGAATCCGGGCCACTGGTGCTTGTTACAAGAAGTGGCTATAATAGACCTTCTCTCTTCTCTTTAGATTATGTACGCAGTTGTAACAATGTAGGTGCCTCCTTGCATGATCTGGTCTAAAAGCGTGTAGAAAAAGTGATAAGTCATTTGCAGCTCTCGGGGCTGAATGACCACTTTCTGAGCACAGCTGTGACGCTTGTATATGTAGGAAGAAAAGAAAAAAAAAAAAAACAACAGGGAAAAAGGAAAAGAAATTGCGCGTACTGACACTTTTTATGGTGAGTGTAAAATCAACAATACGTCTTTCTGAGATCGAGATTGCTACATACACACTTTTTTCATAGAGAACGGCGGATGACAATATCACGTCTCCCTTTAATGTAACCTCTCTATCCCAAGGGGCCTGGAAAGACAATTGCACTCTAGTCATGATACACATTGCGCCTCCCTAGTTAACATCCTTTATCTTATAGTGTCGAGAAAACACGACAAGCTCGGTTTTGTGTAAATACTAGTACTATACATATGTTTGCCTCGTTCCGATCGGATAGTCACTAATAGTGAGGACCCTATTGGCAAACAATGAATTCCCTTCACAGGTTAACAATGTCAGAGTTGTAGCTTACGAAACACCACTGGTCTATAAACCATACTGCGTACACAAGCAAACTGTAAAGACCTAAATAAACGACCAACCCATTTTTGAGCCGTCTCTAAACCAAAATTTGACTACAGGAAAATGTTTCCCGGGCGGGGTTGAGAGACGCCCTCTTCCGGATTTGGCCCTGTTTCTACATGTTTTTTTTTTTTTTCATAACTGCACGATCCCGCGTCGACTTCTTTTTGAGCTGCGCATTTCTTTTTCCTTTTCCATGCATCTCTGAATATCGGAGTGACGGGAGGAGACAATGATGATGATAGGAAAACAACCACCAGATGCTGCTCGCGATACCCGAAACTTGGCGACCTATATGGCCAAAAAAAACCCACTTATTAACGATGTAAAACGCGTTTTGTAGAGTTTTGTGTTCCAAAGAATGCGTTTTCTTTTTGACAGGGATTGACATACGTCGATCTATGTACTCCTCAACTAACAAGGCACATTGATGTAACTCTACGAATTAAAACAAGTCTACCTCTGTGTGCCATTTTGTTTCCTGTTCTCTCTGGCGTTTCAGTATGTAGACTTGACTACTAAGCCTAGCTTATGTATCTCATGAAGACTGGTGAACCCAGGACTAACGCAAGAGCAAGAAAGCCCAGTTGAAAAGCCCAATTATACTCAAATCTGTGGCTCGACACCACAAAAAAGGCCAACTCGCAGTTAAACAAGGCTTACTTGATAACGGGATTGAGGTTGGCTGCCAGTCCAAATGAACAAGAACAACACCCCCTCCCTTCTCCGCTTCCCAATGTGAGATTTGAAATCAACCTGTCCTAAGTTTGTTTCCTCCAAGTCTTCAACTCGTTTGCTTGAAGGTCTTTTTGACGCTGACATCCTTAAACACGCGTCTGCGAATTCCTCTTGGAAAAGAAAAAAAGAGAAGAAAAGTTTTCTTTAGCCGAGAAAACCGCCCCAACAAGCAACAGCAACCCGGCTACTGAGCTGATAGAGGCTTGATGCGATGCAGCAAAAGGTCAATGCAGCGTTGAAGTCTTGTTGGAGGGGGTTTACAAGTATGTATGTTCCCCTCAAAGGATACTTTTTTTTTTTCCATAATCATGGTATGTACTATGTGTGTAGCTATATATGGGACAATCTTGATTAATGCCATTGTATATCTCTAAGCAATCTGCAGGTTCTCCCTGTCTATCTATTGATTCGCAGCAAGCCACCGGTCTGTCTTTCCCAACGGTGTAGTTACTGAACACCATTTCACCTCAGTCTTCAGGTTGCATGCGTCATGTGGTTGAGAAAAAAAATTGTTTTCATAAATTAAGCGGATATATCACGCTGCAGCGATTTTACTGTAAAAGCAATTCCTTATCCTGCAGGCCGTCACATCATAGCACCTTGGATAAAATGCTCTTGTTGCTGAACTGCTTGTAAGACGAGTTGGATTTGAAACCCGGAAATGGCTTCCTATGTAAATGTATGGTACATACATATGTATACGGCCCTACTATTAAACCTTCCCACCACATTAAGTGGCAGACAAGCCCTCGGCATCTCAGAATCTAACGCCTCCGAGTTGAGGACTGAAGTACTTTAGCCACTTTCTTTTTTACTACTACTAGGGGGTATGTATACAGGTTCCAGGCCAACATTCGATAAGCTAATTTCCCTCGCCTTATCAAGTTAAAACGTACAAACATTCATGAATAATTAAATGCTTGCTTTCGTCTTTGAAGATATCAAGCGGGCTCACATATAGCCAACAAGGTTAGGGTTACAACACCTGGTGAAGGTTTCGTGACAACTAGTAAATAATCTGTTACTTTTCATGTGTTGAAGAAAAAAAAACAAATATGAATAAATCAAACCGACTCCTTGGTTCTGCAGATGTCCGTGTGCCCAAAAGCAAGCAGTAAGCAAGTTAATAGAGGGAACCGGAGTCTGAGGAAAACGCAGGGGCAAGAAAACCGCCAGCAAAGAGAATAGCCTAGAACACAACCTATGTACTTTTTTTTTTCTGATGCCTCGCTTGACTGGATCTCTTAATGTTCCTTTTTCTTTTCTAGTAAAACTTTTTGTTTTGTTTTAACTACATTCAGGAAACTCAGTTGAGTATGGAATGCGGGGACAACGATACCGCGTGCTACAAGCCCTGGATAGCATTTGGTGATAACTCGAGTAGTGGTAAACCACATACGCATACATATACATGCATAAATACATATTGAGAAGGGAATTGTCTCTACCAACTAGTTGAGAGTAGTGGTGCAAGTCGTGATAGAACAGCATGCGAACATCAGGTGTCAAGAGCTCAATAGTGCCATGGGAAAGAGGACAGGCGACCTGAAAGATGGTGCGTGTTTCCTAAAGCATTTTAGTATTTTGTCACCTGGACTTGCTTCCTACCAAGTTCACTGATAAGCGTATCCGGAAAACAGGGTTGTGTGCCTTTGAGATTGGTTTCTATACTGGAAATTTGTCAGATTACGCCCCTACATTTGCCAGACGAGCTGTCTTAACCTCGAGTTTGAGTTTTGGAATCAATGATGTTATTATACTGTAGCAGTGACTTGAGGACACCTTTGATCCGGCAGAGTGGCAACAGTTACGATGCTAGCATTGTTGAGAATGAGCAAATTGCATAGTTAAAAGGAAGAAGAAAACTTGACAGATACAGATATGCATATATAGATGTAGAAAATACAGGTATGTCATTCAGATGTCAGGCACAGCCAGTAAATGCCCGAAATGGAAATAATCACATGATAACTTATATAGGGTTTCCCTGCGTGCCAATAATGAAGTTGTCCAGATACATGCTAGAACTTATCAACATGCATAGGTTAGCTTTACACCGGCAAGTATATACGGCCACTGAATAGCCAAGGAGGGATTAAGAGGGGCCGGATGATAACTCTGCTGCTGTGCCATATTTCATCGGTTGAGAGAAAGATGAAAAGTAAGACCATCACGAAATTAACAACAAAATCAAGAATCTGATTTAATGAAGCAGCATGTAAAATCTTAATCGAAATTGAGAAAGACATCAAAGCTTGATAGCAAGTGTCTGGGCCAGAAAGGTGCATGACATTCAACATTGGCATATAAAAATCTGGACTACCGGTAAGCTCAAGTTCTTAATCTTATACAAGCCATTTGCTTTGCTCATATGCCGTTCAGATATATAATGTATTTATATATGTAAATATAGATTGATGGCCAGTGGTAGTTTGGTAGCTCATCAATGTATACAAGGAGAAAAACTTCAGTACCGGCAAACATAGCCTTCTAGTATCATAAACGATGCTGACACGAACACAGGTACATATGCCATTCATCACGTTCTTTTTGTTTGTTTCGTAAGATTCGCTAGGTATATATACTGCTTTTCCTTGTTAGCCCCTTATATCGACAAGTTTATTTACCCCTCAGCCACTTTCTTCGTCCTATTTTCATTTTTATCTCTTTAATGCTGACCGCGGTAGCATGCGGAGTCTTTTGAAGCTCCTGCTCAAGTCAAGCATGTCCTTGTTCTTGTTTTTTATCCCCTCAATTCGTCCGTCCGCTCTACCTTGAAACTGCTGGCTTTTGTATTATTTCCTGTTCAGGTGTTTTTCACATCTTGTTTCTAGGCTCTTCCCTCAACCCCGAGTTCAGTTGAATGTTCCTTCAGGAAGTGAGAAAAGAATTCCTGGCATTATACCATATGAAAAGCCGAGAGCCTCAAGCTTAAGTTGGATGTCGGTCCCTGATACATATGAACATGTACATGGTTTTCCAAAACTGGATACACAAGTTAGCTGCTCAGAACCAAGTACCCTGGTGTCTTGTTTTCTGAAGCATACATGAGGTTCCTTGATTCTTCCTTCTTAATCACTCATTTTCGATCCCAAACTCTGTTTGACAGTGGTACTTGGGTTGAGTGACACATTTTCTATCCCTTGACTTTTATGTACTTGGCATGTGCCATGATGGATAACTAATCAGACTCAACAGCAAAGTAAGCAGGTCGGTTTCTCGGAATTGACTTCTCACATTTATAGATTGTAGCTGAATATCTAACATTCTCTACTCTCTTTGGCTTGCTCGCAGCCCTTGAATTCAAACCTTACTGGTCACTTTCTCTACTCAGTACTCTTTTCCGTGGGAACGACACTTGCAAACTCCGCCAAAGCTGATGCTCCCTTGAGCTCCACTTTGTCTTTCCAGAGTTGCTTCCGCAACCCTGAACCCTGAGCTAGGAAATCCTCTCTTTGTCATTTGTTGCCGGATCCTTTTCCGGGTCTCATACAAGGCTCAAGTAAGAAAGTTGGAGGGAACGAAATCGCATGAGGCAAGTTCTCATGGTTTCTGTCTTTTTTGTCTTGTTCACATATGTATGTACATTATTGACTGAAGTACATATGTATTATGTATTTACAAATAATCACCACTTGATATAGGGGCTCCTGACAGTCGGGCAAAGACCTTGGCTTGATTAGCATTGTAAAGGATAAAACATTGTGACGGGCAGCAGAAACGCAAAAAGAGAAAAAAATAAAACTGGCGGGAATTACTTTCGCTGCTCATTTACAGCGTTTTAGTATTCATTTATGCACTGGGATACAGGCCCCTCCTACCTGCGGCATGGTTTGTCTCTATGTCTGAAAACCGAATATCGTGATATCTAGCGAATACATACATAGATAGTTTAAAGACGAAGCCCTGCAAAGCAAACCCACCTCGAGCCCGGATTTCTCTTCCTACCTTGCTCTCCGTCCCTGCACCCGAGTTGTGGCTTCCGGGGGATCCTATGTTTACCTCCCGTCGTAGGCAGCGCAAGGCTGGTCCTTGTTAGAGAATAGCATCAGTGCTTTCATTTCCTCCTTGTTATCATCTTGCCCCAGGTAGGCAAATACGCAAAATCAAAACGCTAATACATATGTACATTGTCTGTTTCCCTTGACCAACTTGTCACGGATGGGTGTATAATAAAGCCATGAGCCAGGGGGCCTTGTCAGCATGTTGGCGGAAATAATAAGCGATAGCTGGGGTTCTGAGTCTGGGTCCGGGAATTCGGAGCTATGAGAAAGAGACAACTTCAACAACCCTAACTTGTGTAAGTCGGAACCCTAATTATAACTTGATTTTTCTCTGTTTTTCTTTTTTTTTCGTAGCGATATCTTCAAATATTTAATGATCGAGGGGCAGTATGTAGCAGTTCAGTTTTCAGCACAAAACGGAGAAATCAAACTCTATATCTGACAAAACGTCTCAAACAAACTGAGAGCATAAAACTCGCGGAAGCGTAGCGTAGCAATCCGAGTACTACAGTTGACTCCCCTGGTATTATTTTGGTAAAGATCTGAATGTACATATTGGGCACAGGCGCCAGCTCTAATTCGAAAAAGCCCCGAAGCATTACACAGTCAGAAGCCTTGGTATTGTATAATCATAGTCACGGCTTCCTCTGGAATTTCCATGCTAGATTTATTCCTCAAGACAAGCGAGGTTGAGCATCTACGCAAGAGTCAGTTAACTTCGTGGGCTTCATGACTTTTAAGGGATGCAGATTTATGCTACTAACGAGCAGGGTATGGCATGGTTCGTATGTAATATGTAAACGTAGCCGGCTTCATTCTTCCGAAGTACATACAAATACATACACAGCAAATTAAAGCTTCTGATAAAATGCGAGTGGCTCTTGCAAGGGAGAAGACACGGGAAGAGGCCATTTGACGCTGCATTTTTGTGTGGGTCGAGGGAGTAAAACACTGAAGGGAGCAACGAGACAGCCGTCAGCCAACAAGCAGGAGACATCAAGCCTCCCTAGCAGAACCATCATATATCTAGTAGTAGTAGTAGCGTAGAAAGATGGTTCTAGGGATAAGCAGATAGCTTGAACTAGATTAGACTGGCTCCAGCTTTAGGGGTTCTTGAACTAAGCCATCAGGCTATTGTGTTGCGTCTTATAGACACGGCATAAAGCTAGGGGAGGTCTTGGAGGTTTTATTATATGCAAGCTGAGTTCAGGTGTTGCATATTTATGGTATATGTGAGTTGGTTGACATTGAGACTGATACCTCGCCGCGGCGAAGCGGCGAGCGTGGATGGAGCCATTATAATCCTACAGGCAAGTCTGTGAATACATCTTGTCCAGCTCAACATGCTTGATTGTATGTGGACAAGTAACTACGTATGGTATGTATTGAGAGGTTCAAATCCTTAGGCAAAACTAAGCAGGTGCTCTGAAGAATGTGCTGGCTTTTGACATGTGAGATGTTGAGTGGTTGCAGTAGGCTCGTGAGAGGGTACACGAGAGATGGGACGGGGCTATAAGCGTAAAGAGCGCTGTCAAGTGGGTTAGGGACTAGTCGAAAGATCAGAAGGAAATACGGGGAGTTTCTTTTTCTGGCATTGGTGTACGATGAAAACCGAGATCGTGTATGTTTCTTATCAGGGGTTCCTTTCTTTTTCTTTTTCTTTCTTTTGGTTTTCATGATTCGTCTATCACATACATATTTCCTACTATATACATACATGCTGATCTTAGAGAAGCCAACATCTCGTCACCAAAACACAAACCAGATCGGCTCTGCATCGGTCGGTCTTGGTAGGCTGGTTTAGACGAGCCTCAGGTCGACATGAGCTTTGCCAGCACATTTTGAGTGGCAACAGAGGAACGAATAAGAAACGAGACTTTTCATACAATGCCACGCGTGATATAGCGCCAGAAGGGCAGAAGTGCGAAAAGGGCGGCCCCAGGCTGCCCTAAAGAAGAACAACAGAACGGCTATGGAAGCAGGCAACTCCCTGTAAGCCAAGGGGAAAAGAGGGAGGGAAACAGGCAGATTTGGAAGCTCCAAAATATATACATATGTACATATGTATGTCTGTATGTACATGAGAAGGGTGAATAGGGAATAAGGGTACTTACTGTAAGATGCTCAAAGGCTTGTCAAAGTTGATGTTAATAGGGCTGGTGGCTAGACCAGAACTTCTGCCTTGAGGTCCCAGCCAGTTTCCCAGGATATGACCGATGCGGCGTAGGATATTTCTGCCTTTTCTTTGTCTTGTCTAGTCTTGTCTTGAATGAGGTTGCATTTTCCCGTGCATTGCTTTACCACCAAACCCCTTCAAGAGACCTCACGCAAGAGGAACGAACAATAAGGAAAAAAGAAAAATTAAGAAATTGAAATTAAAAAAGAAAGGGAAATCGTGAAGCGAGGTGTTCCGGAACTTGTTCCTGAGCATAGATTTGTGATGAAAACAAGGAGACGAGGAAAACGCGTTTTGACTCCTTGGAAACAACCAAGTCTAAGACGCTACAAGAACAGACAGAGATCAAGCCAAGGAAGATGAGGGAGGGGCCAGAAGTTGACTGATGGCATACACATGCACAATACATAAATATGTAGGTATTGTTATGTATATACGTACTATGTACTGGTAGTATTCAAGTTGTACATGCAAACGCTAAATTGATGATTAAAACAATAATTTGGAGCTGAACTTCTGGCTACCCAGGTTTATCGACTGTCCTTTATTCACACGCCAAGGCGTTTTCCAAGTAAGGGTATAACGAAGGGGGTATAACTAAGATCACAAAAGGCAAAACTTGAAATATTGTATGTACCAGGACGCTGAGCTATGAATTAGTATATATTCCGCCCACTTCTGCACCGAAACATCACAGACTCGACTTCTGTCTTGCCTTCACCAACCAGGACCATTGCAACTTCTTGCTACACTATACAGCTTTTCACTCTTTAGTTCCTAGACTTTGCCTACTTCTTGTTCGCCTTTGTGAACCTCTTTCCAACCGTTGCTTTTCTCTTACAGTATCCTAACCCTTTTGTGGACGTTTTTCTGCTACTATCATGCCCTCACCTCCAGGTTCTCACCAGAACTCCGGCTGGAGTCGTTGGCCTGAAGACCAGCCTTCCAGCCAGCACCAACAGTCGCCGCCTCCTCACCACGCCCAGCAATCTCAGCAGCAGCCGCAGCAGCCGCAGCCTCAACAACAGCCCGAGCATGCGCACTCTGACTTTGTACTTCAGCAAGGTCCTCATCACATTGCCCACTCTCAGGCCCCGCTGCCCTCTCTGCCCCACCCACACCAGCTTGCCCACAACGGCCAGCCTTCTCACCCGCATGCCCACCCTCATGCCAACCAGCCGTCGCCGTCGCACATGTACCAACACATGGTTGGTCCCACGCCCGCCTACGCGCCGTCGCCAACCTCGGTTGTCCCTATGCACCCCCACGGCCGCCTGGCCACCCCGCCCTACACATACTCGTACATGCACGGCCAGCCGGCGCCAACCTACCATGCTGCTACAACTTCCTACGCGGCGGAAATGCATCTGCCTATGCACGCGGCGCCGCAGCATATCAAGGACGACCGTGGTCACATGCGCATGGGCATGGATAGCCCGACTAGCGTGGGTGCGCCCAGCCCGTCCAGTGTTCTCCCGCACTCGCCCATGTCGGCAAGCGGCATTAACTACGCTATGCCGCAGCACCAGATGACCATGCACCAGATGCAGTCAGGTCCCGCGCCCATCCAGACGCCTATGAAGACGGCGTCGCCGAGAACCAGACGCCGTTCGCCGCGGGGTCACTCCATGGCTGACGCCATCCCCAATGCCAACTCCAAGACTGTGCAGCCCAACGTGTGCTTGAACCCCGAGCACGAGGCGGCCTTCAACACTGTGGTTGACGGCCTGGTCAAGGTGATCCAGGAGGAAGACACCGAGAGCCTGCTGCCCAAGGCCAAGTCTCAGCCTCCTGTCCAGCACATTCACCAGCCGCACCAGCCGCACCAGATGACTGCTAGCCCTGTCATTGCCATGCCTTCGCCGGCGCAGTCCCCAAACCGCGTGACCAAGAAGACGAATAAATCCCGCACCAGACACTACTGTTCAGTACCGGGCTGTGACCGGTCTTTTGGCCAAAAGTCTCACCTGGACATCCATCACCGTGCACACACTGGAGAGAAGCCCTATGTAAGTCACCAAAACCGATATTGTCTGGCAGTAAGAGTTTGCCGCTGACACCTTTCAAAATAGACGTGCTCGATTCCTGGATGCGACCGCAGATTTTCCCAGCTGGGCAACCTTCGTGTAAGTCTCGCTTTATAAGGCTCAGTGTACAAGCGTAAATTAACAAGTAGCCCAGACTCATGAGCGTCTTCATAGCGGTGAACGTCCTCATGTCTGCGACCAGTGCGGCAAGGCCTTTTCGGCCCGCGGCAAACTCAAGGGCCACCAGGCGATTCACAACGGCGAACGCCACTTTGTATGCAAGCTTGAAGATTGCAACAAGGGCTTCACGCAGCTGGGCAACCTTAAGGCGCACCAGAACAAGTTCCACGAGGGTGCCATAAAGCAGCTGACGAACAAGTTTGTCAACATGACAGCCGCTGAGCGCGCCAACATGACCAGCTACGACCTAGAGGTGCTCGAGTACTTTGCCACGCTGTACAAGAACAGCAACAAGGGCATCAAGGGCCGCGGCAAGGGCCGCAAGGTGCATATTGTGCGGCCGACGGGCGCTGCTGCTGCTGCTGCCGCCGCGGGAGTTAATGCCGCAGTGAACTCGGCAACTGTTGGCGTGGCCATGCAGCCCATTAGCTTGGTGGCGCCGCAAATGCACATGGGCATGGCACAGCACACGGGCCACATGGCTGCGCCGCCGCAGATGATGCACCCGGGCACGCAGTCCATGCGATCATACGAGATGCGCCCGATGATGCAGTCCCGGATCGACAGCTACAGCACGACAAGCAGTGCGTACGACGGCCCAGAGACGCGGTCTCTTCCAGACCAGTCAGTCTACGAAGACGAGCGTCTGCGTCGGCCTCACTACTAAGGAAATGCCGCTCCTTCAAAGCCTTCTTCTCTGCCTTTTGCGTTCCGGCAGAGAAGAAGTAGGAATCTTTTGTCAAAGATTCAGCGGTTCACACTGCCTGCTTCAAAATGTTTCTCTTTTTTTTTGTTTGTTTCTTTTTGTGTTATTTTGCTACGTTTTGGATATCACTACCACTACTACTACCACTGGCATCAGAACAGCTGGAATGGTGCATTTGCTTTTAGGGTTTGGGCCGGTTTTCTCGGATATTCTTTTCTTCTGCTCTTTTTGGTTGGGTGCAACCAGCAATTCCTTGCGCGCTGGAATCGGCGGATTGGCTTCTGTTTCCTTTGTTTGTTTCTTCACGACTGGATGCTTGCTTTCATTGTTCTTGTTCCGTTTCGAGGAATGCGTTTAGTATTTCCTTATAGAGTTGTAGTTTCTTTTGTTGCTTATTGTTTTCTTGATACCAAATACCAAATTGGAACAATACTATGTACAAATGTAGTAGTACTTATAAATTGATCTTGTTTTCCTGTCTTTGCGAATCCTTTGCTCCGTCTAGATCGTGTCAATGGCGTGCTGTTTAGGCCGACGTACTGGCTTGTCAGGCCAGAGATTCGCGTTTTGAATGTACCGAGCCGCAAAGGCCTCGGCTTCAGTGGCGGTAGGCTTGCCAATGCAGAAGCGGCAGGCCTAAAGAGGGGCTTTCATGTAGCAGCCTAGGCTGTAGGTCTTTTGAGAGTGTATGTATGTACTACATACATGTGGAATACGTGTGTATGTACATACTCACGCACGTATATACACATGTGTATTGTATATAGAAATTTAACAATCAACTGTATGCAATCCCACTTGGGAACCTTGCCCCACGCGCCTGATGATACCACGCCCAGCTCACAACCAGGATTATGCAGTGCAGCATGCATCGAGCAACTTGTACATAGTAGTGTACAAGTAGTCTTTACCAGGGTGGCTGAAACCCTGAGAATTCCATGACCGCTAATGCTACAATACTAATGGTATGTACATACATACACACATACTACTGGTACATGTACATGCATATAACGTATGTGCATACAAGCACATATACACATGTTCGTCGGTTTTTCCTTTTTTGTATCTTTCTCCATCGCTTCAACCCCCTCTCGTTCCTTTGTTTTCCTCTAACGCCTTCCAAATCTGGGTCTTCATACAGCAAACGCTCTGAAAGCCCAGGACCTCAACAACTTTCCCCCACGTCTTGCCTTTTGTTGCTATCTTCCAGCCGTCTTTCTCCGGTCCTAATAATATGTACATGTGTGTGTATCTGGCACTGGCTTAGCTTTGTTGTTTGCTCTTCCTTTTGTGATGAGGCTGTCAAAGTACATATGCACATGGCTTTCTCTTACATTTCGGGAATTCTTCACTGTGTTGCATTTTTGGCTACTTGACTATCTTGGTACACATAGAAATCATGCATGCACACTCTTCATGTAGCAATGAATACGCCGCCGTACACCACTGCCCAACTATCACATCAGAGATACTGGTAAGAACGACAGCACACTATCACGCCTTGGCATCAATAAGTCCCATGTATCGTCATCCAATATGTACACTCATCAGAAACAATGCGTGTTTACAGCAAGTAAATTCATATACATACATATACATACGTACATATTCATACAAATGCATTTTGAACCTACTTCCACATCGATTATGCGTATTTAGTGGAGACATGGGATGCAATGCAAGTGCATCCTGCTGTATAGTCCTCCCGCTCTATCAGTGGCTTGTACATACATTTTTTGTTCCCAAAGGGTTTCTCTTACGATTGTTTTCATACATATGCATCTTGTAGTGTATGTACACATGCATGTACTGAGTAGTATATGGGCGTGCTGTATAATTTTACTTGCGAGTTTAAAGTACTCCAAGTATAATACATCTACAGACATATGTATCTTGTATTTCAAGATACATACCTAATTACTTTACGTACGTATCTGAGTATTTACTACAAGTATACATATGTACATATGTGCGTACGTATATGTATGTACACACCATCAATGTATTTGGTTGTGCATTAGTCTAGAGCCTGCATGCATGCTGCTACTGCGCCCATAGCTGTCACCCAATACTGCACCAATGATCCCCCCGTGCTCTTCACCCTCAGTCTCTCTTCCTCACTCAATCATCCTCTTCGCCATTCCTCGCATTTTCCCACTCTTTCAATCTAACCTGGTCCTTGTCACCCTTACTATTCTATACGTAGAGCATTCATATGGCGAATATCTATCTATGGTACCCCTCTGTAGTCTTTCTTTGTTCCACTATTGTTTTGCCTTATTTCGGAAGTTATGACAAGTCAACTTTATCGGTTTACCAAGTATCATATGACAGCTGGGTAATATTAGCATATATTATAGAGATCAAATATGCAAGCATGCAGTTACTCGGCGCACAACATGGCTGAGTCTTTTATGTTTAGCGAGGCATCTATATTGATTGCAATATGCATTCATTCATATATTTGCGTGGGGTCATTATATCCAAATTCACATGTGGTAACATACATATGTACGAGTACACATCTATCTACGTAGTTTATAGTTTCGAAATCTTACCATACAATACCTATGTCTTTTTGCTTATTCTAAAAGCTTGCCTTTGCTTTCCTTATCTGTCTTACTTCACTTCCCGTAGCCTCAGGCTCGTCACATTGGTGTTAAAGCTATCTCACCTCAGCTCTCCCAGTGATGTCAGACCGCTACAAGCTGCCTTGGTAGATATTCTGTACACATGTACTACATGAATACTTGTGTGTAGTGCATATGTATGCAGTACATTGGCGATACTATATCTCTCTGAGTTGGTGCATGCTTATGCTCCAAAGTCAAACACAAAAGTCTCCCTTGCTTTAAACCCCCCACCCACAGTTTCATTCCTAACTGCTTCCTATTCTTTCTTCTTTTGTCTTGATGTTTCCCTATTCAATCATCTCATCTTTAACATTCCGTCATACCGTGCCGTCTCAAATCTGCCCAGACGTACATAGTCGGACTGACATACTCCTCGAATGGTATTCGATACATGATAGAAAAGATAAAAACAAGTTGAGAGCATGTATCATATTATCTATCTGGGTTTGAAAGCCACCCTATGTCTATGACAGACGTAATATGCATTTCTCTCGACATCTACAGTCTAGCCCCCATGAAGCGTAGACACAAACAGCACTTCATCTCCGTCCACCAACTCGCACTCCTCTTCTCCCTCAAGCTCCCAATCAACTTCATTGATCAAAACCATGATTCCTGGTCGTCTAAATATACCAAAAGAGGCATAGTTTGCCAATCTGCGGTTAGCATGTATTCTTGAGTCTATTTCTGAGAAGGATACCGATGCAAGACATTCTGTATGCTTCTTTTTGCGTTTCCTTCTCAATTCGCTTTGTCATTGCCCGAGATAGCGGTAATGACAGTCAAGCTTGCCGAGCCAGAAACACCAAGAAACACTGCACATTACAAAATTGACATGATGAGGAAGATAAAAGGCGCAGAGAGACAAGATAGTACTTACATATGTCCGTCAATCACGAAGAGATCCTTTCTAGAGTCTTTCATTACATCCTCACTCAGATGAGTGATGAGCTCACCCACAGTGATACTCGGCTTGATTTGACCCGTGTTGTCAAGCAGTTCACTGCAGACCCCCGTAGCCGACATTGCCACGTCAATTTTATGGCAGTTGGCAAACAGGATGTCCAGCCCACCACTATCAACAAGAAAGTTGTTAGCCCAAGTTTGGTTGTAATTTGCTTGTACATAGTATGTATATGCATGTACGTTTTTCTTTATTTCGTAAGTGTGCTTTGCGGGGTTTCGCTGTTCATGTAACCATACCATGCAGGCGGTAAATTGCCTATTCGCTTCTTTGCTTATTCTTGGCGTGCCGGAATTTTTGTCCTCCTTGCTCGGACACAGAGATCCGTCTCTGAGCGACTAGAAGCATGTCTACTTTATGTAGAAGCATGGCTGCTATATGCACACACCACTCCTGTTGGCTCTGCCAGGTCATCCAACTTTCACGGATTGAGACGGCATATATGCTGTGATATCCAAGCAGGTCACCAAGAACAGCAGATCTAGTCCAATCTAGACCTTCCTGGAAGCCTCGAGCTGATTCCCTAGTCAACGCAAGCATCCAGCCAAGCTTTGCACCTGGTATGACGTGAAGACATGTGTATAGTTTTCATTGAGAGGTTGATGCATCATTAAGAACACAACCTACGAAGATTACATGTAATGTATGCATGTATGTTAAGTGTAAAGGTGAGTCTGGGCACCAAGAAAGGAGACATGTGACTGTGCAAAGTGCCGAAGAGCGAGGTGGGCATAGAGGGTAGGCAACTTACGCAAATTCAACCTTGATCGAGATAGTCTTTTCCTCCATAATGAATGCAGGTGGCGTTATTGGGTGTTTTTGGTGGATAGCTACCCCTCACTTTGTTCGGTTTAAGAGCCTGTTACGTAGAAGCGACAAGAGAACAGATGAGACGTGGTATTGGGCACCTTTTATGCAATCGACAACAAAAGACTTGGTGATGGTGAACAAGGATTATTTATGTATGTAGGTAAAGTACATACAATACATACTTGAAAACGTTCAACTTTGTTGTTTTGATGGAGCTAATATTAGGGTTTATGAACTCAAACTGTCACGTGCACGAAGAGTATGCAAGGCTGACATTGCAGGGGTCTAGTTCCTGTACGACGCGATCGCAAAAAAAAAGTACATATGTAACATATACATGTAGGCTGAGAAACTACTAAACCTGCCTGTGCTTGTTTGCCCACCCCCATATCGACACCAGCTTGAGCCGCCGAAACACGAGACTACAATACTTGTTCTTACACCCCGTTTCAAAATGGCGCAAAACAGACACTGGTAAGCTCTCCCTTCCTGGCGCGGCTGTTCCTGGCTCTGACATTGTTGCTTTCCTGTATTCGCAGCCCTCGCGACAACGCCGTGCTAACTAGCCAATTCAACTCCCTAGGGAACAAGACAAGGATGCTACTGTCTACATTGGTAACATTGACGAACGCGCTACGCCCGCAATGGTGTACGAGATTATGCTCCAGATGGGCCCCATCCACAACCTGCACATGCCCCGCGACCGCGTAACCCAGAACCACCAGGGGTTTGGCTTTGTTGAGTTCCACACACCCGCCGATGCCGAATACGCCGCCAACGTCATGAATGGCGTCAAGCTTTATGGCAAGTCTGTGCGCGTCAACAAGGCCTCAACCGACAAGACGCGCGCTGCAGAGGTCGGTGCCGAACTGTATATTGGCAACCTCGATATCATGGTCGACGAGCGCCTGCTGTACGACACCTTCTCGCGCTTCGGCCCGCTCATCAGCCTGCCCAAGGTGGCCCGCGACGAAAATGGCACTGCCAAGGGCTATGGCTTTGTCTCCTACGCCGACTTTGACTCGTCTGACGCCGCTGCCGAGACCATGAACGGCCAGTACATTCTCAGCAAACAGGTGGTCGTGCAGTACGCATTCAAGAAGGACGGCAAAAACGAGCGCCACGGTGACGAGGCCGAGCGTGCCCTGGCTGCCCAGGCCAAGAAGCACAACATTGTGCCCGAGTCGCAGCTCCCTGCTGCGCTGCTGGAGCGTGGTCATGGCACCGGTGCCAACGCCACCCCCGCTGCTGTCGGTCGCACTCCTGCCCCCATGGGCTTCAACCCCAAGGCCACTCCTCCTGGCATGCCTATGCCTATGGGAATGCCGATGGGCATGCCCGCAGGCATTCCCGGCCCGCACGGAATGCCGGGCTACGTGCCACCCGCAGGTGGCCCCAACGCGCCGCGCTACAATGGCCAGCGCGGCGGTGCACAGCACCACCAGCCCATGGGTCTGGGCATGCCAGCCCTGCCGCCCGCGCCGTCGGGGCTGCCTGCGCGCCCACCGCAGGGCCAATCGGGTTTCACGAACCCCGCCGGCTTCCACCCTGGGTACCGCGGTGCACCGGGTGCAGGTGTGGCGCAGCCGGGCGTCGTGCCACCAGGCATGGTTCCATCGGGAATTCCGCCGCCGGCTGGCTTTGGCGCACCGCAGGGAATATCGGTGCCGCCGCCGGAAATGATGCCGCCGCATGGGTTCCCGCATCACCCGCCGCCGGGGTTTAACCGTCGTTGATATCTATAAGTGGGTAGCTGAACATAGCAAAGCGGCGTGGCGACAGTAGTTACCGAGCATGTTTCTGGTGTATTTCCATGTCTTTCTTTTTTTTCATTGTTTTGTTTGTTTTTGCATTCAAGTACGGAAACATACCAACTTAGCAGGTGTACGGCGTTAAGGAAGTCTGAACTGGGCAGGTTTTTCTATTTTTGTTTGTTTGTTTCTTTTTGTATATGTGGTAATGTGGTTCAACAAAATACACATGTTTTGGTGCTTTTGTCTTGCTAGTACGTAGTATCTACGTGATATCTTTTCCAACCATGGTAAATTTCCTGATACTGGAGTAGATAAAAAGAATCAATGAAACACAATAGTAAGAAACATAGACATATATCATATATGATAAAATGGTGGTAGGATCTACAAAACTCCAGCCACCATGCTAGTCCAAAACAACACTTACATGGCGAGGGAAACACGCCATCGCTTGAAAACCAAGAAACAGATCAAACTAAAACAAGCCCAAAAGAATCAAAATCACAGTCTTACTCCTCCATGATAGCCTCCATATCGGCCGCCTTGGCCTCAACATCCGCCTGCGCTTCCCTGGCAAGCTCCTCCTCCTCCTTGTCCTTGATCTCCTTGGCCACCTGCTTCTCTGCAGCCAGCACATTTTGCACAGCCGCCTTGCGCTTGAACACACGCACCCATCTGGCCTTCCACGTCTTGGTGGCATCAACGCCGTCCTCGTCGCCGCTGGGGATGCCCTCGACGGCAGCCGTGATGGCTTCCAGCAGGGCGTTGAGGTCATCCATGTCGGGCGTGAACTCGGAACCCTCGAGGGGCTGGTGGAGACGCTGAATCACGCGGTCGATGGTGTTTAGGACAATCTCAAAGACCAGAGACTTGCACAGACTGGAGTCCTTGGCCGAGACCTCGTCAACGTGCTCGGTCATGCTCAGAGCCCACTGGATGATAGCCGTGGGCGGGAGGACAGCCATTATAAGCAGCTTCTCAATCAGGGCAATGGTAATGCCTGGGTGAAACTTCCAGTACTTAGCAATGGAAGTCATGATTTGGCTGCAGGCAGCCTCCGAAGCAGCTGCGAACTCGGCGAGCTTGGGTTTGGCCCGTTCAATGCATGCAATACCATGGCTAAGAGACTTGGAGCCAACCCAGCAGACAGCCGTCATCAGGACATCGACACACGAGACCAGAGGGTCGACACCAATGTCCAGCGCAGACGTTTGGATCTTGTCAAAGATGGGCTGGAACGCATCGTCGTCGGCCTTATGACGCAAAAGGCCTGCCAACTCAACACCCTCGGCGGAGAAGGGAATCTCGGAGTTGTTGAACTTGAACTCAGGCTCGTCGACCTCAGTCTCGGGTGAGATGAGATCCCTGTAGACATCCGGAAGAGTACCCTTGATACGCTGAGAAAACGAAAGGCGAATCTCGCGGTCAATGGCACCAATAATAAAAGACTTGCGAGGATGCGTTTCCGCAAACTGCACATCATCGACCCATTCCTGCCACTTCCAGGTAAAGCCAAAGTTGCTCAGGTGGTGCGCAAACCACTCAATGAACCGCTGTGACAACTCCAGATCCATATTGGCCGTGTGGCGGTACAGATAGCGAATAGCGCGACCCAGGCTGGGTGCAATAGCGGCGGGTGCAATCTTGCAGGCCTCGGTCAGGACTGAGTGATAATAGACGAGCTTGTGCTGGGGGGTAGGCAGCTGGAAGATTTGTGAGAACACTGTATCGACTACAACGTCCTCGGACTTCCACGTCGACTTGCCATCCTCAATCTCGCGCAGTCTATCAAAGGGAGTCTCGCGCGGCGCAAAAGTCTCGGCAGCAAAGAGAGCATGGACGTCGACCAGGGCACGAGCGCTCGAGTAGCGGTTAAAGGAAAGGCCGTTAATCGTGTCGAGAAGAACGTCGCGCAGGACTGTCGAGGCAATAGCTGAAGTGGGAGGCACAGAGTCAATGTCCTGGCCACTATAAACCGAGAACCAGACTTCGGGGAAAAGACCGCGCGAGCCCTGGAGTAGCTGATCAGGAACAACAATAGTAGGAAGCTCGTGCTTCTGAGAGGTCTCAATCTTGCTCTGCATATCCGTGTCGCTCGATGGCGAGATCCATGGACGAGGCATGCATGCCAACGGCCAGTTTTTTTCCGCCTCTCCCTGCAGCTGCTTCTGCAAGAGACTGATGACACTCGCGCCATTGCTAGTTTCCAGTCCGTTGTCAGTCAGAAGAGGGTCAATGAGGGACTGGAGCGTGTGCGGTTCGCTAGCAATAATATCGGTCTGGTCAAGAAGGTTGGCAGTTTTCTGCACCCAGGTCTCGGGAGAGAACGACATGATGTAGGGCAGAGTGATCAGGATGATTTTGACGAGCTCAGTTCCAATAGTGTCGTCAGAGCGAGAGCTTTGCAGAGCACCAGCCTTGGCGAAAAGCTCTTCCAGCAGAGGGAAAACACCGTCAGAAGACAGTGCAGGCTGCAGGCAAGAAAGCAGACGAAGCGACAGCTTCATTGCGCGCCAGTCTCCCTTCTTCATGCTGTCCTGAATGGAATCGGTGATTATAGGAATAAGCTTCTCCAGGATCGAGGGCTTCAGAGTGTTAACGACCAGCAGAGTGTAGCCGACAAAAGGAATCTTCATGGGCTGCTCGACGGTGATGAGAAACAGCAGTTCATTGAACATGGTGCGCACTTCGGTGCTCTCTTCGTAATTATCGGCAATGAGGTAAGCAATCGATCGCATGTCATCCTGCCATCTATCCTGGGGTGATTCGGCAATGCTCAAAAGCTGCCGGCGGAGTTTGATATGAGGCGGGGCTGAATCGACACGGCGTCGGGGGGCTCTCCGGTCATTGTCATCATCATCTGAGCATTTGAATTGTTAGCAGTTGTCTGTTTATTGTGTCTTGAACAGTGGCATTCACAACAGGTGGCGAGTATCTTTTTGATTGTCGAATAATGTGAAATCTGGACCATCCAAACTCCAGCATTCAGACACGAAATTTCCGGCAAAACTCACCTCTGTAGCGTCTCTTGCGGTTGTTGTACGAGCCGTGAGGCGGTCGGCGTTCGTAGTCGGGCATTTTGAATATTTTTCTGTTGCTGTACGGTAAAAAATCGTCTCGTCTCGTCTCGCTAGCAACGGTATTTATTTTGAACGGCCTCTCGAAATGGCAAGGCTTTAGAAATCGGCGCAAAGAAACCCAGAAAATACAATGTATTCAATGACTAAGAATCAAGGAATTTAAATTGGCTGCTGGTGAGGGTGATGAAGCTCCTCTTTTTCTGTTACAAGATTGAAAGCTTTGGTTGATTCTTGAACGCGGCGCCTTTCCTTGCACGGCACGCGACGGGGTTGGTTGCTGGCAACCCTTACTAGCCTTACCCTAACAAGGCTTTGGCGGTGCCGCATTTAGGGTTTGTTGAAGTACCAGAATATATAAGGGTTACGCATGCTGGGTACGGTTGGACAAAAATGTAAAACTACTAGTAGGTATACATAGACACTGAAATCTCTGTTCCCTCGACCTCCTAATTCGATTTGCTACCCGTATTTGCCAATAATAAGCCCTGAAACGCGGCGCTGTGGCATTTCGGTTGTTGGGCAATGTTAATTCGCATCTAGTACATTAGAAAACAGCGGTGCCCACAGATACGGATCTATCTAGCCCGTACTTTGGGCACCACTGGCGTCTCAATCTGCATCAGCAGCGCCACATTCGGAGACTCTCCCAGGGAGAAAGCGCGTTGAGGACTCTGCGTCATCTGGCAGCTACGGTAGTGGTTCATTTCCCACGAGCCGCTAGTTACACGCGTGCGGTGCGGGCCATCCTGTAAAAAGGGGACTCCGATTCCAGAGCCCGCAGCGGGCTGATTACTAAGAAAGCCTGGTTGATGGAAAGCTGCAACCGCCATATTGAAGTTCGTCCCATTGATGTTCCTCGGAATATCACATAACCACGGGATGCTTCGTCTCGAGGCCTTGAATTCCAGATACATACATATTACATAAATGTATCTGCGCATCTAGGCAAGGCGATTTCTTGTATTCATGCCAAAAAGGCCGTGACTTCCACATTTGTATCGAAGAACAAGCACATCACGCCTCTTAAAGCAAGACATGGTACATAACACATGCACATTCTCCAGCAGAACAAAACAGGTAAATGTCATTGTAATTGTTTTTGGTTCGCAACCAGCTGCATGTTGTGAAATATTTATCGTTAGTTTGTAATTTTGCCGTCCTCATACAAGCCCGAAAGAAGAAGATAAAGAGGGGGATAAAAGGGAAAGAAGGATCCGAAAAATTAAGCACAAAAGACAAGATGAAAA
This sequence comes from Thielaviopsis punctulata, assembly GCA_036034705.1. NCBI lineage: Eukaryota > Fungi > Ascomycota > Sordariomycetes > Microascales > Ceratocystidaceae > Thielaviopsis > Thielaviopsis punctulata. The sequence continues at coordinate 387,931 of CM069902.1, read as the reverse complement.
ATGAAACAAACACCAACTACTCCATATCGAACGCCAGGGTCGCTGTGTCCCCAAGACCGGTTTGTTTGTTGGCTGAGGGGCCTCCAGATGAAAGTGATGAAAGATAAAAGCTGATGAAAAAAGATAATAAAAACGAGAGCCATTCGAGAGGCCCGCATCAACAGGCTCTCAGCGTCATTACCGCGCCAATTGCATTGGCATGAAAGACGCCTGAAATTGACAACGCCAGATTCGCACCGAAGGCTGTTGTAAACGTATCGAGACACACGTTTGTATAAGCCTGAGCTCAGGTTTTTGAAAGCCATGGTGGTGGGCATCGGTAGCCAAGAGAAAACAGAATCGAACAATGTATCGAGATAGAAAACAAAATAGAAGTGGCACAACCAATCGAGAAGTCCAATTGAACAAACATATCGAGTCTTGAGACATGACAAAAAGCAACTGGAATTAACACCCAGAACACCCGCAAGAGGCTATCGTGAATCCAGTCATGGTTCTGAAGGCACAATGCAAAAGAGAAAATAAAACAAAAGAACGAAGTGAAAAAAAAAGTACAAATCCGGGGAAGCAAGATAACAGGCTTGATGGAGACCATACATCTATAGGACTTGGAGACAACTGTTTTTCAGACATAAACGCCCATGCCTTGAAAGCAGGCACATATCACTCTGGGCGCTGCTAGGTAGTTGGCACGTTCACCTTTGGTCCCGCTAGAAACACTTTGGCATGAATGCTAGCCATGACTTGGGGATCCAGTGTTGTCGCAAAGCAAAAACAAGCAAGTAGACAACAAGCATTCCTGCATTTCTGGAATATGTCTTGAACAGTGTCCGGCCATAGCCTCCGAAATGCCTGTAGTGATATTTCCCCGGAAAAGAACTGATTATCGCTATGCTGGGAGGTGGGTTTCAGAAAATTTCTTTTCAGTCAAGGCGAGCAGCCATCTCTTGCTTCGTCAAGGGTGTCAGGGTATCGATATCGAGGCCCTGCGAGGCAAGAATGGGCTTGATGTGAGCAGGAACAAGTTGAGCATTCAGGTGAGGCGCAATCGAAAGTTCTGATAAAAAAAGAGACCAATTGTTAGACTACGTTCGTACCAGTTTCTTGGAAGACAGAGGGTAGAATCTTACCGTGGTGGGTGAAGTTGAACAGCGCGGGCAGGTCGCGGAGGTGGCCCGACTGATGACGCGAGTCTGGAAGCTTGGTAGCAGGGTCGCGCAGCTCGTCAAAGAAGGGGTGCACCATGGCATCAATAGCAGCCTTGCGCTCAGTGGGCGTGTACTCGAGAAGCTTCTCAATCAGGTCAATGGCATTGGGCTCAGCCTTGCGGAATACCTTGTTGAAAGGATGAGGCTTGATCTGCGGGAACTTGTGCTCCATGTAGTTGGGGTTCATGGTCCGGATTTGATCACGAGTGGGAGTTCCCAGAACCTTAATAATCTCCACCAATTGGTCAATGCCCGATTCACCAGGGAAAAGAGGTTGACCCAGCATCAGTTCCGCCATGACGCAGCCGGTTGACCAAACATCTGCAAAGGTTAGTTATTCGAGTCCTGGTAGAGAGGATCATTCGATCTTGACGTACCAATCTTGGTTGTGTAGTTAGTGGCACCAAAAATGAGTTCGGGCGCGCGGTAGTATCTGGAGCAAATGTAGGAAACGTTGGGCTCGTTCTCGACGAGAATCTTGGCACTTCCGAAATCGCAAAGCTTCAGAATACCCGTTGCAGGATCCAGCAGTAGGTTTTGAGGCTTGATGTCTCTGTGACAGATGCCTTGCGAGTGGATGTAAGCGAGCGCGCGGAAAAGCTGGTAGATGTACAGCTTGACTTCAAGAATAGGCATGGTACTCTTCATCTTAGTGAAGAATCTAGAGGCCCGGTAGACGGTTTCGGGGACGAATTCCTGCACCAGGTTCAGGTAAACCTCGTCTTTCTAGAGGCGCAAAGCAAACTCGTTAGTCAACGCCAATTAAAGCAGGCATGAAAAACACTCACCCGCTCGCCATTGGAGAAGAAGAAGGCCTTGAGCTGAACAATGTTGGGGTGGCGGACTATCCGCATGATTTGAAGTTCACGGTTCTAAATGAGTTGACACGTTAGCAACGAGTACAGACTACAAATATATTCCAAATGGCAAGCTACGACAGCGACGCACCTTGAAGCGTTTATCTTGGAGCACACGCTTGATAGCAGCATCCTCCCCTGAAGGAGAAAGCTTTGTTTGGAAAACAACACCAAACGAGCCGTTGCCGACTATCTTACACTGGGTGTACTCCAGATCGCGCGTTTCGCCAGTAATTCCATCCTGAACCTTTTCACGAACAACCTCTAGAGAGCCACAAGGAGCACAACGTTAGCCTTTCTGAAGTGAGCAGCAAATGCATCTAGGCAAACAGAGATGCAAATTTTCATCTGCCAATGCAAAGATATTGAGCGAAAAAGGGCGAGTTCAACTACATAGTTTGTAGCTAATAACCTCAATTCTCATTGGGTTCGTCTTACCACCCATGCGCAACTTGCTGAAAGGGGCCGCCCCAGAGGCAGACGACATGATTGCAATTTATAGGAAGAAAAAAAAAAAGAAAAAGTCGAAAAAGAGGGGCAATCAATAGAAATGAGCGTCGCTAACAGGCTATTCTGATGGCTGTTTCGTATCGATGATGGCGATGAATTTGTGGTGGACAACGGAGCAGCACGGGAGGGGTAACTTCAGTTGTCTGTGGCCGAAAATGGGTTAGAAGGCGGTAGGGTAGGTGATGTAAATAACGGGGTAACCGAGCAAAAGAGTTGTTTGCAAGCTCGAGTTGTGCTGATACAGTGTAATGATGAGACTGTCAATTGGGAACAGTTCCAAGGCAACACAAATGACCAGCAAATAGAAGCCACAAGAATGAAGGGCAAAGATGTTGATTGATGAAATGATTGTAAGGGGATGGAATGGAAAACAAGAGAGAGTAAAAAAAAAAAAAAAAAGTGGCTGTTGAAAGCGACAAAGTACCTGAAGGAGCAAGAGTCTCAGCGTATTAAGAAGAGCGTAACGCGGTAATACAGAAGACGACGGAAAGTTGATCTTGTGACGAAAAGGCGGGGGCACTGAAGCGTTTTAACGAATTTAATGTTGGCTGAGGTACCAGGGTAAGTGAACTGAGGGTCCTTGGTTATGTTATGTATGCGTATGTATTGGTTTCTGTCCTGTCGCGCAAAGAAAGGAGCTTGTTAGTATGTATTGTTACATACAAAGAAAAGGACTGGTTTCAACTAAAACCCATAAGGGAAGCAGCGAGACGAGAAAGATGCAAATATGTATGTATATATGTACTGGAATGTTGCTGCAAAGACGCCGAAAAGACCGTTTAGGAGGATAACAATACGCAATTCTTCGTGGGCAGGCTGCGGGCAACAGCGAGGGGCATTTCTAGTGCCAAGCCGAGTGTATGGTATGAATTTGAGGGACAAGGCTGATGATGAATAAACAAAGAAAAGCCATGGGTTTTCTGGTTTATGTGAATAGTCTTACATACGAAACTTGACAACTCTTTAATAAAGGTTGGTCACCAAGCCTAGGAGTAAAAAGAAAGCCAAGTGCTTTTGACAACGGACTGCACGATGCTTGACAAGTTGACAATAGCAGCGCTGCTTCAGTTACTGTGAAGCAAGTCCGAAACTGAAGAATGAAAGCCAAGATGATAATTCAGATAACTAACAAAACATAAATACTGCGTTTGCTTGTTTGTTTCGTTTGTTTTGCTTGAGGTTGAATCAGAACACCAGCTAAGGAAAGTGCCTAAAGTAGAAGAAAGCGGGGCGATTTTTTTTTTTTTTTTTTTTGGGGGGGGGGGGGGGGGTTTCTTTTACTCTTCTCAAGTCAGCAAATATACGACAACGACGGGTAAATATCATACACGCACATACTGGTAGATTCTGCGTTGTGGGAGTGTGATGGTTTAAGAAGCAGCGTATCTCATGGCTTGATCACCAGTCGAGTCAAGATAATAAGATGATAGATACGCGATGGATTGTCATTGAAACAGCAGAGACAGGTTTCCAGGAACACCAATCAACTGAATGGAGGCTGTTGCTGCGTCCTAATAGCAAACATCATTGTCCAATCTCGGCCTATACAGATGTATCCCCGTTGTAGTTTATGCAATTGTACTTCAATCATTAACTCAACCAACTCGCGATCTGGACGTTGAATTCAGGGTTGGAGCGTGTAACAGCAGATATGTGAGATGATGAGCATTGCGTCTCACCTCATTTCTCCCGTGGTGTTTATGATTATTGCTAAGCCATTACAGTCTTGAATAAGCCGTAGAGCAGATGACTTTTTTTTCAGAAACTTTCTAGTGCTATTGTCCAAACCCATGTACCTTTTGTTGTACAATGCCAAGACAAAGAAGGCAAATGACAAGAATTAGGTACAAGTACTATGTATGTACGCAGTACGCGTTTGAAAAGTCTGACGGCCTGCTTTTACGACAATTCAATTCAAACTAAGTATGGTATGTACATGTACTTGTACAAGTATGCATGACAAAATGCGTCCATGACGACATGGGCAGGCAACCTTTCTGGGAAATTGCTACCACAAGTCGCCGAATAAGTTTGTAACTTTTACTAAAAGAGGGACTTTAGGGTTGTAAAGATACAGGTACATACATGCTGTATTTGTACATCCTTATTCAATTGAACCAAATGGATGGGCATAAGCTTTTTTTTTCTTTTATGTCCAGCCAGAGAACCCCTTAAGGGACTATTGTATGTACTTTCAAGAGGCACAGAGGCGGGAAAATTCTGCAAGATCACAAGACTCGATAGCACTTGCATCGACTGGTTTATTCAGGTACCCACAACTATGGTCATCAAAGCTAATACACACGCAAGGTTGCATTGAACTTCAAACGTGCTTTAGGGTTGGTGAGCATCTGGCACTTTAATCCTTTCATTTTCACGATTTTTCAAATCAGTTGAAGCGGCCTCATTAAGAACTCTATAATAATAACGATTTATTTTTAATGCGAAATATGTTGGAGGGTAATAAGTCGGCTGATCAGCTTCGCTATAGGCAAATTTGTATTTGTATTCATAACCTACAAGCAAGTAGCTTCGATAGCTGAGCCCAAGTTGCGCCCAAGAAATTATACTGCGGGTTTACGACGCACAAAGACGTCTCGTGACCGCAGCCCCTGCAACCATCGGCGCTAGGCGAAGATAGAGAAGTACATATTTGGTACCTGAAATTACGTGCGGCTTTGGCATTGGCCAGAGTATCACTTAATGAGACACTAGCAGAGAATAAGACTACATGAAGTGGGGCTAGCGCAAGCCGAACTGTCATGTACATATGTACCATTTCCTGGAACTTGATGTTTTGACCTGTTGGCGGATCGTGAGATGATTGCATTTTGAGGCTGTGGAAAGGGTGAGATGAATTCAAGATTAAAGTTTAAGTAATATCGTTGAATATGCCACTTTTGTTTAACTTAACTTTTATAAGAAAATTTTGTTACGTATCCAACATTGAAGGCCGGGAAAAGGTAAACTATATGTACGTATGTAGAGACGGGTAACGGCTTATCCATATATGGCACTTCTATTTCGCATATTCAAGAATACGATATGTATATATATTATAAAAGAACACATGTTCGGATGGGTTGTACGTGTGACAATTACGTATGAATGCACAGTTTCAAATCGTGCATTTGCATTCAAGCAACAGGCGATGTTCAAATCAAAGGGAGAACTTCCTACATTCCGGACTTTTCTAGACGCAAGTAACACCCGTAATTAGCTGGTATACGGACACCGAGTCTCCCAAGAAAGAGAAGGGGGAGGGGATTCAATCTCAATTTGATGACAAGTGATGTTAGGCAACTTAGAAGTGGGGCATTTCAGCAAAGATGTTATTACAATGAATATCCAAGTACTTGTATGTACAGGTTGAATTTATCTCTTTGTTTAAACCAGCTCATCTGTCACGTGTGTAAACTCTTTAATACGCCTTTAATTGAAAATATCACAGAAAACAATTCAAGTCAGCCCGGAGTTGTGAAGTTTTTGGGGGCACAAGTTGAGGATTTGGCTTTTCATGTGCAGAAACCAACGTCATATGTTTCCCATATTGGGGTCTCTATCTTGAAAGTCAGCCCCCAAATCTCAAAATCCTTCTCGTGTGCAGCAGAGCCTAAAGTCCAGAATCCAACGGACTAGAACTACTCATTTAGGGGGTTGTTACCCTTGAGGCACGTTATGTATACGTATACGTATGTATGTATGTACAACAACAGCCAGTCCCTTGGTTCACTTATATCATCGAAGCCCAACGATCACCAGTCTTGTATGGAATAAATACGCTGTAGGATTCTTATTCTCTTCTGCTTGTCTAGCCCGCTCGACATGCCAAGTTGATTACACCAAGCCTGATCTAAACATAACATATTTCGTTATCATTCTGGTAGTTTCACGGCATTATTAGCTGGAAAAGTCTAATGTTGTGTTTCCCAACAACAAATACAAGTTAATCTGGGCCCAGCAGTGTTATGAATTAAAGGAAAGAAAGGCGATGGATTCAAAATCGTGGATGTCCAGAGCCTCGGGCCAGTTATTGATGATTCGGATCCGAACTCGTCACTACTGCAAGATGACCGTTTACTGCAAGGCAGCCAAATATTTCTGGAACAATACATTTCAACACTGACTATTTAATTGGGATGAAGTTCTTGCTTGCACAAAATGAAACACGCTACGTGTGTCATTGATTGATTTTGACCTAGTTACGTTATGGGGGTTACGCTTATAAATGCAACCCTAGCCATAGGGTTATTAAGCTAGCATATCAACTTTCACCTCAGTTAATGTCTTGTACGACAACGGTTACTTATGGCAATATGTCTGTGTACCTTGACATGTAAACTTGTATTGAAATGTACATACATAACATACAAGTATATTCTGTGTCCGTATCTCCGTATGTATTTTGCTTCAACATCCGCTCTATATTCATGCCGGGGCTACCACCCCTTGAAGCCAATACCAGAGTGCTGATTTGAGGCCAGAAGAGCCTTGTTGGCTATGGCATTTTTGCCTCGGAATTTTGGTAATAAAAGAGTATAGCGGCTCAAATAGAGTCTTTGGAATTCCTACCGTTAGGGGCCTCACCATACGCTCAGTTTTTGCAGTTTCAATCTCCCTTAGCAGATGACAGACGCCTAGAACATGGCTGAAGAATCAACCTGCATCGACAAAAGACGCAATTGTGTTTAGTTCAAGAGATGGTGCGTCGTGTTGCTGAGGCCTTGTATTCTTGATTGGGAAAGATCTGTATTTTTGGGTGCTTCAGAAGCATCATGGTGATATTGATATGGTTTAGCCTGTAGACTCAAACTCTTGGATATGCTAATGGGTTGATATCCAGGTCATGATGACGCAATTTTTAGAGTCTACACTCGTCTCGTGCCTTTGCATTACGGGGAGGTTCACGTCCTGAGCTTTAGTACAAACGTGAACGCATGCACTTGTACTCTGTACACATGTACAGACATGTGTACGTAGTTGCATGTAAGGAAGAGAAGCGAACTCATTGTACGCGGCGCTTACCAGCGCTCATACGGGGTAAAAAAAGAGAACAGCATTTTTGGCTCTACACGTAGGATAGAGCGTTACGTCCTTGATTTGTCGATGCAACGGCTAAAATATGCTCACTTAAAAATTAGCCCATAACAAAAGAAAAGGTATGAGGGAGAGAAAAGTACAGCAGGGCAAGTTACGCCGGAGCTGGACATGCATTGCATATGAGAGCAAGCCTTATTATGATCGAGGGTATAGCATGCGGCTACAATTACAGTTAATTTTACGATCGTGTTTCTTTCGCGGGGTAAAGAACGACATCATACTTGTACATACAAAAATTTAAGAGAAAAAAAATAAAGATGAAACCCAACGTCGTCTCCCAAGTATGTACATATTTCTCCGATCCAAACCTTCCCCTCACGAATCCGGCACGGGGTCATGAGATACCAAGAACGAAAAGAGTCTAAAAATGCGGAGAAGTGCGTGCCATCAGTATTTTACGTAGTATGTACATACTTGTATAATTTTTTTTAATTTTTTTCAGCGTCTTGTTCCTTTTGTGATTCGTCCTTTTAAAGTCACTAATGTATATGTACGTATATATGTACAAGCCTATTGTCTTTGTTTACAAGGTAAGGTAAGCTTCTGCTTCAATACAATATGTAGTACAAGTACATAGTGCGTACATACGTATATGTACAAGGTGCCAGCCATAAAACATAATCTTTTCCATATGGTTATCAAAAAATGTATTCTTGGGGGACAAGACATACATAGACTGGGTATATGATGAATTTCTTTTTGGAAAGTTGTTGTTGTATGGACGCAGTAGTAGTACATTGTCTTACATATACATATCCAAGTGGATGTTTTTGACTCCATCTCGTTTCATATATCGTCATAATCAATTCTATGACTGTGGATGCTATGGCATTTCATTATGTGTATGGTCTTGTATGTTGTGTGTTGTGTCGTACTGAATGGAGGAAGAATGGGCTAAGAATAGGCTGGAGCATTATGTTGCATAAATGTTAGCCATCAATATGTAGAAGGAAAAAACAACAGCCCGACAGGCTAATACACGACAAATCTCACAAAGTCCGTATGCGTCTCACGTGACATTCTCGTCACCAAGTTTAAGCATTTTTTTTTAGTAACCCTATGAACATGATTAGGTTTTTTTACACGGAGTACCAAAAATCGAGGCATATATAATGTCCCTTTTTGACCGTATCATGAATCACTTCCCCATTGCCATAAAAAAGGGACATTATATGTACTTCAATTTTTGATACTGCGTGAAAAAAGTCAGACTTTGTGGTATCCACCAGAGTATGTACATCGCAAGAAAAAAGGTATGTATTTTAGTTTTTGTAAACAAACTGCGTACAAGTATGTGCATACAAGTATAATGAAGTCACTTTCCATTCCGTTATGTATACTGTGTACAAGTATACAAGTACATACAGAACATCTGGTAGGCCGTGTGAACAAAAACAACAGACTTTATAGTTGTACTGTGACTTCCGGGCTCTCCGGGCATGAATCTATCTATGAATGTCCCGGGTTCAAATGCAGGCTTTTTTCATCTTCTTCGATCTAGCAACTTGAAGAATGCGATTCCAAATGGAATTTTACGGTACAAGTACTGGTATATCATGGTGCATGTACTATGTATAGCTTTCTCCGCTTCTCCAACCCAGAAAGGCACACAGGTCACAAATTTTGTATTGTTGTCCACCTGCTTTTATATCTCTCGTGTGCCCGCTTTCTGAGGCTAAGCATGGATTTCTGTATAATATCATTTGTGAGAGCTGACCTATCGTTAGCGTACTTATAACTACATGCTCCGTAGCATATTTCGACTTCTGGTGGGCATCCTTCGTCTGCCCCTCTGGCGCATTCGTTTGAAGCGGTTGGGTCAGCAGGCGTAGAAAGGTAGGATTCTACCTACATATGTATATAGTAAATTGTGCACGATATGTACTGTGTGTATGCGCCTATCGAAAAGTTGACCTTGAGTGAAAACAACAAGTCAGTATGTGATGCATATTGGTATGTATAACTACGTACAAGTATGTACATAGACCCTGATATCCTGTGAAAGCAGCCTTTAACTCCTCACACTCTTGGTTTTCACATAGCTGTCAGTAATTCTGCGAGGATTAGCATAACCCTATTCACTTCTCGACAATGGGATTGTGGACAGTAAATAATGTACAGCTAGCGTGAGCGTACCTGGCTCAAATGCAGAAGGTATATCCCAAAGAGAGAATTTGTCGCTTTCCGCTGCCATTCGCGTCACTTGGATTAAGGTAATTTTTTTGTCGTTGTATTTTTCCCGTCAGAAACTGGAACTAGAGAACAAGGTTTGCTGAAGATCGACCGGGACATGCTGGGCAAATAGGGTTAAGATCGTCAGATCAAGATTTATGGCACATGTTACCGGGATATCTGAATTCATACAAGTATGTAGGTCTTTGCAACTATGGCTACGGCTTTATCAGCTACTGGAAGAAGACAAAACTTGACGAGTTGCAATATACATACATATGTCAAAAACATAAGAGGTCATAGGTTACTTTGCAATTGCTTGTTTATCTGCCGCTACCCTGGCATGCCTGTGCGGATCCGTTTCCTACACGCTACACCCGTACAAAGAGTTTAACAGCTGTAGTTATCTCGTACTCGCTTTGTCTTGGCTGACATGCAAGCCATATGTTCCAATACCAAAAATACCGCCTATGTTGAGATGTCTTGACTAGAGGAATGGAGGGTTGAGTACTTGTATATACGTATATGGAAGGAGGCATAGGGTGGGCATGCAGAACAACGCTTACAGTTTGCAGCACGGCGAGAGAGAATATGAAAGAGATGCAGGGGAATTCTGAGGCTGATATCCAGCCGGAGAATTATCCCAGACATGCCGTGAACTGCAACATCAGAAACCTTGTAGAAGATCAGTACAATGAGTTTAAACGAGGCGTTCGTACAAGAGGTATCAAAATGATGTCGAGTAAACCTACAACTACGTATCTCTTTACAAATTGGAATTCATGGACCAAAATGTGGGATGACCGCCTCAAAGGAAGGTTAGTGAAGGGAGAAATAGATATGCAGGCAGCATTGCTCTTCTGTCTTACAGATATCATTTCTTTGGTACGCAATTGGGGACAATGATTCTTGTGCTATACTGTCAGTCTCATACATATTGTCAGTCTCATACATATACATACATATACTGCAGGGAGCTATGTGTGAGTTGTTAGTTCTCTCTGCATATCAAATCGCCTTACAAGTAGACTTGCATTGGATTTCCAACCGAAACCGTTCAACATACAAGTACCAGTACAAGTATATATATACGGTGTATTCACGTATGCACAATGTTCTTGGTTATACTGTGTCTGTACGATTAGCATGCGTATAAGTACATATGTATGTACATACAAGTACATGTGTAAATATGTACAAGTACACATGCGCAACACTACGACGTGGCAGAATGCAACGCCATGCATGGCAGGTGGCCTGCATACTACATAGTACATACAAGTACATACACATACATGTATGTACAAATGAGGCACACTGGCTTACATGTACCATATGTACACCAGAGCCTTTCTGCAAGTTTGCTTGGCTCTACGAGTCCAGACAAAATTGGCATTTTGTAGATACATAGTACTATGTACATAGTATCTCAAGGTTAATGCCAAAAAGTGCTGTGATTTCTAGCGTGAAGATGACACTAAAGAAAGACCCGTGTTGAAGCTTAAGCTCCAAGCTATTATTAGCTCTAGAGTTTGTCATCACCTGACTTAGCTTATTGATTGATTGATTGTCTTTATTATCCTGTCTACGCGTAGCCTTATGCTACATACGACGGCTTTTTTGAACTAAAATTATAAAGAGATGGCACGTACAGGGCCTTATCAAACAGAACCATGCATACGTCCCTACCTAACAAAGTGCATTGACACCATAACGTGCCCAGCGCGAGGCTGTCCTTCCTCGAAGTAGAAATAAGAAAGGCCTCTCAACAAGGCTCGTAGCACCAATCCCGCAAACAAAACGACAAACACGAAACAAACAGAAACAAAAACGGGGGGGGGGACTTGGCAACTTTCTTCGCCAGAAAGTTTATACCCTTCTTCGTCACCACGAGCTTCTGGAAGAGGCTCGGGTGGATTCGCTGGGGGTTATTTTGGCAGACCCAGATGTGCTCTGGGGAGGTATCTGAGCTGCAGAGAGGGCAGGTGAGGACCGCGTCTTCGTGGCCAAAGCGAGTGTGGTAGGCTGCGAAGTCACCATGTCCGGAGAGAGCGGTAAGTACTGCTCTCGCATGGTTCCTAGGCACATCCTCCAAGAGACTCTTCCAAGCCTTCTTGGGTGGCTCGATTTGACGTCCGAGGTGCGACCTCATGAGATTCTTCTCCCGCCACCAGGCACGGAACTTGGTTGTCAGATCGCGTTGAATTGAATTGAGTCTTTATTATCCTGTCTACTCGTAGCCTTATGCTACATACGACAGCTTTTCTACCTAAAT
>CM069902.1:346327-375168 GCA_036034705.1 Thielaviopsis punctulata | reverse complement strand
GGTCANTGAGGAGGGCCCCGGACTCGAAAGTTGTGCCACGATAGGTAGCAAAGAGGATAAAAATAATACACACACACACACACATTTTTTGTCTGACCAAGAACAGCTCAAGAAATCGCCGAACACTTCCTCTTTCATCGCTTCAAAATGTGCTTTGGGGAGGGCGAAGATACGTTGGAAGTAGCTCAATATTTAGGGTCTTAGTGTCTTGGGTCAGGTAGAGACACTGTTTAAGTCGGGTTACACAAAGGTTGCTGTGGTGCCTTGGAGATATTGCATTCAGATCTAAATATATCGTGTATACAGGCAAAATCTTAGGAAGAGCCACTATATACCATTGCAGCGTCGGTCAATAGTTACATAGTGCCCTTGATTTAGATTCAAGGCGTGTGTGTATGGGAATGCTGGACAATGTAGAACGAATGGAACATCTGGCTATACTGTAGCAGGATGTCTTGGATCAGCTGTAAGCCATGCTTTCGTAATTGTATATAGGAATACAATTAACGAGAATCAACGGAGAGTGTCCAAATGAGTATTTCCAAAGTGAGATTTTCAAGTTTCCAATTCAAGAAATCTTTATGTTCATTTCATGTATCCAATTATTTAGCTATGTATTCAAGGGTTAAGAATAAAATAGGGTTAATCCAGCCAAAGTCACGTTCCCCGTTCACAAATACTTCCCAATGCAGAAATGATAATGCCTAATAATCGTACAATGTTACTAACATACACCATCTTGAATGATGCTCTTTCGAATCTTGCTTTTAACTCATTCTCTCATAATTCCTTGACGCAGGTTCTGAGATTTACCCGTTTGGTTTGATGACAAAGTTTTTGAGCCGCGACCAAGGAGCTTCTATCACACGAAGTCTGACGGATTATTTCTAAAACAATTCGGCAATTGAGACTGTGTAAACACAAGCGGTAACTTGCATCCGCCTCGTTGTTTAACTGAAGCTTTGGCCCCTTAATCTCCTTTCAACCTTCCTTATCGACGTCAATACCGCCACTATCAAGCCGGCAATTACTTAGCGTCAATGGCCGACCACTCCAACTTCGGCCGGACCGCCCCGTCGTCCACCAGAAGCCGACCAATTGCGAATCCCGGCATCCGGCGAAACCTGTTTACCACGTCTATGGCGCGCCGCCCGCCATCTGCCGCATCCAGCGCCAGCGGCGGTGGCGGTAGTCACAGTCGCCATGGTAGCCGTGGTGGCAGCGTCAGCGGCAGCGTCCACAGCACGACGCCAGTTAATGATGAAAACGTGCGGCCGCCGCTGTCGACACGAGAGTCTACAGCGTCGTCGTCGTCCGGCGCTGGCGGCTTGGCGCCCGGGTCTGGGCCGGGGTCGGCGCCTGCGTCGGCTGGTGCGGTGTCCGACCGGACGGCAAGCTATGCCGGTACGCCGTCGCAGTATGCTAATGTGCTGGAGGTTACGCCTCCAGAGGAAATTGTGGTGCGCGATAAGAACGGCAACGCGCATATCCCGGAAAGCTACATTGACGACGAGGAGGGAGATGATTATGCGCTACAAGAAAAACTAGAGAAAGACAGTAAGTCCGACAGAATGCAGACTTTGGAAAGTTATGGAGTTTGATGCGCTAATAATGGCTGTGCGACAGGAGAAACACAGCGTTTACGGGAAGCTGTTAAACATCACCAGATGATGGTCAAGTCCATTGGCACAGCCCAGCCAGATGGTATGAATATCTCTTTCATTTTGATATGATCATGACTGACCGCAATAGATGATCTTCTTGTTGAAGTCAAGGCAAGCCTTCGTCTACGTGTGGCCGCGCTTGATGATGATGAATGGATGTTTGTCCCACACAAAAGCTTGCTCCCACCTTGAGAGCCATAGAATTGAATATGTGACAGACAACCCTAGTACGTATAGACAAGAGTTAAAGCTAGGGAAATTATGTGCTAGTATTATATTATCATGAGTCCATTATTGTACACAACCACGCCTTTTACATATCCGTTTCTCTCTAATCCAGGCTCTCTGGTGCTGGGGCTTCCACCTGGTTTGTAACTGGCACTCTTTTGTTTGATCTGGCCGCAGCTGGCAGGGCATCACCAAACAAACTGCCCATCATATCCATGAGCGGGTTACTCTGTCTGGGTCTTTGCACCTTGAAGTACATTTCGCCAATGGTATCCAGCGACTCCTGCCAGTACTCCGCCACGTCCTTGATAAAGTGCGCGTACTTGGCCAGCAGCTGCTTGTACGCCTCGGTGTTTCCCGTCTGCACCACGGCCAGCAGTAGGCCCAAAAAGTTCATCAGCGGCAGCGACGCAAACACGGGCACCGAGAATATGCCCTTTTCCACGTGCTCCACTGCCAGCGCCGGATTGTCTGCCGACAACGCCGTAGTGAAGACGTTGAAGGCGGTGTACGCCCCACGCACATTGGCAACTAACAGGTACGGCAACACGGCGCGGCTGGCGTATACCGCGGCTGTGTGCGGGCTGCCGCTCTCTTTATACCAGGTATATTCCAAGCGGGCAAAGATCTCAGCGGACTCCTTCGTGCCGAGGACAAGGTGGCGCTCGGCCTCATAGGCGTCGTGTTCTTCAGCGTACAGAGCGCCCGCGACATGGTGCAGCTCGGGATCACCGGCAGGGAATTCACCGAACTTGGAGGACCATCTACAATAGCGGAAAAGAAAACGTTAGCAATATGAAAATGCACGAAGGAAAGAGAGAGAGAAAAAAAAAAAAGAGACACCGACCCTAGCATCTCGCCAATAAACCTCTTGCGCGTAGGCTCTTCGCTGGGGAACAGGCGTAGACATGAGAGCGCTTTGGCCTTGAGGTTCGCATCGGGCTTCATCTGCGCCTGCACAAACACATCTATCATCAGCATGCATAAGTCGCCGCCGCTGCCGCCCTGGCCGGCCTTGAGGAGCGCCTGCGCTACGCGGTGGAGCAAGTCAATGGCGGCATCCCAGTTTTTAGCCTTGGTGTGGCGCGCGGCTACAACGCGGGCTTGTTGCTGGGCTTCGTAGAATTGGCCCTCGCCGATGCGGGCTTCCAGGCGGGTAATAATCTTGTCAATGCGGCCGCTCATGGTTTGACTGTGACTCTATTATTGTTTATGTGGATTAAAAAAGGTATGAAGAAGGGTATGACGTCAAGAAAATGGCAATGGAAACAAGGCTCTTGTTGGATCGTGAGGTTCAATCAGCTAATGCAAGCTATGGGTACAAATGATTATGTGTAAGTAGAGGGGCACCTTTTGGCTTGAAGCAATGCTTTGGAGCGCGGGGCGGCTAAAGTGTGGCTGATTTATTCTCCTGACCCTAACCGACCCTAACTGACCCTAGTAGTTATCAACCTGAACAAAAGTTTTGTGTAATGAGATCAGCACACTTCTTGTGAAGTACAAGACAACTTCGCTTGGCCAACTTTAAACTTTGTTATGCTTGATAGAACTTTCTTTGATATCGGAGATTTATTTTGAATGACAGGTCATCATGTATTATCCCCCTTTATTTTCTTTTATCCAATTTACAAAATCCCCGTACTTTCTTTTCCTTTTCTTCAGCCTTATTGTTAGGACAGGCTGGAGGTGTTTATACACATGTGGGTGGATGGGCGAAACAACGCAGCGTTTCCAGCACATCAATACCCCTATTGGCAAAATTGAAGTGTCAGTGAATACATGCATAGCGAAAATGTTCCAAAGGAATCGAGAAGACGTCATGATGACCGAATCAACCAATGTGTTAATTCCCGTATTCAAGACAGCATCTACTGGAGAAGTAGCATCCAGAGGAGCCAGGCATTGCATGTCGTTCCTCTATCAAGCTTGTGTATACATATATACAATGCCATGCGAAGATTCGTGTGGAGCAAGACTTATATAGGAGAGCGTAACTTACCAGTATAGGCAAATGCGTCTTTAGGGATCTGGGTACGCAAGCTTCGTCAGGTAGCTACGGAACATGCTCCCGGAAACCAAGAATATCACATCAGGAAGGGATTAGTCGTGCAAAGAGAATGCACGACGACGAGAAAGGAAACAGCTTGAAGTACATACATACTATGTACGTATCATAGTAAGAACAACCCAAAATGCTGCCACAAGTTTCTAGGATCAGGGATTGAGAACAACGCGTCTGTGAGAATTTCCAACGGAATGTGGTAGGCCAAGAGTAGGGATAGCACGCCATGGGCGAAGATGGTGAGGGGCTCTGGTGTATACATACATACAAAGGATTATTTTTGTTCCCGTACGTTCATCATGCGATGAGTGGTTTATATATTGATACGTCATCCATGGATAGCAAGTGTACGGCTCTCATAATGCTGTAACCAGCCGCTAGATAGAGTGTGGCAATGAAGATGGGTTAGAGTGCAATGCAACATATGCTACACAGATGCAAGGAAACATTGGACCTGCACAAGTGTGTTGAACACAGTAATTCGTTGCTAGCGAATGGACATGTAAGCAGGAGTGGGTGTCAACGACAGTCCAACAGTAGTTGTGTTTACAAGTTGGCTTTTGATAGTATTGGGATTATGTATATTGCATCATATTGTCTTGGGGAGCAAACCTACCACTTCAGATGATCATGTACATACATATATTCTGAGTCTCCTATACATTAGATAACTACCAAATCCTCCGCGTTTACACAGTCATTGCATCCTTGATAGCTCCTGCCCAACAGCTCTAGGAATCACTCGTAGGAGGCCAGGCTAAAGTAAATATGTAAGGAGCATCCTTTGAGACTTTTATGAAGAATGAGATGTTCTGAGTAGCACTGATGGTCTTATTACATACCAACAAAGCTCAATGTTAAACTCAACGCACGACTGCCATTGGCTGGGGATGTTCAAATTAGACTGAGGCGGTGGCGGTTTCCAATATCACAGACTGTGGACAGGAATGTACTAGTAATTTGAACGTGCTGAGAGTACGATAGAGGTTCTATGGCAAAGGATACCTGGGGGTGGGTGTGATATTTATTTATGATGTACATGGTATGTACCGGAGTGGTCTTTGCACTTTATTCTGCTGTTGTAGCTTGGACATGGAGAAAACAGCAGAAAAAAGAGAAAACATGAGCTCGGGCTACAAGCAGCGAACTGCCTGTGAAGGCTTCCCGGGTATAATTGCATTTTTTCGAGGCGTCGTGACCGAGTGGCAAAACGGCCGGTATTGTACATGGTGATATCGTCACACGAAGATTTTCTCTTAGTGGGAATACGTATCAAGTGGGCTCGCTAGCCCCGCAGGGCCCCATATCGGGGGGCTATCTGTAAGTACATATTTATGTATGTATGTATTAAAAAATTAAAGAAAACAAGGAAGAGATGGAATACGACGATGTCTTTCCGACAGTATCCAGATATATATCTTCTTGGATTCTTCCTAGCTTGGCATGCAGAGAAACCATCGTCACTACCTGGAAGGACCGAGGAATATGTGCAGCTGTGTGTCACTCATTAAATATACTATGTACGGATATATAACTGGAGAGGCGATTTCCTAGATGGGCGACAGACAGGTTGCTGGGATTCTAAAGAGATGGACAGTATAAGCAAGAAAGATGGTGTGCGAGCTTGACAACTGGCAATACATCTTGTACTATATCTTTTGGTGACGCGGTTCTCGACATACATATATCAACTGGTATGCTATGTATGTAGCATGTAGCAATATGTAGTAGTTTGTTTGTATGCATGTACTATGTACAAGTACTTGATGTGTTGTTTTTAAAGCTATGCCCTTTTCGTTTGACCCGGAAATAGCAACCGTTGAGCTTTGGAGGAAACGCTATGGGGGTGTCTACATAGTATATGAAGAAAAAGCAAAGTTATTCTCTTTTATTGTCTCTCTCATCTCATGGTTCAAGGGACTATGAAAAAGCTTTATTTCTCAAAGAAACGACGACGTTTCTAGCATCTTTCGATAGCAAGGCTATCTATCAATAAAAGAAATGGGCAATGGGACAGAAACTTGACCGCTTCTGGAAAATGATGTACATACATAGTATGTATGTACATACGTATATGTACTAACAAATCTACAGAAACCCACTAGAAGCCTGCATAATGCAAGCGGCTGCAACCAATATGGGAGATGATTAACTGTTTAGGGCATTGTGTTGAGAAAGTCACAAGGGTGGGACGCCCTTTAATGACTAAGAGGCGCCCTTGAGATGTGCATACTATGTATGTATGTATGTATGTACTTGTAAATACAACATTAAGGCCAGTATTGGATGGGCGTTGATTTACAGCTTGGACATTAACGGACTCGAGAGAGGCGATGCTCAGAGCTATACTATGTAGACGGGACACCCCTGGAAAAGGCGTAGACATGTATACATCCAAGCTAATAACAAGAAGGATGGGCGGCATTGGTATGCACGTGATTGAGATCAGGCGCATATTTGTACATAGTCGTAGTTCTTCGATGCAAGTAAGATGACATTACATATTTGACTTCTTGTCTGGTCGTATAAATATATACATATCCAGAAGTGCTCATAACATATGTAGAACTAGACAAATCCACCCAGACTCAAGGCCCTGCTCTGCCAGCAAATTATTAGAGTCACAGCAATAGCAACACATTGTTTGTTTGATTTGTTGAAAAAAGGGGGAGGACGGAAGAAGTCGCAGACAAAGAAGGGCCCCAAGAGCAGAAGTGCCGCAGCAGATAGCCAGAGGAAGAAAGGCACAATGGGTGGTTTTGTTTCCAGGAGTTGGACTTGTTTCTTATTGCACCATAAACAAGACCCGTGCGTCGCTGGTAGGTAGAGTGTTTTTTTTTTGTATAGAAAAAGGGATAACCCGCAAAACTGGTTGGCATCTAGGTACATACAACGGCTTGCAGCAGTATCATATGAAAGAAAGATGATGTGCATATGTATTGTACATATGTATGTATATCTAGATACTCCATAGTTGCTTCATGTATGCTCAAAGTTTTCTTTGACTTGTTCCTGGCTGCTAAAGCAAACCGCTAATACATACATACATACTTGTAAAGCAAACTGCCAAAGCAAATTAGTCTCAAGTGCACAGCCCAAAAGACACAAATCAAGAGAAAAGAATGTGAAGAAAGCCCAAGCCCGGTTTCTCTTCTCTCGTGTTTGTGTGTTGTGTCGTCCAGTGTTGCAACAACTGTCTTGTTCTGTAATCCTTGCCAAACTATACATACATTTGTACAGGGCCAAGCGCGGCAGAATTCTTCTCTGTTTCCGTCTTTCCCTTTG
Organism: Thielaviopsis punctulata; assembly: GCA_036034705.1. Taxonomy (NCBI): domain Eukaryota; kingdom Fungi; phylum Ascomycota; class Sordariomycetes; order Microascales; family Ceratocystidaceae; genus Thielaviopsis; species Thielaviopsis punctulata. The sequence goes on along the minus strand of CM069902.1, from coordinate 367,929 downwards.
GCCCTGACGCAAGGGATTGCGTCGTGATTCTTTTCTTCTTTAGTTTGGTGATCAACTTCATTCACGGCCTGTCATACTGTATCATTGTTTAATATCTAGACAACACACATGTTCAAAGTTGTGTGTGCACGCATGTGTGTACTAAATGTGTATGTAGTAAGTAGTACATATGTATGTATACATACATCTTCACATTGCGCTGCTCAACCTTGATATTGATTTTCTCCCTTGGATCACCCCCTGCGACAACTTACAGCATTGCGTATTCAATCCACTCATAACCTACCATTGCAACAGACGCTTGATCTTTTCCGTCTTCAACGAATGCCGCACCGGAATTTCGTTCGTGGTTGGTTTGGCTTTTCTTTGTTAGTCTGTTTGATCAGTGCGGCAACGGGGAGAAGGCTGTGCAAGGTATTCACTTATACCCATTGCCACTTATGTACGTTCATATGAGAAATGGACATACAAAAACATGACTTATACATATTTATACATACATACATAGTATATGTACTGTACATTGATCATTGACTCAAGGGATCATGTACTTCACAATGTACCGCAGCAAAGCCTCATGTCCTTGCTCCCACACGCAGAATGCACCGGCATTTCCTTTGCTCTGATCTTTGGTTCCAAATATTGATTGATTGATTCCATACGTGGTTTAAAGTGACTTGTCTTGTGTCTATATCAAGCAATGGCTAACGGAAGCATTTCCTGTGGACGTACATATTTATATGTATACTTACATATATATACATACAAACTTACAAACATATTCCCTGAAGGCCATCTGGAGGGACATAACATGCTTCAAAGAACCTTATATATCGCCATATCCCTCCTTGTCAACGTCTCGTCTCATGCTGTTTCTGCTACTTGCATCCAAGCTTTAATACATACTCTTCTTCTTACTCTCGTTTCTTCGCGTTTCTTCTTCCCACTTGGACTGTTTCATTCGTCCAACTACATACATACATACATAGTACATACATTCTTGGTTTATCCTATATTCATTCATCCTTACCCTCTGCTCATCTTCACCATTTTCCAAGTATTGAGAATCATATCTTTGTTTTACTCCGCCGTCATCACGCTTGTAATAGAAAAGCCACGCCCCGGGCTTTTCCCCTACTCCTACCTTTATACGCCTAATTCTTGATATACTGATGCAGCCTACTGCATGCAGTAGTAGTATTACGTGTGGTACTTTTCCCAGCGCTTATTTTCAGTGTTTGGCTGCCAGCCTGCATTCATTTGCCCTTCCACTCAATATGATTGTCACTTCGTTTTCTCAGAGAACTTTTTCTCCGCCTGTTTTCGTCAGCCCCGATCATGCCCGCGCTTTTGCCCACACAACATCTCGCATCATGCACCCCATTGCCCCAGAAAGATACCGCTCACCCTTGCGAGACTTTGAGTCGTCGTCTGGCTTCACCATGAGCGACTGGACCGCCGTCGTGCAAAACACAGACGCCAAGGGTAGAGTCATTCATACCGTGGATTCCATCCTGGACCCTCCTGTCGCACGCGGCGGCGAGGGCTTCTCTTTAGACCCCAACAGGCCATCAGTCTCGCCAACCAGCCCAACGCTGCCCGAGATGTCGTCCAAGGACACCAACAGCCTGGCCCCGGCAACCGAGTTCCATTACTTCCAGAAACTGCCGTACGAACTCCGCCAGCAGATTTGGAAAATGCACCTGTGCCAGTGCCGCATTGTCGTGCTCACCGGTGCCCTGACCACGGCTGACATGCAGGCCCGGCCCAACGCCATGGGTCAGCTCGTCAGCGACGTCCGCTGGTACACAGAGAACCGGTCGCCGGGAGTCATGCGGGTGTGTCGCGAAGCCCGCGAAGAGGCCCTGCGCTTCTACCGCATCCACCTGCCCCTGGGCTCGCCTAAGCATATCAACGAGTCACAAGTCGAGTCCTGCAACCCGACGGCCACGCACGCCTACATCAACCCAGAGTGGGACATGGTGGTTTACCTGCCGCCCAACGCCCACCTCCCCGCCGCTGTGCTGCTCAATGACCTGTGCGCCTGGGACCCGCAGCTCGAAGGCGTGCACCACTTTGGCACGCACGAGAGCCCCGTCAGCCCCTTCAAGATCAAGACACAGGCCGGCCACGGAATGCTATCGCTGGCCGAGTCAACCATGCTGCTCAAGACGTGGATGGTAATCACCGGGCGCTTCGAACCGCGCATGATGGGCATGGACGAAGGCTTCATCTCGCAGATTCGCAATGACCACGTCGTCGAGTACATGTCGCTAATTCTGGCGCGCATGATCCGGCCGGCTCTGCAGCGGAAACTGCTCCAGCGCACTGCGTCTGCTGTGTGCACAATCCGGGCGTCAGCGGTTCCGTTTCTGATGACTGAGATGTTGTCAATCAAGCAGAAAAGTGGCAAGTCGGAAATCAGCCACGGACTGGAACTGCTTTGGGAAGATGGCGTGCAACGGACGGGCGGTCGGCTGGTTAGCTTCCGGTAGACGTCGTCTATTTAGCTTCCGGTAGGTGTGAGCGTGTATCGGGTTGAGTCCTTGGTATCTTGTGGTTTGTTTTGTCAAACTTTTCTTTCCTCTTTTTTTCGGTGTTATGGCGCAGGTCGGCGTTTGTTGGTAAAACTGTATGATTTTAGGGTTTGTTTTTGAGGGTTGGGTTCGACTTTTTAGTATCCTCAAGTTGCTGAGTTTCACGCGTGTCATTTCATATACATTCTCTTTGTAGAATACAACGTTTCGGTTTTACAGTTACGACTCCTGTTATGCAAATCCCGCCAAATTGGTCAGTTACTCTCTCGATGTGAAGCAAAAATCATGAAGCGGAAAATGCAGGATATGAATGTAGAGAGTACAGTCAGATATAATAATACAGTTAATTCTTATGCAGACATAGTCTGTCTGTCTGCCGGTACAAAAATGAAGATGGGGATAGAGAAGTAGTAGTAGTAATGGTACATGATAAGGGGTTGTTGGTCGTGTCGAGGCAGTCGTTTGCCCTTTTAGAGGTATTGGCGGTGTAGTTGTGCAAGTCAAATTTGGACGCTTAGTTGGAAGACATCAACTTGATACGTGCCAGAAGACGGTCACGGATAAGTCTGCTGGCAACCTCAGAGCCGTGCTGGAGTACTATGGCACCAAAGATGGCTGCCACAGTGGTCGAAAGAATAACGGCCTGACCAGAAGCAGCAAGATCCTCGGGCTAAAGAGGGAGTTAGTAAGGACAATATATTGACGGTACTCTCAATGAGAAAAAAAAAAAAAACTTACAAAGCGAGGCTTCCACCTCATGGCCTTGAGTAGGCCAACTTCCAGAGCAACCCGCTCTAGGTTCTCCACAGACACCACATGCTTGGGCTGCTCGCTGGTGAGGTTGTCCAGGCTGTCCAGAAGAGGGTTGCTAAACGGCACACGACCGAATTCGTCGGGAGTATCAGTAGGCTCCTTGGGCGCCGCCGAAGTGATGGACTTGGCGCACTCGTGGATAATCGCCATGCGACCTATGCAAAGTTAGAACGCTGTACTCCTCATGCTTACGTTCTATGAGGGAACCCACCCAGATACGCCAGACGGTCGTTCATGCCTCGTCTCGCCTGGTCAAAACTCTTGTGCGTCACCGCCAACCACTTAATCTCCTCGGGCAGCATGCGCGCACCATCCCGCCCCAGCAACCGCGTGTACATGCTATCCAAAACTTCCGGGTCCTCATTGACCCGCCACTCCGACCGCCGCGGGTCCTTGGTCACGTGTGGCGAAAACGGCGCCTTCATTGCCGGCGGCGTGTACGACCACCGCGGCTTGCTGGAGTCGGCCGAAGGAGAGTCAAATCCCAGACGTGCCGTGGTGGAGAGCGCGCGGCGGGCGGGAAGCGCGGTGCATGTGCGCCGTAAAAGCGTCGTGGGTGTCCGGGAAGCCATTGTGTGTATGTGTAATTTTAGGCGGGTCGGGATCGGAGCCGGTGAGGGCGGGGTGGCTTCGATGGACACTCGAGTGTGCAGCAGTTGTGATTAACTTTCGATTCGTTCAGTTGCTGCCGTTTAAATGCCGGAAAGGAGTCAAAATTAATTGACAAAGAATAAAGGTGGAAACAATTGGCTTGGAGCTGGCAATGGGCGCTGGCTTCATTCATCTATTGGACGCAAATGCGATTATCCAAGCATCGCGATGCTAACTTTTCGAAGTTTCTCTATCATCACGTGACTATGAAGGTTAGTGGGGCCCAATAGCGTTTACATAGGGTTCTGATAACCAGGAGCTAGGGTTGCGTTCGAGTCTCATATCCACATTTAGGTTGTGATTTTGCTGTCGCAAACATGCTTGCGAAATGGGCACTTTCGACAGTAAAGAAGAGCCCGTGAGCTTTGTCTTCTTCCTTTATTTTGCTCAGCATTTCTTACCAGCAATTTATTTCTTCTTACGCCTTCTCTAATGCGACGATTGTCCTATCCCCACAACATAACAATCAGACTCATATCATAGACGCTCCAATGGACCAAGAATCGCAAATAACAGACCATAAAGCCAGTTCGCGGCTGCTTGGCAAACTCTCATATGTTCTTCCCAAAGGCTACAAGTTTGGCATCTACCATATCTCGACTCCCCCGACTCGCAAAGATCCGCTGTATGCACCGCCGCCGAATCAAGCGCCCGACAAAACCTTTTGCGAAACCCATTTTCTTGCTATTTCCATCAACGTTCCCGACAAGAGCAATGCGCCTGCGACTGTGCTCGTCCTAGCTCTCGAGATATTCATCTACACGACATCTTTTTCCACGACGCTCTTTGTGTCCAAGGCCGATTCGACCGGATACCTACATCTTTTGGGGCTGCCAAAGGGCTCGCCGTCTCCAATTCGTACCGTGACTACGGCGTTCATCGAGTTCCTTGTTGAAGAACGCCGGCGCAAAGATGTTCAGTTTGTCATTAGCTTGTTTGCGCGCGCGCAAGATCAGTACCTGTTTCCGGGAAGTGTGGAAAATAAAGGCAAACACGTTCTCGACGATCGCAGTCTAGTAAAGTGGTGGTGTCGCGTTGTCAATCCCATTATCGAGACGCCACCTATTGGAGAGATGGAGCCTTGGAAAGAGACGAAGGCATACCTTGTAGTCCCCGGACTTGACCGCTACGAAATGCGCACATTGGTTCCGCGCACACCGAAAACACTGGAAAATTGGAAGTTTAGTCACCCGCTCAAGCAGTTGTCACAGTTCACCTCGGACGCTGGGGCAGAGTTACCTGCGCGCTGCCTGATACCCAGTTATCCAGACGACCCCAAGGCGCGCTTCCGCGATGAACTAGACGACGAGGCGGCCAAGTCAGCACAATTCAAGAAAAATGGTCTCTGGAAGAGCGTGCACAATATTGACCAGTTTTGGGATATGATGGCATACCGGCAAGAGTGCTCCAGCGGACGTATGACAGGCTTCCTATGGGTCGTTTTCAACACAGCATGCAATCGCAAACGTGATCCGGCGCTTCAGTCTGCAACGCCTGCAAAGTCCAAGAAAATCTCCTTCAACGACAGTAAAAAAGGACTGCGCATGCTTGTCAAGCACAGCAACAGCAAAAAGCGCCGGAAACTCACAGGTGTCATCGTCCCGCGCGAGCCACACATCAAGACGCATCGCAAAAAGAGCCTACTCAAGAAGCCAGTTCTCACCAAGTTCTACGCATGGCCCATGTCGAGCCGCGGCGAAATCATTGTCGACGATGCAGACTACAAGCAGATTTACGAGCTGCTTCTGCGACTGGACTTTGCCAATCTTGCAATTGCTCAGAGCAGCTCGGCGCGGTGGATCTCAGAGGTCGGCGGAGGCAAGATGTGGGGTGCCCAGGTTGTCGGCGAAGCCGAGGAAAAGACAGCCGAGAATGGGAAGGAGAATGGAGCGGCCAATGTGTTGTTGGTGAATAATCTGTCGGGACTGGTCAAGCGCAAGAGACAGGACTCGGAGAGCAAGGTGGAAGCGCCGGTGGTGAATGTGCTCAGCGCAGGTTCGGTGCGTAAGAAGCCCAAGAACTAGATGGCCATGTGTTTAGAATAGATTTCAGCACCATTAGTAGCTAATATGTATGTCGTACTAACACTCATTTATCAATGAGACTTGGTTACACACAATACTGGTGAAGTTGAATGTGGGAGTGTGAGAACCCTAGTAGTTAACCCCAGGATATGAGCAAGATTCCAAACATCGAAGAACAGCTAACGGCTACAGCAACAGGGACACTTAGAAGTGATGACTGCAAGATTGCCATGTACTTGTACTATGTACATACATATGTACTATGTACATACATGCATACATGTAACGTACTCTGTCAGGATCACTTCAATGCTCCTCAGCGAACAACCCCACCACAGATGCCCACAGCGCAACTTGAGCTTCTTGATTTGAATTATTATGCAGAGGCGGTTTTCATGACGAGCCCTAACTTTCCTTGTAAGCCGATGACTAGTGACAACAGACGATAAAAAAAAAGCGGCCGTGTAAAAGCTCGTACAGGGTGAGGCTTTTTCCGTTTATTGAAAGAGCAAAAGAAAAGCCGGTACCAGTTTTGGACTCAAGAAGCGAGAAATTGATCTTTTGGTTCTCTCTTTTGCTTTGTTTTCTCCAGTTTAGCTTTTTGATTGCCGCAGAAAGTTCCGAAAAGAACCGAAGCGGGCTGTAGGAAAGTTGCAACTGATTGATATGTGGTAATGGTTTTCTAATCAGATGTGACGATTTTCTTTTTCTAAACTGCCACTAGTAAGTTAAGAAAGAATTGGAATTTAGCCCAGTTATACATACGTCCAGGACAAGGCATTCGGCGTTTCTTATTCCGACGAGTATACCATCCATATGTACACCGATATATTGGCTGCTTGCCCAACTAGTGGTTGTTCGGTCGACAAGGAGAAGAGTTTGGCTCGAGGGATGGGAGGGAGGAAAGAAAGAAAATTTGCGTCTGAGAAAAAGGATAGCAAAAAGACTTTCAAGGATGAGTTTTTCCTCGTCGTTCGGATGTTGCAAGAGATTGGAGTTGATAACTTGAAATCAAAGAAGACGGTTAACTTAATTCCGCATCTCAGCTGTCAATTGAAAACAAGCTTTTCTGCCAAGACCAGCAAGCATACTGCTAGCGACTCTTGGGCTAACTGGTTACTGACTTACCCACGTTATTATTCTGACTCAATTACCAACAAAATACTACCAAGGTTCAAGATCGCTCGCTTGTATGGTGCAGAAGTGGGAAAAAAGACAGACCTGGGTGTAATCTGATCCATAGAAAAACGTTCTGCATTCCTTGTTAGCCAAAATCAAATGATTTCCTTTCGCTTGGGAGAGATCATCAAGGTATATGCGGCAACTCAAAAGCAAAGTTTTATATACATAGCCGGAAAAAGTCACGCAGATGACTGAGGCAGAAATTAAGCTTGATTCTGTTATCAGGAAAAGAAGGCCTGGAACCTTTTGCTACATGGCAACAAGGAAAGCACAGACATATACGTACTGGAAGGTGTGAAGAGTTTTCTTCGTATTAAGTTCAACATACCACATATGTACATACATACATATGTACTAGTACTAGTACTAGTATATCCACATCTTTACAAGCATCTTCGTGAATCAGCCTATTGGTAGTGTATGTATGTATGTATAGATAGTACTATGCAGTATTTACTATGTACATGATTTAGTGCTAGTAGTACTTACTCATCGCATCATAACTGCAATACTATTATAGTATTGCTGAGTAGCACAATAGCTTCAATCCAAGTCTAAATCTAAGCAGCCTGCAGAACGCCCCCGTGGTGCTGCGCAACCTCAGCCAGCGCCTCATCGCCACTAATGTTTTTCTTTTGCATCTTCTTCTGCGCCCAACTGCTTAATCCCGGAACCTTTGCCAGCATACCCAGTGTCTGCTTCTTGAACGGCAGCGTGCCCGTGCGCTCCTCGTACATCAACACCACCACCGCGGAAATCAGCGCCAGCCAGTACACATTGTACGAGATCACGCTGCCGTACGTCGCACTGTTTTCCCAGCCCAGCAGCGCATTGAACACGTCCCAACCGTTGTCAGTCTCGGCGTTGCAGCAGTTGACGTGCCACACGCTCTCCAGAATGTTGTATGACCCAGGCCCAGACCCGGCTTCGCTGACATCCGAGCCCACGCGCTGCACAAACTTGTAATTCTCAAACGACCACACTGAGCGGGAGAACATGCCCGCACCAATCAGGTACAGAACACATGTCGACGCAATCAAAAACAGCTGGATCGACATGGCGTTGCCGCCGCGGTAGATCATGTATCCCACAGCCAGCCCCGCAATGCATCCGCACACAACCGGCAGCGGGAACGACTTGGCCGGCAGCGAGAGCGACACGCCGCCAACAAAGACCACGGCCTCGAGGCCCTCGCGCAACACCGTAATCAGCGGGAGCAGGAGCATCACGTTGCGCTTGCCCCAGGCGCCAAGCCATTTTGTCCAGCCGGTGGTGGTGGCCGTGGGCGACAGGCTCTCTGCGATCTTGAGTTTCCATTTCTCCTGCATCTTGTTGATGCGCAGCAGCGCGAGGCCCATGACGGAAACGATGATGGTGGCAATCAGGTAAAAGACGCCTTCCCAGAGATCCTCAGTCTGGGACCACAGGTCCTTGCCGAGGCCGTAGAACACACCAATAAAGGCGCCGCCGATGCAGAGGGCAATGAAGAGGCCAATGGCCGAGCCGACCCAGACCTGGCGCACAAGACGCTTGTACAGAACCATGTCTTGGCCGGGTTGGCCAAGGCATTGCTTGAGGAAAGAAAGAAGAACAGAAATCACAATGACGGCCTCAAGAGCCTCACGGAAAACGATAAAGAAGATTTGCACGGCGAAGATCATGATGGGCGATCTTGGAGCCAGTTGCAGGTAAAGTCCAAGTTCAAGGAAGTAGGGATGCAAAAAGATTTTCAGAGAAAGGGTGAATACAAGTAGACTTGGTTATAAGAGTGAGGAGAAGGGAAAGCAGCAAAGCCTGGACTTCTTGGGAGGGGATGTTGGGAGTGATCTGATAAAGAGGCCCGGCCTCGGAAGGTCACATACTTTTATCAATCAGTCACAGCATAGAATGAGAAAAGAGGCACATAAATAGTACGTACTGGTGCGTGAGGGGGGGGGGGGGGGGGGGGGGGGGGGGGGGGACTCAACGTCTCAAGACGGAAGCTGGGAGTATGCAGAAGTGCTCAGACGACTTTCTTTTCTCTGTTCTGTTATATACATGCATATATACATACATACATATACATATATTTTCTTATTTTATTGTCACTTATAAAAAGAGATAAAATATCAAACGGTACGATCGAGGCCCAATGTGGTAATATTTCGGTCGATCTTTTTGCCCACTTTTGACTTTTTGTTATCTGATGGAAACACCCAATAGCCCAGCACCAAGCTCTCTTATCCGCGGGACTATTCTTTCTATGTACATGCTTTTTTTTTTTTTTCTAATTTTTTCCTCCCTCTGACTTCCGTCGCTTGCAAAAGCCGGCAGATGTAACAAGTATTATCTTATGTATGTACTGGTATGGTATCTCAAAAGAGCACAGAAGACAAGATGCTCCATTCGTCCTGAGGCCCAAACGACCTCTCAACTGATTGATATGCCCACCACCCCAGCTCCCCCAGCAACACGATTCCACCCTCACTATCATTCTAGCAACTCGTAGGAACTATGTATGTACATACATGTGTACATGTACTTGTACAACATGTATGTCTCAATCTTGTTCTTGGACATATAAGGAAGGCCTGTAGTGAGCAACAACCAAGTACCCGCCTCTTTATTTTCCCTTCTCTACCCCTACTTCTTCCTTTTCCTCCCCCTCCAATCTCTTCTCTTTTCCTCTTCTTTCTCGTTTGTGTTGCTCACTGTCACTGGCACACTTGTTCCACGTTTCTCTCGTCAAGTCTGTGTTTCCTTTTGATCTTCCTTTGTTCATCTGTCGTTGTTTTAACTTCCTCTGCCCTGACCTTTTGTCTTGGCTTGCTTCCAGCTTTTTCTTGGCAACTCTTTACAAATTCCGCGCTTTTTTATATAACCCTTGTGCCCTATCTCATTAACCCTAACTATGGTCCCTCTGCTGCAGTCGGCGTTTCTGCCGCTGCTTCTGGCGCCATTGGCATTGGCAAAGACTGTTGAGTACAACTTTACTGTGGGCTGGGTAGACGCAAACCCTGACGGCCTGCATACGCGCCAGGTTGTCGGTATCAACGGTCAATGGCCGCTGCCGGTAATTGAAGTGGACAAGGGCGACCAGCTGATTGTGTACATGCACAATGATCTGGACCGCAGTGCGTCTATTCACTTCCATGGCATGTTCCAGAACGGAACGAACCATATGGATGGCCCGGCAATGATTACCCAGTGTCCTGTGCCTGCCGGCTCGTCGTTTACCTACAACTTCACTGTTGACCAGCCCGGCACGTACTGGTACCATTGCCACACCGACTACTGTTACCCCGACGGCTACCGGCAGGCCCTTCTGGTGCACGACCCGGAGGCTTTTTACCTCGACGAGGTGTATGAGGAGGTCCCCATCACGCTCTCTGACTGGTACCATGACATGCTGGACAAGCTCAAGGGCGAGTTCATGAGCGTGTACAACCCATCGGGCGCAGAGCCCATTCCCAACGCATTCCTGTTCAACGACACCCAAAACTCCAAGATTCCCGTGCTGCCTGGCAAGACATATCTGCTGCGCATCATCAACATTGGCGCGTTTGTTAGCCAGTACTTTTACATCGAGGACCACGACTTTGAAATTGTCGAGATCGACGGCGTGTACACCGAGCCGCAAAAGGCAAGCATGCTCTTCATCGGCGTGGCCCAGCGGTACTCGGTGCTGCTGCGCACCAAAAACTCAACAAACGCAAACTACGGCATCGTTACCGTAGCGGATTCGGATCTGTTGGACACCATCCCGTCAGATCTCAAACTCAACCAGACAAACTGGCTGGAGTACAACTCGTCTGCGCCGTTTGAGCACGTCAATGTCACAGTTGCCACGAGCTCTGATCTCGACCCGTACGACGACACGGGCCTTGTTCCGTACGACAAGATGGAGCTCCTGACAGACCCCGACGTTACCGTCGACGTTACCGTTTTTATGAACAATCTGATGACTGGTGACAACTACGCCTTCCTCAACGACATCAGCTTCACCGCGCCCAAGGTGCCGTCGCTGTACACCGCCCTGTCTGCGGGAAACCTGACCAACGACGCCAGTGTGTACGGCAAGTACACCCATCCCGTGGTGCTGCAGCGTAACCAGGTCGTGCAAATCACGCTGAACAATGCCGACTCAGGCTCGCACCCGTTCCATCTGCATGGCCACAATTTCCAGGTGATTACGCGCGCGCCCTCGTTTGGCCCAGACTACAACTCGTTCCTAGCCGGTGACCCGGTGGCCTACAACGCGTCCAACCACAGCGCTTTCCCGACATACCCGCCGCGGCGCGATACCATTCTGCTGCCGCCGCAGGGCTACGTGGTCCTGCGCTTTGTCGCTGACAACCCGGGCGTATGGATTTTCCACTGCCACATTGACTGGCACTTGTCATCGGGCCTAGCCATGATCTTTGTCGAGGCCCCGGATGTCCTGCAGGAGACAATCACCCTTCCGCAGGACCACATTGATGCATGCAAGGCGGGTAATGTGGCGTATGAAGGCAATGCAGCGGCGAACACCGAGGACTTCTTGGACCTCAAGGGCCAGAACAAGCAGCCGGGGTGGCTGCCGGCCGGCTTTACGGCTCGGGGAATTGTGGCGTTGGTGTTTTCGTGTATTTCGGCGTTTTTGGGTATGGCCAGTCTGGTTGTGTACGGATTGGCGGATGTGCATAAAAATTCGGCGGTAACAGTGATGAGGGCTCCAATGGAAAAGACGGCGGTGGCTGATGAGCGGGATAGCCAGTAAAGGAGATGGGTTGATTGGCAAAATGAGATAGATACCAGCAAGTTAGGATACCTTAGTAATCATTACGAAAACAAGTATATTATGTAATCATGCACTTTCCATCATCGGTTTAGCCATGTACTCATTACTAACATATATACATACATACTGCGTACATAAATACTGATATCTCTTGTTTTTTAAATTCACAATGGCGCTATTTGCTATTTTTCTACACTCCCTACTAGGCCGCTTATTTTCCAGTCTTACCAGTGGGGATCGAGAAGAGAACCACACGCTTGCCCTTCTCGCCCTCCTCGCCGTTCTTCCAGTCGTTCAGACCCTTGTCAACACGGAAGTAGCCGCGGCGTTCTAGCTGGATAATGCCATCGGCCTTGAGCAGACCGACGTTCTCGTCGCAAAGAACATCCTCGGACCATGCAGTCTTGGGATTCAGGCAGTTCTCGAGAATATCGTCCTCCTCCAGCTTGTCCTTGGTGATGAGGTAGTCAAACTCCCACAGCTCCGCGGGCACCAGAGTAGTGCCGGCACTGGACAGCCACGTAATCTTCTTCTCGGTGGCCTTGAAGTCACCCTTGAGGTTGAGCTCCAGCTCCATACCGGAAATGGCATCGCCAGTCTTGTCGGCCTTGCGCACAATGGCGTTACCCCACGCCATCAGGGTAATCTCCTCGTTGTCCTTGAATGTGACAGCATCGGCCTGGTCAATCACCAGTTCCGACGAGAAGGCAACCTTCTTGGTGCCAACTGACGCGTTCTTGGGGTGCTTGGGCTTGTCCTCGACAAAGGCGGCGGCAGGGGCCTCGGCACCAGTCAGCTTAACCTTGACAATGTCCTTGACCGAGATGGCAGTGTGACGAGCAACAATAGGGTCAATAACCTTCTTGTTACCAGCCCAGATGGTGGTCCAGTCCATCAGAGAGATGTTACGCGAGGGGCCCTGCTTCAGGATAAAGTCGCGCAGAGCCTCAATCGTCATACCGCGGCGGCGGATACCACGAACAGTGGGCATACGCGGGTCGTCCCAGCCCCACACCTTGCCAGTGTCAACCAGCTTGGCCAGCTTACGCTTGGACAGGAATGTACGGGTAAAGTTGAGACGCGAAAAGTCCCACATGTACACCTTACGCAGCTTCAGAGTCTTCTGAAACCACTGGTACTGGGGGTTGCGGTCGGTGTACTCGGTGGAGCGCAGGGCGTGGGTGATGCCCTCGTACGAGTCAACAACGGGGCAGGCAAAGTCGTACATGGGGTACATCTTCCACTTGGTGCCGGTGCGGTGGTGAGGGTCGGTGACATTGCAGCGGTAGATGACGGGGTCACGCAGAGCCTTGTTGGGGTTGTCGAACGACAGCTTGGCGCGAATGCAGTTGCGCTGGCCAACCTCGGTACCGTTCTTCATCTCGTTCTCGAAAATGTGCAGCGACTCCTCGACAGTACGATCGCGGCACTTTGAAGCAATACCGTTGAAACGCTCTTCCTGCATGGTCTTCCCGTCGGTGTCGTCGGCGTAGGCGAAGCCCTCGGTAATCATGCGCTTGCACATGTCATACAGGTAGTCAAAGTAGTCCGAGGTGTACGACAGGCTGTCGGCTTTGATGCCCATCAGGGCCAGATCCTCGACGATGGCATCCTGAAACTCCTGCTTCTCCTTGGAGGGGTTGGTATCGTCGAGACGCAGCTTCAGCTTGCCGTCGTATTGCTGGTGGGCAAAGTAGTCGCAAAGCAGGGCGGCCTTGGCGTGACCGATATGGAGGTAGCCACTATTTCTATGTTAGCGAGGAGGGGTGATTAAAAAGGACAGGCACAAGACGTAGAAACGTACGAGGGCTCGGGCAGAAAACGGGTGACGACACCCTTCTCAGTCTCCTGCAGCGCAATGTTGTAGTTTCCGCCAGCCTTGCTCTGGGCCATCTTCTTCTCACGAGCTGCGCTCTCCGTCGCCTTGATGGCATCCTGCAGCTCGGGGTGCATAGCCTCGACAAAGTTGAACCAGCGGGCCAGGTTGGCCAGCGGGCCCTTGCGGATAAAGGCAATAGCGGCGCGGTTAGAGCGCAGAGCCGACCAGATCTGGGAGTCAAGAGGGCTTAGAGAGTAGCCAACCAAGTACGAGCGCAGCGTCAGGTGCTTGTCGAGATCGCGCAGGTGAGCCTCAATGCTCTTGAAGTCGCCCGCCAGCTTGGGGGCGACGGCCGTGAGCTCGTCGGGGGTCATTTTGGGGGGTATATTGGAGGGGTTGATGGTGAGTGTTAATATGGAAGAAAAAAGTACAAGCGAAAAAAAAAAAAATAGGGCGGGAAATATTTTGATTTTTGTACTGCCTTCCCAGTTTGACTCAAACCATGAGTTTTTGGCGGGGTGCCCTTTGTTATGGCGTTCCCTTTTGGAGGGGTCAAATTAATCCTTGTACCTGGGTGCGCTTATCTGGACCCTAATAGCATACCCTAAATACGAGCAAAGGTTATGTGTTAACAGTGGCATAGCAACAACAAACTTATACACCTAATTGAGCTTCATTAACACATTTACATACTACCTGTTTATCAAATCGCTACTTACTCCAATGTCTGGTCTTGGCGTTTCAACTCACGGGCGCTCAGCCTCGCAGTCGACATCTCTTTACGACTTTAGCTCTCGCAATGGCAGCCTTGCCTTTATGTCGTCCTCATCATCTGAAGCCGACGACGATGACACCCCGCTGCCCTTTCCCGAAGCTCTACCGCGCTCTGACTTTCTCGCTGTCGACTTTGACCCAGAAACTTACCTCTCTGCCCTACGTGAACGCCACCAGACCCTCGAAGACCTGCGCACCGACCTGCGTGAACGCAGCGCAGCCATCAGCACAGAACTCCTAGAACTCGTGAACTCCAACTACAGTGCCTTCTTATCTCTGGGAAATGGTCTGCACGGCGGCGATGACAAGGTCTCGGACGTGCAAATGTCGCTGTTTGGGTTCCGCCGTGGCCTGGAGGACTTGAAAAGCCAAGTACAGGCAAAAGGCAACGAGGTTGCTGCGCTGAATGATGAACTCGCTAGCGTGCGAAGCGATGTTGAGACGGGCCGGCGCATGATTCAGGCGGACGATTTGCTACGGGACTTGGAAGCGCGGCTGACGCTGGGTAGTTTGCCGCCATCGACGCCGCGCACGCCTGCGCTGATAGCCAAGAAGGAAGTTGTCAACGACGAGGGCTGGTTTTCGGAGTCTGAGGATGAGGATGCCGATGAAGAGAACGTTGGTATGATTGGCACCAGCCCAGCAAAGATAACGGCATTGCTGGAAAGCTTGCACAAGGTCGATAAACTTTTTGATCAGCTAGGCAGGGACAAGCCGTTTGTGGTACGTGCGGAAGAGAGGAGGCTGCGCTGTCGGAATACCATTATGCTGGACTTGAGCAATGCTATGAGGGAAGCCAAGAGAGCGGGATCCAAAGGCCAGGGACGGTTGCTTAGTTATATGGGCATATATCGTAAACTAGGCGCATCTGCCGAGGCCACCAAAATCCTCAAGGGCAAATAATCTCATGTTTTCTTTACATGACTACTGCTAGTATGTAGTAGCAATCATCACAATAATGATAATGAGGACTCACGACATCAACATCAAATCATCAATATGTATTCTTTTTCTTAAGATCTGGCTTCTAACAGCCAGTGTTCTACACTGTGAAATGGTATATAGTACAACTCTCCAAGGCAAGGAGAGGGTAGAGTAATGGTACAGATGTCAAACATAAAACAACCACAGCGGCACTCTTACATGATGCCAGCCAGATGCTGCTCCGCAACCGCCGCGTCCGTCGACTTGAACTTGCCATTCAAGCTCAGACCAGGGCCCTTGGACGAGCTCAGAACCACCTCGCGAACCTCCTTGTACGTCAGGTCCTCGAGCGCCGCACACTCCTTCTTGATCTGGGTCAGGAACGCCTTGACGTTCTCCGCGAGCATCTTGGGCGTGAAACCCAGCTGGCCAATAGCCATTCTCACCACACCCTGACGCTCACGGTACTCGTCGGCACCCGCTTGCATCGACCGCTTGATATTCTTGGTAACGGTGCCCAGCTTGCGCGACGGCATCATGCCCTTGGGACCCAGAATGCGGCCCAGACCCGCCGCGTTCAGCGCCTTCTCCGAGTCCTCGTGGCAAATCAGCCGGTCAAACGGCATGTCGCCCGCCCGAATCCGATCAAACAGCGATTCCTGCCCAGCTGCCACCGCACCGGCAAGCAGCGCTTCTTGTGCAATCTTGCTACCCTCGGGGCAAATCACACCAAACTTGGCGCTGGTGCGAACGGGATGCGGAAGCTTGATGGTGTTGCGCACAACGGGACCGTTGCGTGCCGTGCGCAGCCGGATCGCGAGTTCGTACTTGGTCGAGCTACTGTGGCAACCGACCTCGGCGGCGCGAAGGTATCTATCGCAGTATTAGCGACTATGTCCTGTTTGAGATTTGCGGGTTTCGGGTTTTTTTTTTCTTGAAGTTCCAACGTACCTGATGGCATCGCAGAGCGAGAACTGGGGGAACTTGGTAGGGTCATAGACCTTGAACTCCTTGGGCAGCTTCCGCTTGCTCTTCTTTTCCGCGTCTTTGGTGGCCTTGGACTTGACACTGGCGCAACGAATCTGCATCGCCGTCGCCGAGACAGCCGCAATCGAAGCCTTCGGCCGACAAACGACGCTCATGCCAAAGCGGGCAAGACCCTGGAAGGTAGATGCCATTATTATTATGTCTTGTTGTATTGTGTCTGGGAATTTTGTGGAGGAGAACCGCAATATATCAACACCAGTTCGATCGGTCGGAAAGTCGTCGCTTTGCTCGCTGATCGTCAAGTAGGCACTTCGCAGAGTCAGGCCGGAGTCGGTCAGTCAAACAACCTCGGAGAGAGAGAGAGAAAAAAAAAAGGAAAGAATCGCCAAAAAGTTGTCCAATGGCCGTCGCCTGTTTTTTCACCACCAAATCGACTAACAAGCTATTTTCGTCATGGGCGGCGGGCCAGCTCGTGATAAATTTGTTCTAGCCTTGGGATTCCAGCCCCACATTTAAGTTGATATCCAGTACACTTCCCAATCAAGCAACCGATTAAGGTTTATCTTATCAAAGAACAAAGACCCTGGAGAATTGATTCAACCTCACGCAACGACAAACTACTACGTACATACATACTGCGTACATCCTTATGTAATACAAGTACATAACACTCAAAACAAGAGTGGCAGAGACAAACTACATCAATTAGACTACATTTCTAAATAAATTGCTAAACAAATCTTCATCATGACATAAATAAAGCCGGCCCATAAATAAAACACACATAAAACTACATCTCCAATCTAGAGTTTGTTTAAATCCGACAGTTCACTCAACAGTATCCAATCGCCTCCTTTTCACTCCAGCTTAAAACCGACGTCCCTGGTTTTGGTCCATCCGTTGCGACAAATCTTCGGCATATTTCCGCCTCTGTATCCAAATATCGTGTCTCATGGAGCTCAGATCCATCGTTGAAAAGGCAACTCCCAGCATTCTCTTCATGCGGTCTGAATGCAGTTCACAAGATGCCAGCGCCCGATGTACCGGCACGGGCGCCAGGCGCTTCCATCCCTCTGTATGCTTAAAAGGCTTGACGCACGTGTAGTAGCAGTCACCACAGAAAGTCAAGTCTTCCAGCTGTTCAATCATGTACCATGTCTCATCTGTTTTGGGCGTACTCGGTGGCGTGCATTTAGCAAAGCCAACGATCTGGCCAAGTTCTTCCACAAGTTTCGGGCCATCGGGTGGACGTGTGTACATGATGCCGCGGTCGCAGCACACTTCCAAGCAGTCAAACAAATTGATAAACCGCAAGCTCAGACCCTCAGGACCATGTTTGAAGGCACATTGCTGACCTGGAGAGGGCTTCACTTCAACAAAAAGCTGGTTCTGGTAAATAGTAGGCAAAAGTGTGTAGATACACTCAATACACCTTGGACACACTGCAAAATCTGGCAACAGGTTCGTCGTCTTCCATTGGCTGCGAAGTGTGCACATATAGATTGGCGCCTCGGTCGTCTGAGCACAATGATATCCAGATTTGACTAGCGCTCTGGCAATGCGGTCATAGACATCGCCGATTTTAGGTTCCCGTCTCTTAAGGGCCATAACCCAACCAAGTTGGTACCAAGGCATGCTGCCAAAATCACAACGGATTTTCAAGTTCACGTAGGGGCGCGGGGGAGGGTGTACCGATTCGATAAACTGATCACGATAAGGTCCGTTGGAAAATACCGTCTTGTAGCAGGGCATGCATATATCAAAGTCTGGCACATCAGGAAGAGTCATAAACGACACTTCACGCTCATCGTGGGAGCCAACTGAGAAATGGCAGAACGGAAGAGGTGACAGGTTATACTTGGCGGGGTCCTCTAGGTATCGACGGAAAGCACCAAGAGAGATGTTGAGCGGAAAAACTTCGGCTAGCTTAGCAGGACTCTTGTAGCCAGAATCCGAAAGTGCCTGATCGGACCGGCGAGCTGAAGCTGTTGATCCAGATGACGCTTGCAAGTGACGCGGACCCGCAGGGCCAGTAGAAACTGGAACAGAAAACGGAGAAGGTGAAGATGAAGGCGGGTATTTTGGGCGGGTACCCCGAGAGCTAGGACGAGCTCCTCCGTTACTGAGGTGCGTATTGTTAATCCGCTGCATTATATCAGGAAGATCGTAGTCCTCAGGGTAAGGCGCATTAGAGCGGCTATCGGCAACCGGAGGCAGAGGGTGGTCACGTGCCATGTGTGCTGCAGACATCGGAGATGAAGCGAGGCCAGCTGAGGCTGGTGTACCAGATCTAGAACTAATTCTGGCATGTGATTCGACTCCTCTAGAGCCAGAAACACGCGGAACGTCATCGTGTATCACCATAGAAGCACGGCGCCGACCAGAAGACGACTTGGGTCTAGGTGGAATCGCGTCATCTTCAAAATTACGCGTGTTCCCACGGACAGGAGAGCCTTTGTTTGGGTGAGGGGTTCTGTCCATAGAGCTAACAGAGCCAGAGTTATTGCGGTAATCACCCGACATTGGATGGTCGCCACGGTATTTCGGGGTATCATGGCTCCGATCAGCAGTGCGTAAAGGCTCAGGCTTGGGACCAAAGAGCCGTGGTCCTGGAGCACTGGGCGAATCGTAAACAGGGGTTCCTGAACGGTGATCATCGCGATATTGACGGCCGGACCCAACATTGGCGGAAGGCGAGCGGCGTCTTTCTCGTTGACGAGGAGTGTAAGTCGATTCTCTAGATGGCACGTAAGATGGCGTCGTGTTTGAAGATGCAGGGTTGACGTAAGATGAATGCGGGCTGTTGTAGTTGGAGTAGCTATTGCTAGCAGCTTCGCTTTCCGCTCTGCCTCGTAAGTTGTGTCTGCTGCGCTGTCCGCGGAGATGGTAAGAAGAAGAGTAACCATCTCTGCCCCGGGCTTGCTCCTTGTCTCGCTCTCTTTCACGGTCCCAGTCTCGTTCAGATTCTCTCTCTCTACCACGATCGTAGTCAGGCGGTGTTCTGGGATGATGAGGTGAAGGAGCACCGGGCGTAGGTGGAAGTTCACGATCACGATTTCGTGAGTTTATTTCTTTCACAGGTGATCGGGGTGCGGGTGGATCCCGGGGTGTTCTAGGGTGTTCGCGACGAGATTCCAAAGAGGGTTTTTGCTGCGATAGTGGCTGGGAGGCATTAGGGTCGGAAAGCAGCACAAAGCCATTGTTTGTGGCGCGAGGCTTGCTGTCAAAACCTGAGTCGTATAGATAACCGTAGTCTTTTTGTGGGTGTATGTGGTCTTGGATGACGTCAGGGACGAATTCGGGCACATAATCTTCATTCTCAATCATGACGGGCATTTGGTCCGGCGAGCCTCTCACAACACCATAAACCTCAGATTCGGTGTTTGAAGCACGTCCCTGATGTTCTCGTGCAAGGGAAACTTCTTCATCTTCGCATGTCGGCGCTGGCGGAGGAGGAACTGCCGATTTTCTGACTGTGTTGTAGGAAACTGTGTAAGATTTGGGTCTTGTGCGTATAGGTTGCGCAGGTACAGGCGAAGAATCTGCGGGGTATGCTGAATATTGCGAATAATAGGATGTGTCTGTCTGTGATTGCTGTTGTGATGGGTACTGAGACTGGGAACAGTAGCGGTTGCGTTCCCGCTCCCGCTCCCGGTCACGACCCCGTTCGCGGTCGGAAGTGGAGTATGTGCCAACATTTGTGTACGAGTATGAAGTTGAATTGGGAGTTTGTTGCGGGTAGTTATTGCTGTATGAAGAGCTGTACAAAGTGTTTGGACTATCGAAATGCGACAGCGGCGGAGAAGAGTTGTGATGTGAAGGTGGTGACGAATACATGGGCGGAGAATTAGAAGAATGACGTGGGGGATAACTAGAAACAAGCGAGACTGGTTAACAAGCAATGAAGACGTTGAGTATAGCAAACGAGAGAAAAGAGAGCTTGATAATAGAAGAAAAGGAAGAAAAGAAAATGAAAAGAGAGAGAGAAAGAGGAAGGGCAATACTTACGGGTTTGGGCTGCGTGAGTGACTACGCTGTGTCTGGAAAGAGCCTTTTTCCAACAGGGTCGCTATATCGACCTTGGAATCACCCATTTTAGATTATGGTCGAGGGACATGCATATCCTAGAATCCAGAACCACCAGGTACAATAACGGTAGGGCAGAAAAATAAAGAGGGAACGAGCAAAGAAGAGCACATAAAACAATAGGGGATAAAAGCAAAAGATCCAAGTGACGGGCAATGAGGCACAGGCGCAGGACACGAGGGTGAAGAAAAGGTCTGACTGCTGGTATGGGCTTGCTTTGGTTGTATGTACGTTGTGTACTAAGAAGCTATTGCGTGGTATTGTATGATGGAGTGCAACACAAAGTACCGGTACAGCTGAACCCTGAGCTCGAGGATGGATGGGATGAGCTCGGCCTAGCAGGACACCTGAAAGCGCTATATTGCTGAACTGGGCTTAGTCACGGCCGTGTTGAAATGAGATAGATGCGGATAATTGTGGCAAGTGAATGTTCAAGTCAGGAAAAATGAATTGAGGAATAAAGGAAATAAGAGAAGCAATGAAGAATGGCTATGGTACGAAGCAGCGGGGGAGGATTTCGAGACAAGAAGAGAGTAATGGAAAACGTCGCAGAATTTGGAGTGACGGGGTGAAGTGAAGGGAAGTGGCAATTGATCTAGTAACAAGAGACAGAAAGCTTGGTGATGAAGATGAAGAGAAAATGGTACATGTGAAGTGTTGTGAAGTAAGGTGAGATAAGAGACAAGAAAACAGAAAGAGAAGAAAAGAAAACCAAGAACGAGAAATGTCGGCAGGCGGCTTTGAACCTTCAAGGACAAGGGAAGCAGGAAAGAAGCAATAAATGCAGCTGCTCTGTCGGCATGTATGTATGTATGTATGTATGTATGTATGTATGTACATATGTACATATGTATACCAGTAAATAGACAAAAGAAGCCGTTTTTCCAGAGCTTGGCCAAGAAGAGCAGCTGCTGATTGATTATCAGTCGGCTTGCTTTACCTGACTGAAAAGGTCCGTCCGAAACAGAAACATCAAGTTTACATAAGCTTTAAGCAACGAGGAATGGTACGTACATACATGTATGTGGTATGTCTTTTTTTTTTTT
>CM069902.1:311637-341311 GCA_036034705.1 Thielaviopsis punctulata | reverse complement strand
CATAGTTGAAGCGTTTGATGATGCCATAAACAAGACTTTTTTTAATCCCCTCTATCTCGGCAATTTGGGAAGCAGGAATACCAGCCTGTTTATAAGCATAGACTCTGTTCCTTTGTGCAGGTGTCGAATGCTTTCGAAATGGCTTTGGAGGTGCTCTGTAGATAGAATGTAGATCATAGTGGTGGTGAAATGAAGCCAAAAATCAATAAAGTGGGGTTGGTGTCACTTTTGGGATGTCGGGGTACTGCATGTACAATACCACAGGTACAGCGCTCGCTAAAGAGCGACGCTTTTGTGAGTGAAGGTCTCCTATCAGAGGTAAAGAATAGTGGAGACAGAGCCAGCGCCCACTGAGTTATAGCGGCCAAGCCCCTGTTTTCCTCGGGCTTGTTATCAATCGCATTTTCCCGCCCATTTATCTACAACGCCAGCAAAGAAAGGTACCATACCTATCCCTTAAGTACACGCACGTGATTCAACTAACCTCTCAAATAGACGCATAGACAATGTCTCGCGCACTAAACCCAAAAGTCATTGAGGCGCTCAAGGCCGGCGACCACAACCAAGTCTTTGACGAAATTGCCAGTATCCTAACCTACGATGCCTCCAGCCCCGCGCGTCTGGAGATTGAAATTCTCAGCGGCTTTGGCTTTGATCCGTCGGTGAACGTGCTGCGCACGGAAAATGCCGTGGCCATTCCGAAGCTCCGCCTGGTGCAAGGCTTCTTTGTGGCGCGTGCCCTCCTACAAAAACATGCTGCCGGGATTCCACAGGAAGCACAGGCGCGCAGGGAAGTCCGCAGGGCTTCGGCGGTATGCTTGATGATGGATGCGGAGAACTTGACAGCGGCAAATACGCGCAAAAGACTACTTGCAGCCGAAATCCAGAATGCCACTGGAGAAGCACTGCAAGAATTACTATGGGGAGAAAAGTGGCTGCTCGATAGTATCCTGACAAGCTGGCTGCATCGGCACACCAAGTCGCCGACGCTGTGGAGCCACCGGCGCTGGCTGCTCGGCCAATTCACAGCACATGGCCTCGCCAGCGAGATACACGCAGCAGACGAGATTGCATGCGTAATCGGGCCGGCTGGCGAGCAGCATCCGCGGAATTACTACGCATGGAACCACGCGCGAGGCATCGTCACGGGGTTTCCCGGTACTGCTGCGGGCGAGCTGGTGGAGGTGTGCAAGAAGTGGGCGTGGAAACACCACGGCGACGTGTCCGGGTGGTCGTTTTTGTTGTTTGTGCTACGACAGCAGGAGCAGCAGCAGCAGCAGCAGCAGCGGGGGGAGACATCGAGCTTGACCGGCAGCGTGGTTAGCGAGACGATTGGGCTGGCGGAAAGTTTGCAGTGGCGTAACGAGTCGGTGTGGTGGTTCCTCTGGACGGTTGTTGCTGAACGGGGGATCGAAGATGAGAGGAAGAGGGTAGTTACGTTGGGCGAGAAGCTATTTGAAGATGCAAAGCGGGAAAATAGCAGGGACGAAAAAGCAGTGTGGGAAAGAGCGAGAAAGCGGTTGTCTAGGTGGGGGTGAGTATGTATGTATATACATATGTACAGTACATAGCGAGGAATTTATTACTCGACATCTAAACAGGGCAGGAGGATCTATCTGCCAGGGACACAGTTACGTGCTTGTAGTACATAGTACATCCATACCGTCAACTAAAAAAAAAGGAATTCATTGAAATAGCCTCCTAGCCCAGTTTGCACTTCAAACAATGACAAGCAATGGGGATGCAAGGCTTGCTTTGTTTGTCATAATGGTCATTACAGCGCTTCTCATAGGCCCAGCCAAAAGTAAAAGTGGATCGAGAAGTCCTCCTTGTACATATGTATACGTATTTTCCTCGGAGCTATTTAAAGTGGAGCGGGCCTGTCACTCACTAACCGAACTTACTAATCGCCAAGTTACAGCAGTAAAAAAGCGTCATCCTAATTGACTTTTCTTTGTTCCTTTTTACGTGTGTCACTCAACCAAACACATAGCGTTTCTATGCTTTCCACAAAATGCTCGCTTGTCGCACGCTCCTCCGTTCCGCCTGCGCCGCCCGCCCAGTGCGCCTCTTCTCAACAACCGCCCTCTGCCCCTCCTCATTCCAACCACACCCTCTGACCTCTTCCGCCGTCGAAAATGCCTCCGCGCCGACTCCCACCATACAGCCGCCGCCGCCGCGCAAATCCCGCCTGCGCACGCCGCGTAAGGCCGCCATCACCCTGACGCCGGCAGCTGTCAGCCAGCTGCGCGAGCTGCTGGACCAGCCGAACCCGAAAATGATTCGCGTGGGCGTGCGCAACCGCGGCTGCTCGGGGCTGGCGTATCACCTGGAGTATGTTGATGCGCCGGGGCCGTTTGACGAGAAGGTAGTGCAGGATGGGGTCATGGTGCTGATTGACAGCAAAGCGCTGTTCAGCATCATTGGCAGCGAGATGGACTGGGCCGAGGACAACTTGATGGAGAAGTTTGTGTTCAAGAATCCAAACATCAGTGAGTTGATGCATCCTTATGAACTCTGCAGTACCGTATAAAGACTAACAAAAGCAGAGGACCAATGCGGCTGTGGCGAGTCGTTCATGGTTTAGAATACTGGCTTTCCGAGCGAACCCGGTCTTGGCAGCCGAGCATCTTCGGGTCTACCGAGCCACCGACAAAATCAGCAATCTTGCGACATAACTCTCTACTCACTCCTTTTTTTTTCTTTTTTTTGTTTTCTTTGGGATACTACTACAATTTTCTTTTTGGATATCAACAGGACTGCATTGGCGGGGCTTTTGGCGTTTGGGCTTTGGTCTTTGAATTTTACAAATTAATAAATACATTTGCATTTACTATGTATGTACATACGTATACATGTGTTAGCAGTGTGCTGACATAATCAGACCCACTTTATATTGTAGCTAAGCTTCAAATACGTCAAGGTACAAACAAAACTTTGCATTGTTCACCGCGTAACTTTTGGTCTGTTTCTCTATTCCTATCATCTCCCCATCAGAATACTGTTTCCCCCCCCAAAATGTCAGAGTACTGGAAGTCCACGCCAAAATATCTGTGCAAGTACTGCAATGTCTACGTGCGCGACACCAAACTTGAGCGAACAAACCATGAATCCACCGGCAAGCACCAGGGCGCCCTGAAGCGTTTTCTGCGCGACCTGCACCGGTCGCACGACCAACAAGAACGCGAAAAGGAGCGCGCGCAGCGCGAAATCAACCGTCTCAACGGCCTTGTCGGCAACTCCTCCCAGTCCAGCGGCGGCAACAGCAACAGTGCTGGCAGCTCACGCGGCGCGCCCGCGCCGACAAAGGGGTCGCTGGAGCAGGAGCGCAAGCGGCAGGTGGAGCAGCTGGCAGCGCTGGGCGTGGCGGTTCCGGCGGCGTTGCAGGGCGATATGGCAATGGCGGGCGAATGGACGGTGACAGCGACGCGGGTGATTCCCGATGCGTCGGCGGCAACGTGCAAGGAGAAAACCGTGGAGGCGGTGGCGACGGGAGTGGCGAAGCGCAAGGTCACAGAGGAGGAGCAGGAGGAAGAGGAGGCGGTCAGCGGACTATTCAAGAAGAGACGGCGTTGGGGCAATGACTCCAAGGTGGCGCCCAGCGAGAATAAAGACTTGGATGCATTGCTGGCGGGAGATTTGTTTGGGGCTGCAAAAGCAGAACCAGCAATCAAGAAGGAGGAGGGCACGATGGTTAAAGAGGAGGAAAGCCTTGTGGTCAAGCAGGGGGATGTTGCAGTGAAGAAAGAAGAAGACGACGAAGAATCTGCGCCAAAAGAGGAAAGGGTGGTGTTCAAACGGAGACGCAAGATTGTGATCCCCAAAGCAGACGGCCAGGATGATGTGAAGCCTGCGGCCAAGTCCGCCGAGGATAGTATTGCAATCAAGAGCGAGCCGGCAGACGAGGCGTAATCTACTTGGGCAAATAATTGAATAAACCGCCAGACTTCCGTGCTGCCATGCCCGTCTCACCCTCCTCCACGCCGGACCTTGAAAAGGGTGCTCTTGACTCGCTACAGATCTCGCCATCTTCAGCAGATTTTGAGCTCGCTGATGTCTCCATGTCAATCCCTCCGGGAGTTGCCAGGGCGTATTCAGTCGGCAAGACAAGCAAGCATGTCCGCACAGACACAAGATCGACTGGAAAGACCGTCGAGATATCAAGTATTGCATCTGCAGTCCTCTCTGATGACTTGCTGGTCGGACCGGAATCGGCGGCTCCACTAGCTATCGGCGGCTCCAAGGCCATTCCGCCAGCAACGGCAGTGGCAGTAGCGTATTCTGACCCAGTGCCCGGGGAACGTCGCAGAGTGAGACGTCTGAGCAAAAGCAACTGGATCCACCGAAAGCAGACTGCCAATCAAAGAGTGGCAGACAATAATGCCATTCTCGGAGTACCGCGAAGGACGTTCTTTATTGGACTGGTATTGGTGATATTGGCTATTGTGCTAGGAATCATTGGAGTGGCGATTGGTCTGGAGCATCAAAGGGTGTATCCCGATAACTATTACAAGTTGCCAAATGCAACGGATATAAAACAATAGGTAAGCTTGAGAAGAGAGGGAGTGATTGATTAGCTGCTAACTAGTACAGTATCATGTAAAATCACATCCAGCTGCTGGGAGTAGACTGCATGCATATACATACATATATACTATCTATGTATATGCCAGTAACTTGCTTGGAGTTGATATAAAGCTCAAGAAAGTATGGTCAACGATAGAATGATAACAATAAACGAGAACAATGGAACTTGCAACGAGATGATACTCTAAATGACAAGCATCAATGTTCTTGTTCAAATTGAAGCTGTCAACTTACATACCAGTAGTACACATACATATAAATTAATGCTCAGCTTTCCCTTTTTGGAAATGCATACACATAAGTGGGTCTGTGACCCTAACAAATATTTGGAGCAAAAGTCACTTCTTAGTAACCCTCAGCGCTATCGATCTTCTCTTCACCCACATAAAAATTAACCAACCCATCGACGCAGCCGTCACCATGGCGTCACAACCACCCACTTCAGCTGCCGGCTTTCTGCAGCTCGACCACTTGTTCGACAACCCCGTTTTTGCAGGCGGTGCCGGTCTTGCTGGCCTCGGCGCCCTCGCCGCTTTTGGCCGCCGCGGCGTTGTTGCCGGCGCCCACGCCCTGCGCCGGCGCATGCTCGTCAACGTCGAGATCTCGCGGCAAGACCCGGCATACCCGTGGATTCTCGCGTGGCTTGGACAGCCGCGTGCCGAAGCCACGGGCTTCATTGCGTCGCGGCTGACGCGTATCCACAATTTGTCGGTGGCCACGACGCTAGAGCGCACCACGACGGGAGGCACGGGCGCTGCGCACTTCTTCCTGCAGCCGGGCTACGGGCGACACATCATAAAAGCGCACGGCGCGTACATTGCGGTCAGCCGCGAGCGACACAGCACGGCCAACATGAATACGGGCGAGCCGCACGAGACGGTGCTGCTGACCACGCTGTGGTCGTCGCGCGGCGTCTTTGAAGCGGTCTTTGCCGAGGCGCATGCGCTGGCCATCAGGGCGTCCGAGGGCAAGACGTGTGTGTTTGCAGCGCGCGGCGTTGACTGGGTGCCGCTGGGCGAGCCGCGGCGCAAGCGGCCGCTCAAGTCGGTAATTCTCGACGAGAATGTGGCGGAGAGAGTGACGCGTGATGTCAAGGATTTTCTGGCGCGGCAGCAGTGGTACACGGACCGCGGCATTCCGTATCGGCGCGGATATCTGTTGTACGGACCGCCAGGAAGCGGCAAGAGTAGCTTCATTCAGGCGCTGGCGGGCGAGCTAGATTACAACATTGCCATGATCAACTTGGGCGAGATGGGCATGACAAATGACAAGCTGGCATATCTGATGACCAAGATGCCGCCGCGCACGCTTCTGCTTCTGGAGGATGCAGATGTGGCGTTTGCAAACCGCATGGCGACAGAAAGCGACGGCTATGCAGGTGCTACCGTGACGTTTTCCGGGCTTCTGAATGCACTGGACGGTTTGGCAGCCAAGGACGAGCGCATTGCCTTTTTGACTACAAACTTCATTGAGCATCTAGACGACGCGCTGATTCGTCCGGGGCGGGTGGACCAAATGGTTTACGTGGGCAATGCGACCAAGTACCAGGCCAGCACAATTTGGGAGCGGTTCTACGGCGATGTTGATACGGACGGAAGTGGCCGCACACGGTTTGTCGAGAAGCTGGATAAGCTCGGCCTATTTGGCGAGGATAAGACTAAGCAGACCAGCATGGCGGCTATCCAGGGCTTATTTCTGCTGCACAAGGATAACTTTGAGGGGGCTATTGAGATGGCGGACTGCCTGGTGCCTCGGAAATTTGGAGCCGATACGACGCGGTCGTCGGTGGGATCGCTGTAACTTTGTATACTACCCGAATACTATCTGTACGATATGCATGTGTAATATTGTTTTTATGTAAGAGGCTTCTCCAAGTATGTACATATACGTAACCTCAAAGTGATATCTCCAAAGACGATGATTCTACGTGCCTGCCAGGTGTTGGCAGCTGCCAGCTCTCGGCTGCCCCGCCGACCAAAGCTCGTGCCCCGCCATCGGCTTACCATTGCCGGATCGGAGCATGCAGTTATGTACATTAGTTATGTTACATGTACTGGTACATATATGTACTGGTAAATAGCCCCTAGAACGGCTTTCTTCCAGTGCGCTAAAGCCACTATTGTTAGCGGCTATCGCTATAACACAGCTGCAGTAAAGCTGAGCTCCACATGCTATCTGTGCCTCATACATAACTTGCTTTTTAAGCCCGTTATCGTTCGTCCCTCTTTTTTCTGTTCCTTTCTATTTAGTCATGCTCTCTCTACTTCGTCGTACTTCGCCTTCTATCCTTCGATCATCTCCAACTGCATCATCTTTGATTCCTCGAGCCTTTGCTACTATCACGCCCAAGATGTCTGACCAGCAA
Source organism: Thielaviopsis punctulata (assembly GCA_036034705.1). NCBI lineage: Eukaryota > Fungi > Ascomycota > Sordariomycetes > Microascales > Ceratocystidaceae > Thielaviopsis > Thielaviopsis punctulata. The sequence continues at coordinate 334,359 of CM069902.1, read as the reverse complement.
ATCATCCTGACCAAGAACGCCCCGGCCCGTAAGTCTTTCATTTGCCTCTTTCGACGTGCCGTTTCTTGAGGAACTTACTGTATGCTAACTGAACCAAGCCGTTGGCCCTTACGTATGTGCCGCCTCTTAGCTACCGGGCTGAAACCAGAGCTTGCCGCCGTCTGCTCAGATGAGCTCCGGAGCCGGACTTCCGATGTTTTGTAGTGCTAACCCCCTCACTAGTCCCAGGCCATCAAGACCCCCTCTGCCATCTACTGCTCTGGCGCCATTCCCCTGACTCCCGAGGGTGTTCTGGTTGAGGGTACCATTGGCGAGCTGACCGCCCAGTGCTGCAAGAACCTGTCTGCCGTCCTGGAGGAGGCTGGCTCGTCGCTTGCCAAGGTCGTCAAGGTCAACATCTTCCTGGCCGACATGGACGATTTTGCTGTACGTTTTTTTTTTCTTTGATCATTTGTTACTCAGCTTTGTGTTGTTGTTGTTGTTGTAAGAGAGGAGAGTGCTAACCCTAAGCAGACCATGAACGCCGAGTACGAGAAGTGGTTCTCGCACAAGCCTGCCCGCAGCTGCGTTGCTGTCAAGACTCTGCCCAAGAACGTCAAGGTTGAGATTGAGGCTATTGCTCTGCCTTAAGCAGTGTTTATATCATGAGCGATATGGTGTATAAATAAGATGTTAATGCTTTCATGTCTATTCTATATTGTCTAAACCGTATCCTGACAAGGCCAGCTCGTCATTGCCACCAGTCTGCTACATGTCCTGATTCTTAATAGTCCGCCGCCATTTCCTCAATGGCTCTCTTAGCCCGGCCTTCTTGCATATAGCTGCAGATATTTCCAGCAGCTGCTGCCACTCCCCGGACCACAATGCCGTCGACCTCCCTGAACTTGCGGTCCAACTGGTCCTCCTTATCATCCCCCGCATATCCACGCATCTTAATCTCCGCCAACTGCTTAGCTCCAGCAAGCGTCTGCTCCGCATGCACAATGCTATCGCACCAACACAGCAGCATCTCCATGGCTCCAACGGCCATCTTCTCCGCCTGTGGCTCATGCAGTCTCGTCTGACACGCCTGCTGCCACGCGTGCGAGCAAATGAGCGAGATGTTAGTCGGCAGATTGTATGAGACAGCGTTCAGGCCGTCCGCCTGGCTGCGCACGTTGCGGCTGCGGAGAATTGACATGCGTCGATCTTCGTGTCGCTGCCGGGACTTGTCTCGGCGAATATTATATGTAGACGGCCGCTCGCGGGAGGAGCCCATGGACGGGTTCGAGGGGTGCAGGTAGGGGGAAACAGTACCGGGACTGCGCATGTGAGCGGACATGAGGCGGCTCATGAGGAATTTACGGGTGGCATCGACGCAGATAGCATGGATCTCAGCAATGACGCTCATGGCTCTGTTTATTGTTAACATCATTACTCTGGCTCTGTTAGAAATTAAACGAAACCTACCGTTTATTGCGCGTTACTTCTTCGACATCAGACACATCTAATGCCAGGCTTCCCGGCTCTTCCGTTATGGGCGCATCTCCATCTAATTCCACGCCCAAATCTGCGGCTACACTGGCCTGTCGCGCTGATGAGGAGCCCGGGCTGAGCAAATGTCTAATCGAACAGCGCGAGTCTCTCAGGCGGCGCTGCTGCTGGGCGCGAGAGGCTTCAGGTTTCTGGGCCAGTGGGACAGAAGACATGCGGCGTCGAGCAGCGTGGCCAGCGCCCGCAGGCAAACGTGCTTGAGGGATTGCGGAGCAGCTTTTGTCGCCGGGCGAAGATGGAGATGCAGATCCCCACGTAAGCTGGGCGGCGGCTGCGTGAGTCTGCGCTGGACACTGCGCGCAGCAGAATTTACACGGGCGCAGATCCTGGATCGGCGGCAGACGCAGGGTCTGCTCATCTCCAGCCTGGATGGCCACGTTGTGATGGTCGTGCTCTTGTGTTATGGAGTTGCCAGTGACGACGTCAATGTCCGTGTCGACACAGCCGTCGGCAGTTATCCGGGCAGTGAAGAAAGGCACAGCCGTAGGCGAGAGCGGTTCAGAGCTGGACAAGGAGACAGAGAGCAGAGACTGGTCACTGCTAATGTTCCATTCCGGAGTGCTGAAGACAGGTCGGCAGCTGTCGAAACGGGGATTAGTCGGCATGGTATTCAACAAGGTAGAGGTAGATTGGTAGGTGACAAAGGAAACGGGTAAAGATGTTGAATATGATGCCGGAAAAGAACAAAAAAGGACTAGAAGAAGCTAGGCTACTTATACTACAAGCAAGCTGCTGAAAGATGATGAATCACATGGCCTCAAAGTCATTATCTAGCCTTCTAGAACAACCAGCATCTTCCAGACTGTTAGAACCAGGATGAAATGTACCACAGCCTCTAGAAAACTTGACAAGTCACAGAAACATATAAAACCCCTGCAAGTATACAATAGCAGTAATATAACAATGTGAACAAAAACACAGACAGACACAATGTGCCAGCCCAGCTGAACCTCTCCAGCCCAATTGGCCTACAGACGCCCGGGGAAATCGCAGGCTGACAAAGCACTGAGACCCTCACCGCTGCACATGTCTTGGCCCATTGTAAGTACGCTTTGGGAACTCCGCCTGGGCTATTCTATTAACTGCATCAAAGTCGCACAGGCTATTCCACCAAGACATATATCCAAAGCCAGCCACACAACGATTTACAGTTGTGTCACGGCTGGGTTCCCGTCGGCTTGGGTAGTTAGACGTTCCAGATGACCACGCGGCCGTCAACACCACTCGCTACCAGAAAATTTGTTAGTCATTGTTCTCTAGCATAGAAAGAAAGCATCGCTTGGCCTGAAACACAGCAGCGAGCAGCGTCATATCCAGGAGCACTGTGGAACTTACAGGAAACTTTGCTGACACGGCCACCCGCAGTCTCGTACGTGCGCACCGTCGAAATCGTGTTCTGGTGCACCGTCTTGAGCTGCGTATCGTCCTTGACCTTGCCCTTGAGGTCCATCTGTCTAAACATGTTGAGCGCACTCTCCTCCTTGTCGTCGCCCGCTCCGCTCGACTTGGTCTCCAGCGAGCCCACCAGCTGCCAGCCGCCGTCAGATCCGCGGAACCGGAACGCTTCGCAGTCATAGCCCGCCGCAATAATCTCGTCCTCGCTGGTCCACACCAGGCTCTGGAAAGGCAGCATCTGCGTGGCAATAGTCACCACGGCGCGCGGGGGCTGCTCCGGCGCCGTCGGGTACACCACAGTGATGGAGCTATCGTGTGCGGCAAACGCTAGCGCATCACCGCTGGGCGAGAACGACACGGCATGCACCCAGCCTGCGCTATTGTTGAGGAACTCCCCGCAGACTGTGTTGAATGGCAGACGTTCGCCCCACACCGAGGCGGGAGGCCGCTGGTCAACGCCCTTGATGAAGGACGAAAAGACGCGCGCGTGGGCGTCGGTCGAGCCGGCTGCCAGCAACACGCTGTTGGGGTGCCAGGCCACAGTGGTAATCGTGCTGCGGATGGGCTTCTTCAGGTGCTTCGACACCCACCAGTCATTCTCCTCCTCAAAGTAGCAGATGGCAATGACGCGGTCGCCCGAGCCAACGGCGAACTTGGTCTCGGACGGCGACCAGCGGACAAACGTAGCAGCACGGGCAATGCGCAAAAGAACCAGCGTAGGCTTGTATCCGTTCGGCGAGGGCTCCCAAACGAGAGCGTTGCGGTCTTGAAGAATGGCTAGGGTTAGTTTGGGAGACAAGCGAAAAGGAGCGAGAGGGCTAACCCTGAGAGCACGTCACAATGCGGCCAGAGTTGGGTGCAATGTCAACGCTGGTGACGGTCTTGTCGTGGCCTTTGAGCTCGTCAACTTGACGGAACGAGTTGGCAGCCTTGCCGTACAGTAGAACCGACGAATCGCGCGCCACAGCCAGCAGGCGGCGGTCAGCAGAGAACGAGTGGTCGGCAATAGGGTTATGGAAGAGGTGGTGGACTTCGGGGGCTGCCATTGTGAATATAAAGCTAGAGAATAATTAAACAAGTATTGGAAGCAAAGGGGGACAATAGGAGGAGCTCTCTACTATCGTCAAATCGTGCTGTGTATTTGAAGGTAAGAGGTAATACATGATTAAATGAGCTTTCTGAAGCTCCAAGTTGAAAATACCGGGTTAACTTGGGCTCCGCCCCGCTGGAGCTCCTTGCCAGCTACTGACAGCTGTAAGAAAGACACGGCGGGGGGTAGCTTACTCAGCTGCCAGCTGTCCATGCGGATTTTCAAGTTCCCACCAAACGCCAACGATCAACCAAGAAAAATAAAATGTAGAAAGCTGCCGACCACCGCCTTGTCAAAGCTAGTTTCATGCTCCTTGCTGCTCAGAATTTGTTTCCAATTTAAGCAGAGCCCATACTGTTTTCTATACTGTGAAGAAAGGTTTCTGGCTGTCGCAATTCCTGTCTTTACACGCCCTGTCCAGACCTCCGATTTCTCCTTCAGCCTTTCGCGACAAGGCTGAACAACCGAACCATTCTTCACGACTCCCGACGACAGCGCATAAAATGGCACCTTCTGCGCCTCCTAAGACTGCGGCTCCCGTGGGCAATGCCAAGGCGCAAGCTGTTGTGCCTAATCAAACGTGAGTTTACTATGCCCCAAAAGAAAACATGAAATGTGCTGCTGGACTTGGGCTAACAAGTGGACGGTGTAGCCTCTACGTCACGAATATTCCTTCGGCAAAAATAACCAAACCCGATCTGCGCACCGCGCTCTACCTGCTCTTTTCGACATATGGTGCCGTCCTCGATGTTGTGGCTCTCAAGACTATGAAGATGCGCGGCCAGGCGCACATTGTGTACCGCGACATTCAAACAGCAACACAGGCCATGCGCGCTCTGCAGGGCTTTGAATTCCTGGGTCTCGAGTTGGTAAGTTTCTTCTTTTCTTCCTTTTCTCGCCCTCCGTTAATCTAAACGCACACAATCTCTAACATACTGTTCTTTTTTTTTCCGCAGAAAATCCAATACGCCAAGTCCAAATCGCACTTCATCTCCAAACTCGATGGCACCTTCAAGCTACCTAGCACTACGCAGGGTGCTGCAGAGGTCGCTGTGACGGAGCTGCAAGCCAGTATCTTCAATGCGCCCGCGCCGGGCTCCAAGGCGGCTGAGACAAAGACGGCACCGGCGCCAGCACCAGCGACGCAAGAAAAACGCAGCGCGTCGCCAGTGGATGGCCGCGCGCAGAAGAGAGCGCGCGAGGAAGAGTCGGAGGCTAGCGACAGCGACGTGGCCATGGAAGAGGACAGTGGCGACGACGAGTAGACGAGGGACTGGTGGTTGTTTGCTAGTGTCTCTGCGTGATCTGCTACAGCTGGAATTTCATCTTGTCTGCGGGGATGGAAACGCCAATGGCTTTCGATATGGATCTGGTCGCTTCACGCTTTGGCCTGTGCCATTTCCTTGGGAACCCACAAACCGACGCAGCCGCCGACCAGACCCAGCCACAGCATCAGGTAGTTCTCCCTAGTGCACTTTTCGGCAAAGCCATTCATGGCGTCACCCAGCAAGCAAGGATGGATGAAGAAAGTCGGGACGCCGGTGATGGGGTGATGCTATGATTTTCGTCAGCATTTTTTTTATCACTCCTCTCTCTTTCTATCAGGTGTATTAAACGAAAGAGTGCCTGTGGAAATTGCTAACTACTAAACACATGTCCTGCAACTGAGAAAGAAAAGTCGACAGGGCCGTTTTTTTTTGCATGGGATTTCGGAGTTTATGCGTTGATATTTCTGGTTGTTTTTATACTTGATTTGTTTTTTTATTACTTTTGGGCACATAACGGAAGTGCCCGTTCAGGATAGTGAAGAAAAACCAATAATACCCATACCTGCAGATGGTCTGTGCCGTTTTTTCACAAACCTTTTTCTAATCATTACATATCGTTTTTGTACGAAGCAGCAGGGAGGTTGTGACATGGCTTTTAAGGTGCCCAACTCGAGCCGAGCCATTCCATATCGCGCCGGACATGAAGGGAAACAGCCAGGGGTATTGTACTTACATCCATTGATATTCCGCCCATGTGACCGAGCGCACGCAATCCATTCTTGAACTGGTCCGGTACTAAACGTCGAAAGACGGTGTCGACGTCGAGCGCATGCTCGTCAACGGGAAGATTCTCCATGGAGAACCACAGACACGGCACGCGGTAAGTTGGGTGCAGGTGGATTTCGTAGGTGACCTTGCCGGCGTCGTAGAAGGCGTTTTCGTCATCTTCTGGAGGGTCTAGTCGGACAACGGCCTATGCTTCCCCGGTGAATAAGAGGAAGAGTTAGAGCGGTGGCGGTACGCCAGATGAGTATGAGGAGAGGTGTTTATACGCACCGCATCGTTCATCTCGTCCATTTCCATCTGCTGGTCCAGAATACCCTCACGTTCATCATTCCAAGCCATGCCCAGCTTCTCAATGATGCCTGCGAGCCCACCAGCATCCGTAGCGACTTCCAGAGGTCGTGAGATTTGGATGTATGTGACGTACCCGCCCGGGCCGAAGCCAGAGACGTCCAGGGCTGAGACGGAGGTGAGTTTCCAGCGACGGCGCAGCGGGCCGAGACTGGCGCGGCAGTACAGGGCTTCAAAGAGGTGGCAGCATTCTGTGAATTCTTCGGGAGAGAGGGAGGGAAAAGAGCGGAAGTCCATGGCTGGGAAAGCGGGCATAGGAGAAAAGAGATTTGTGAGCTTTGTTTAAGGGCTATGTGGAAATACGGCCGCTGAAAATTGGAGGTATGAATGACGTCGGTTGTGTGACGGGGGCTAGCGGGGCCATGTGTTATCGATAAGGGGTGGTTAAGGTGGGGCTTGTTGGCGTAAAGCAGTACATTAACATATGTACTGGTATGGTACAACCTCTACACAAGTTGCAAAGCATCGTGGCCTGCGATTTATTTAGAAACTATCATTACGTCAAATGCATTCATTCACCTGAGCCGATGATGGCACAAGGGCTGCAGAATAGTCAGCAACAACTATGTACTTTGTCAGCAGCGGTTAATCTTGAGATAGAGAACAAAAACCAGAAATGATCACGTGTATCTATAGTTTTGAGGTCTCATTTGAGGTCTCATATGAAGAAAAAGGTATGCATGTGAGAGGAGGAAAGAAGTATCTGCACAAATCGGAGTTAGTTGAACTGCTACAGCAGAATGCCAGAACGTTCTGGCAGGCGTTTTTGCGTTTTGACATTTCTGATGTAACCGGTTTTATACACAATACATATATACCAGTACATATATGTGCATACACAAGTATGTACATGCATGGGTACCAAGAATAACAAAAGTCGCACGCCTCCTCAACTGCATCGGACGACCAGAACTATAAAATTAGGCCGATTGCGCTCTTTGCACGGAATAGCAAAGTTGCCGAGTTTAACTGCCGGGCCGCCGAATTATGGAGCCCAAGCAAGTTTTACTATGGATATCACATGATGGGAAAATCAGAGGTTGAAAAAGGGACAAGGATGAAGTTGACAAAAGGTCACTGAAGGGAAGAGTATTGAAATTGCTGTACATATAAAGGCGTTGCCAATATGGAAAGGTTTAGGCTGTTACATATTGGAATTCGGCAATGGCCGCCATCATACTGTATGCACATATGTACAGAGTATACCAATACATACATACATACATATGTATACGTCTGAGTTAAAGGTTACATTGGGGAAAAGTCTGTATTGCACCAGTACATGTGTACATATGTACTGGTATACATATATGTACATGCATACGTATGTATATACATATACACAATGTACATACATAATACATAGTACATAGTTATGTACAAGTATATATGTATGTAGAGTACATACGTAATGGATCTACCCAGAACCTTCAGCCGCTATTCCGCCCTCTTGCATGCTGGGATTTCATTTACACGTTAGACTTGTGTACTATTTCCGCGAATTCAGTGTTAGGAGATGGACTGGTACGTAGCCTTTGAGACCCCAACTGGTATTTTAAGCGGCTTCCTGCGAATATTTTTCTCTTTCCCGTTTTGTATTCTGTGACTTGCTCTCATACCATCTTTTGGGGTATTCATACATGCGCATACATACATACATACATACATACATACACACATGATACATGTACATAGAGTCTGGCCATTCCCATTGTTACCGTCCGGAGTATTGTTCTAGCGGCCTTTTTTCCTCCCTACATACTTGTACATCCCTCTCCTGCTCGAGCCTCACTTGGATTGTGGAAATAATGGCGCCCAATCCCCGTCCATCTGAAGTGGCTATTGCTCCTCCAGTCGACACCACTCTCTCTTGTTCCAACTCGCCGCTATCTCCAACCGCGCATAAGGGGCATGAAGATACTGCCGTTGAGAGTGATGGGATAAGCAGCATTTTTGAGGCACCGGAGCTGGAGCCTGAGCCTGAGTCTGAGCCAGAGCTTCCGTTTAGCAAGGGCCGCAGTATTGCACTCGTGGCTACACTTGCTGGCGCCAGCTTTATGAACGTAAGTCTTACTCCTACATATTTGTAACAAATAATCCCAGCACATACTAAACGCCAACTCTACAGACCTTTAGTGCTCAGGCCTGTGTCATCATCCTGCCCACCATTGGCGAGGAAATCGGCATCCCGCAAAGCAGACAGCAGTGGATTCTCTCTGCCTACACCCTCACCTTTGGGTGCTTTCTCCTGCTCATGGGCCGCCTCGCCGACATCTACAGCAAGCGCACCATTTTCGTTCTCGGCACCGGCTGGATCACTGCTGCCCTCATTGCCAACCCCTTCCTCAAGAACGAGGTTGCCTTTGACCTGTTCCGCGGCCTGCAGGGCCTCGGCGCTGCCGCCAACGTGCCCACCGCCATTGGTATTCTCGGCACCCTGTTCCGCCCGGGCAAGTACAAGAACTACGCCTTTAGCACGTACGCCGCCGGCGCCCCCATCGGTAGCGTCTTTGGCAACCTGATTGCCGGCCTGATTTCGCAGTACGTCAGCTGGAAATGGGTCTTTGGCATCATGGCTATCGTTTGCGCGCTCATTACTGTTGCTGCCTTTCTTCTCATTCCCTCCACGCCCCCGCGCAAGTTTGCCCCAGGGGAGCGCAGCGGCTTGCGCCTGGTGGACTGGGTGGGCGGCACGCTGGTCACGTGCTCGCTGCTGTGTCTGCTGTTTGCGCTGACGGAGGGCAACGTGGTTGGCTGGAGCACGCCGTGGGTCCCGGTGCTGATTGTCGTTGCAGTCGTGTTGTTTGCGCTGTTTGTGTTCTGGCAGTCTTGCCTAGAGAATAGGCTGGCTGCGAGCAATGGCACTTCGCGCCCGCCGCTGATCAAAGTCTCAGTCTTCAAAAACACCAAGTTTGCCGCGGGCATCGCCATCATGGGCCTCTTCTTCTCCAGCTTCAACAACTTTTTGGTCGTTGCTACGACATACTTCCAGGATCTGCAGGGTCTGTCGACGCTACAGACCACTTACCGCTTCCTACCAACGGGCATCATGGGTTTCATAGTAGCCGTCGTCGTGTCGCAGCTGCTCTCGCGCGTGCCGACCTTTTACCTGCTTCTTTTTGGTAACTTGTGCAATAGCTGCGCCTCGCTTCTTTTTGCTGTGCCGATTTCACCTCACACGTCGTATTTTGCCTACGGCTTTATTGCCATGATCTTTTCTGTCTTTGGCGCCGACACCACGTGGCCGTCGCTGACACTGTTTACCTCCAAGTCTCTGCCACAGGAGGACCAGGCGCTGGGCGGGGCCCTAGTCAATGCCTCGGGCCAAATCGGCCGTTCTATCGGGCTTGCCCTGGCAACTGCCGCGCAGACGGCTGTGTTGGCGCGCGAGCGGCATGTCGCTGTGAAGCATGCCGGGTCTGTGGAGGCATGGGACGGGGCGTCACTGAAGGCGGTACATGCGGCGTCGTGGGTGAACTTTGGACTGGGTGTGGCGTCGTTGGTGGCAGTGATCGTCTTTTTCCACGGCAATGAGATTGTCGGACGGCCGGAAGCGAGGAAGAAGCCAACAGTTACCAAAATTAGGAGTGATACTGAGAAGCAGGCGGGAAGTGAAAAGGTGTAGTGGAGAGGAAAGAAAAAAAAAAGACGGCCCGGACCGTTTATGCCCAAGTAACTGTGGGCTTTGCATGTTTGTGTTTCAACACCATTGGATACCCAGATAGATTTTGCTTTACACACAAGAATAACGATGTAATTTGAGTCTCTTGTGTGCAAGAGTTGTGAGCTTTTGTGTGCTAAGTCATACAGTCGTGGCATTTCTAAAGCAGGCTTTGTACAACAAAGTATCAGGCTCCAATCTGAATGTTGGCAGTGAGAGCTGAGCATGGTGGGGTGTGTACGCATATGTATGTACTTTGTCGGGTAAGTTCGTTTATACTGCAGTACAGCATTTGGTCAAGATCCCTGGGTTTCAATTCATCATTTCGCAGGCTCTAGCAAAAGCCAAATCTCTTTTGGCCTCTTCATAATGAAAATAACAAAAGTGGCGGTGTATAAGATACACCAAGTCGCATGGATGCTGCGCAGAGAAGACCGAAGAGTCAGCATATAGAAAGGCACCATAAAGGAATTCGGAGTATGTATGTATATCTATATCCATGATATCATCAGCTGTGAAGTATCACTTGGGATGCTTCCAATACATGTTATGAGAACAACGGTAATAAGCTGTTTTAGTACAACGTAGGTAGTGTAAACATAAACACACAATTGTGCAGATGGGTTACGGTTAACATAGTCTCTGGTTCGTGCCGTAGAAACCTGTCAAACAAAGTTCCAAAACTTGGGTTGCTCATAACAAAACCTGCTTTTCACTTATATTGTGGTTGGGCCGCTGTTTGGGGCCGAGGATCTACAATGTCAAAAGGCAGGTTTTCGGCAGCCAGGGCTGCATTTCATCTTTGGTGGCGTCATACGGTAATACAATGTACAATGATGATGCGTGAGAGAGGTTTATGTAAAACAATGGTGATAAAACATCCTGCATCTCTTATCACAGCTATGTTAGTGGCAAATCCATTCTGGTGGGTAAGCTCAGCCTGATGGATGGGGAAATGATGCAAGTAAGATACAATGGTAGCTGATAACATGTTTCAGGCTTGCAAAACAAAGGAGTTGAGCTACTTCACCAAAGCCGTTTTTGGAATCCAAACTTTCTTTTCTTTTTTTCTTTTTTTTTTTTTTTTTTGAGAGAGAGAGAGAGAGGGAGAGAGAGGCAGCGTGTGAGTGAGTGAGTGAGGGCAGTCTTACTTCTATCACATAAGCCAGGCCTATGTACATATGCATCGGCATCTTCAACGTCGCTATTATTGGCTCAATTGTAGGTGTTACTTTATCATCTGTGCCCAATTTTCGAGCCCTGTTTTGTATGTACAAGCAAAAAGATCACTGCTTCGCTTTCAATGGGGGAGTGGGCTGTGGCATGCGGCTTTCTTACTTTGTAGATAATAATCATAAATACAATGCCCGTCTAGAACTTTCTTTATCCGGATGCCTCAGCCTGATGCCAGTCAGGCCAATAAGTATATAATTCTTCCGCTTCTCTATCCACCTCCTTATCTTTTGGTTGGTTTATGCGCTGGGTATCCGTTCTCTTTGTCCGTCAACAAGTTTCCTCCAGCTTCTGGCACTTCAACATGGCAGGCACAGACTATACCATCCACAATCTCTTCGATAGCATCATCACCACGGCGAAGACTATTGCCAACACCGGCACATACACGAGCCCAAGGGTCAACTTACAACTCACCAACGTCCCCAGCCATGACCTGATCAAGATCAAGTTCGGCGCCCTCGCCGAGACACTCGAAAGTCTCCACTACCAAAACCCCTCCTTGACCATGGACTATATCGTCGCGAGCGTTCCCGAGTTCGCCAACGCTATAGTGACTACCCTTTACGACCTCAGGGCTTTATGTGACGCTTGTAAGACAAAAGAAACCGCCATGCGAAGATGCTCCAGGCAGGCACTAACACGCAGTCTAGTCAGTGAGCGCCACCACACACGCGACATCGACTCTCTGAGCCTGAGCAGCACCAGCCGACAGTACACTACTGCCCACCAGGGCCGTGGAACCGAGGAAGCCCTGCTTTGCTGTGTCAAATATCTTGGAGACTTCATTGTCAACATCATCAACCTGCGGGAGGCATACCAGGAAACCAAAAAGGAACTGCACCAGATGTTCCCCAAAGTTTATCCAGCCGTACTAAACCGCCTGGCTCGCCACCACGTCAATCGCACAATGACTATCCGAAGCAAAATCCCCAAGACTTTCAAGGCCAGTTCCATCATCGACGTGCGCCAGGCAGGGACCAGGATGGAAGTAACTCGTATCACTGACCACAACAAGAAGATTGGCAAATATTGTGGCCTTTGTGATGACTACCACATGCTGACCAGCACTGCAGCCTGGAAGTAAGTACTAAATACTACGATTAGTATCAAGGCCAAACTTTTGTAATACATAGAAACACACTAACCCCACATATAGAGAGCACGTTCTGGATAAGCTTCAGGCTTACATTTGCGTTTTCCCTACTGCAGACGACAGTGCCGAATGTTCAAGCGCCTTCCCCACCGTTCAAGCTTGGTACGAGCACGAGCTCAAGTACCACCTCAACCGTTACATGTGCTACCAGTCTGGATGCGGCCACCAGACTGACACCCGCAGCGAGATGCAGACGCACTTTTTGGAACACCACGGCTCTTCCTGCGATGGCAGCCTGGAACTCGGCCTCAACAAAAGCCGCAAGTACGACTGGATGCCCATCTACCAAAACTGCCCCCTTTGCCAGGAAAACCTGTCAGTTAGCGTCGATGGCGGAACCGAGTTATTTAACGCACACGTTGCCGAGCATCTCGAGCAAATGGCTCTAAGCGTTGTTTTGCATCTGACAGATGACGACGAGGAAAGTAATTGCAATGGCGTGGACCACAACCTTTCAACCAGCGAGAAGTTGTATGGCCTCAGTTCCAGACCGCGCCAAAGACCCTTTACGGCCACGGAAGATCCCAGAGCTGGCAAAGTTTCAGTCTTGTCGCCTCATGAGCCCAATGAATACAGCTTAAAAAGGCACCACATTGGCCAAGGAATTTTTCACAAAAGCAAGCATCATCTCATTTCGGATGGCAATGGGCGTATCGGCGAAATGGTTGGTGTCAAGGGTCTCGTCAATGCTGGCTTGGTGCTGCAACCAGTCAAGAAGTTGATTGAGAGTCACAACATTAGCTGGACTAAACAGTATGACAGCGAGCTCATTCGGAACTGGGTCGGTGTCGAGGGCACAAAACTTGACCGCAAAACCGGGCAAGTGCGCATCCAGCATGGCCAGCAGCTGATGCCGTCTCGTCGTTTGCCAAAAGCGATTGAAGAACCGCCTAGACTTTCGCGGAAGGAAAGCGAGGGGCGTGTGCATGTTCAGACAAGCTTTGAAGAGCACAAGTCACCTGTGCTGATTCCCATTGGCAGTCTTGCCCTCGGTCCCTACACCGTTCAGTTTTACAACACTGAAGACCTTTGGCAGAACCCCCATATTGCCCATTGCCTTCTGAGCGACGAGAGTGACGGGGAACGTTATAATACCTCCGAAGACGAGGAGGTGACATCTCGATGCTGGTCTCTGTCGAGCTCCCCCAAGAGCTCAAAAACAACGCTGGCGTCTGCTTCGAGTTCTATTCATCTGCCGTTCAGCGCGGGAAAAGACAGACAGAAGCAGCTGATTCCAACAATGAACTTCAGTCCTAGAAAAAAAGAAACCTTAAGCCCGCTTCCCAGCTCCACGGCGCCGCCTGTCGAAAACTCAAACTATGCGCCTCCCTTGCAAGGAGCCTCGAGAAACACTTCATGTTCCCCGGACAAAGCGGGCAGTGGCTCCATGGATGAGATGGGCGGGAAAACAGTCACAGAGAGCAGCAGCAGCAGCAGCAGCAGCAGCAGCAGCAGCAATCTAAGAGTGCCACGGAAAACAAAAGGAAAAGGCCAAAGCCGGAAAAAGAGCAAGGAAAGCGATATCATCATAAAAAAACGGCGGTGCGATCGAAATGCGGATGGAGAGGCGGTGAGAAGAACGTACAGTGCTTGGGGGAATGCTGCACAGACGCCAACATCGGGTATGCCAACGGCAATTAAGCAGACGCCGTCATACCCTGTATAACTGAGGAGCAGCAAGGCTCTGGTGAAGTTGGGCTTTTGCCCAAAATGAATGGAGATATGATGCAAAGACCACTTATCTCAGTGGGCGAGTTGAGTTTCTTGGGCACATGACAGTCTTTTGGCTATCGTGAACTGAACAAGGTTGAACTAAGGTTAGGGTTAGTTAGCTTTCTGTTCTTCAACTGAAATTTTATTGATTTCCTCCTCCTACCACCTACCAAAGCAAAAAAAAACACCCTTGGAGCATGTGACTTGTTGAAAAAAGATAAAAATAAAAATAAAAGATGAAAATCAACAATGTCACAATATTGGAGAAGCGGAAGTAGAAAAGAGAGTTTATCCCGGACTTTCACATGTGAGTTAGAAAATACAAAGGGCATCACGTGATGGATCACGTGGGGCTCCTCAGGGACTTGGAAGCTTTACTTATAGACTATAGACTCAAGGGAATTGCCGAATGAAGCAGCCTCGGTTACGTTATTTTTGCATATTAAAACAGGACGAACCAGCCTTATCAAGCCCAGCTCTACTGAGATACAAATACATGCCGAGTTTCTGTCTCCCTCTCTCTCTTTTTCTCCGGTCGACAAGTCATATTTTCTATTGTTTTTATGTCGGGTCTTTCAATAGTAACTCTCTGATGTAAAGTTTCCAAGTGAACGTATACATACATAGCAAGGGAATAGTGACGTTAGTCGCGGATGCACCTTTTCATACAGCCTTTTTGGGCCTCCCCTTCCAAGTTACTCTCGTCGCTCGTTTTTACTCTCTGTTTTTCATAGATTCTCTCTCTTTGCCTACTTTGCATTCTGACTCTCTTTGCCACACGTTTTCTCACCTGCACGCCGTTTCAAATATGGACGCTGTATTAGACCACATCGAGGCGTTGAAGGTATTGTTGCATCTTTCAGTATATATACATGTGTACCTGGCGTATCCCGGACTAACACTGCACACAACAGGATGCCATAGAGAAGTTTGTCCTGCAGCCAGAGAACCATGATCTCTTAAGTATCGTTAAGGCTGCTCGCAACGGTGCTGTGTATGGTTCAAAAGTGCGCTTTCCGCATGCGCTAGTGTACATCTCTCTTCCACCCCCTTCTCTGTCTTATTCACTCTTGCTAATCCACTTCTCGCAGCATGATTCTGCTCTTCCGCAACGGAACGTGAGTCTCTCATAACCCCCATAGGCCAGGACCACCAAGGACGGAAAACCACTAATCCCCTCTTCCAGCATCCGCGAAAAACTAAAACTCATCTTCACCGCCACAAAAACCCATGCCCGAAACCTCGCCACTTTTGCCGCCTTGTACCAAACCGGCATGACCATGCTCAAGCACGCCCGCGCCTCGCGCAAGGAATCCCCCATCGACGCCTTCCTCGCCGGCCTCATCGGCGGCTACTTTGTCTTTGGCCGTGCATCCCCGCGCACCGGCCGCGTCTCGTCCGTCTCCCAGCAAATCGTCATCTACGTGTGCGCCCGCGTGCTGCTTGCCCTGGCCAAGCTCAGCGTCAAGCCCGGCGCCGGTCCCGCCGCTCTTACGCGCCATGAGGATCTAGTGCATGTCCTGCGCGCTGGCGCGTGGCCAGTCTTTGCGTCGGTGTCGTGGGCCATGGTCATGTATCTGTTTCGTTGGCATCCAGAGGAGCTGCAGGGAAGTTTGCGCAGTAGCATGGTGTACATCTACAAGCAGGCGAATACCTGGGACTCTCTGCGGAATTTCATCTGGCATAATGTGTAAGGACAACGGAGAGAGGTGCTTTATGAGCTGATTTATGAACTACTAGTAGGGTTATTTAATAGGGTTGGCGTTTTGGCGTTCTCTTGCCTTTTATGTCCATACGTATACACACTATATCAATGCTTTCATTGTCTTATCTATTTCACGTATTAATTCCGTACACATAACACACATCATACGCCAATTTATGCACCCCCAATTACAACACAGACGCATCACAGACTCTCTATTGGCAACGATGACACTGCACGCCTACGGCTTCCTCGCAGCTGATCAATCATCTTGGAAAACTCATCTTGGTCCTCTTCACGCAGCCACCCACGATCTGCATCATCCCCTCCATCTGGAAATATGCCCGCGCACTGAACACAATGCGGCAAAGAATCCCAGGCGTCGAAAAAGTTTTCGGCATCGGGTGCATCCCACAGGTATCGTGACATGGTATATCGGTGGCCGGGGGCCCAGTACATCAGAGCGCGGTTGATGGATTTGTTTTTCAAGAGGATGCGTTGCGTGAGGGCGGCGTAGGCGGTTATGATTGTTCGTCGGAGGGATTCGCCAAAGATCCAGTCCTTTAGCAAAGAAGGTTAGTTTTGAGAACAAGCTGAAAGAGAGAGACAGTGACGTACATTCCACGACCGTGGCCGCACCCGACTTGGTATTGCCGAAATGTCTTCTAGACTTTCGCCCTTGTTGTGCCGTAAGTTGCACAACTCACTAGTCCACTTTTCCAATACATCAGCCATTTCCCTCACTGCTACTGGCTTGAATACTTCTTCGTCGTTTAGCGCCATGATGAGGTAAATCAGCAGTGCTTGCGTTGCAGCTATTCTGTCTTTATCATGACGGGCACGAGGCTTTTCCGGTACAGCCAGCACTGCATTTGGACGGCGTAGCGACGCTATCGAGTCAGTAGACAGAAGATTGCCAACAGTGGTACCGAGGTGGGCATAGATCCAGTCTTCGTTGGCCGGTGTCCGAGAGTTGTATAGCACACACGAGGCGAAACAGTCTTGCATTGGCGGAGGGGTGACGGCTAATGTCGGATACAAAGATGAGTGTATAAAGGACGCGCTGTGAGAGCCTGCAAGAGAAGAAGGGAGACGGTTAAGAAAGTTGGACAAGAGGAGGACGTGGTGGTCGGGGTTGTGGAAGATACACTGCGTGGGAGTTGGGGGCTGGGGCTGGGGCTGAGACTGCGGCTGTATCTGCGTAGTCTTCTTTCCATGATTAGCTACGCCTGTAGCATCGTCATTGGCCTTGCCCACAGAGAGAACTGTCTCCCACTGTATTGCATAGTCGTCTTTCCACGCGGAATCATCCAAAACTAATGGTGTCAACAGACTATTATGCCCATGATCATTATTGAACGAAAACTCAGCTTCCCCATTGGGCACGGTCCAGGGAAAATGTGAATCCTCGGCCATGTGTTGGCCAAAAAACGGCACTCCCATATCAAATCCGAGACGCATCGGCGATATGGCTGGAATTGGGGCATTGTCTTGAGGTTTTGTATCCAGTACTTCTGTGCACATCCGGGACACCCAGTCAGTATCCACAGTCTGTGCCATGCCCACATTATCTTCCTCTTCCGTTATCACAGCATCCTCCGACACCGTGGCCCCGCTTTGTCCGGCCATTCTCTCATGTCTCCACGTCAATCTATCCAGACTTGTCGCTCGTGACCCGCGCCTTGACGACTCCGCCGATGACACCTGCACCGACCCGGACGACCAATCCGTCGCATCCGTAAAATCCGTGCCCTCCGTACCAGATGCTGACGAATAGACACCAAAGCCCCGCCCGCGCATTGTCCATTGCTGCTGCTGCTTTTGTTGATTGTAGCTCAGTTCCTGCTGTTGTTCGTACCGTACCTTTAAAGACGCCTCTTTCGGAACTTCACTGGAGATGGGAAAGGCCGATGGCGGTAGGCGCGGATATACACACGGCACACAACGGGCGCGGCAGCGTGAACAGTGCGGATATGCCTTGTCGCAACGGCGCTTGGAGCGCACGCAGGCGTTGCAGCTTTTTTGGCGGGTGGTCATATCAAGATAAAAGCTATAGAGATCATGTGAGATCAGCCATCAGAAAGACTGTTAAAATGATGAAGCAATTGTACAAAGATTGAGGGTTGAAAGATTGAAGAGATTCAGGCGTGAGCAGAAGGCTGAAATAATACATCAGATAATTGCGGACTTTGTTGCGGACTTTAGAAGTATGTACGGTATGTACACACTTGTATATTTTGTATGTACTTGTACATTAACATCTGCAATATACTATGTACATACATACAGTACTATTATACCGCCCTTTGGCGTTGTAATTCGTTTACTTGTTTATTTTTGTCATTTTTACCCCAGTCTCTTGTCAGGCCAATCACGCCTCTGGTTGAATCTCTGTGCGGTTAATGTGATATCGAGTGGATATCCTGGAAAGCCTTTTTTTCTAACAACGGAAAATCTCACGAACCCTTAGTATCAGAAACTATCACCAACTTCCTCGTGCGGGTTGTGTGGGTTATGTGGGTCAGTTGGGACAAAGCCCCATCAGATGGAAGTTCTTGCCGTAAGTTTTGTTGGCCCGTGGAAAACGCGTGTTGAGAAAGGAAGGGATATATCACAACATCATCCACGGGAAAAGCCAATTCGTTAAGAATTAAGCGGCTAGTGTCTGTTCACTCGGAATGAGCAAACACAGGAGGCGTTTGGCTCCAATGCTGCCCGCGAATGCAGGCTTGGTATTCGCTTTCACGCCCCTCTCATTCTTCCCAGGCCGCAAGGGCATCGGATATCAAATGCAGGTGGCCGTCGGACGTGTCTCTCGCTGACACACAAGGTGTGTTTGAAATCTTGGCACAATGCTGCATGCGTCGCTCAGGGAACTACTATGTACAAACTTGCATATGGGTGTTTGAGGGACAAATGTCTTTTATATTCAGGGATGTCTAGCTGGGTTTCCTTGTGTCTTGGCTCTTGCTGTTATCCCATACAAGGGGACGAAAATTGAGCACCACATCATAAGTATTGATCCAGACGATCCATTGCCAGAGGCTTGTCTAGTCCCCAATGTTTGTTTGAGCTTTCAATCCAGTCTACATTCCCCTATGTAAAGACATATTGTTCATAACACGGGTTGACTCACAGAACTGGTTACACATGTTGTCCAGGCCGCCACGCACTTTCATCCATGGCTACAAGTGATATCAGACAGCTTTATCTATGCAGCTTCAAGCTATGCACATATGCATGTGTTATCTACGGCAAGCCGTTTATGCCGTCTCTCTCTGTGAGGCCAACCGGATGCCCTGTAAGGCAGCACAATACATAATACATGTACATGTTACATAGTATATACACGCGTTCTTGTGTCACATGGAACTAATGCGCACCAGCCTTCTTTGTGAGTAGCTGGATTTACGAGGAGACCACAAGCTTGAATACGCTGTGTACTTGTTTCTGTAGTACTACACAGTAACACAACACTCGTCCAGCAAAACGGTTATATGGCGGACAAGCTGCTTCTTGCTTGCTTACTACAGTACTCCCTGATTGCTTTCCTTTGCTATCCCGTTGTTCTCCCGTATTGCTTTGACTTTGGCTAATTGTGGGTTCAACTTTGTATAACCCATCCAGTTCTACAAGTCAAGTACCACAAAGACGTGGGTCTGGTTGTACTTACACAAGTTAACTTGTTCATCAGGCACAAGGCCATTTGAGAAACGCGAAAGCACACGCAGTGTAGCCTTGGTAAGCGCAGGTACGCTTGTATTTATCGGTCAAAACACACTTCTACCGTCCATCTTTAGTCGCGTGAGCAATATTCATACACATTTTCCATGAAACTCAGAATAACTTTAGCTAGTGCCATCTTTTCTCAACTTGTCTCACATTTATGAGCTGCAAATGATGATCCTAACGATTTAATATGAGTAGGCCATAAACAGACAAGGAAAACGAAGAAAAAAGTTATCTTCAATCCTAGTAGTACCAAGGTTAGGGTTAAGGAATGGGACTACCCATACATACCACACAGCCCGACAGAAAAAGTGCGGGCTAACGATTCCAACCAGTCACGCAAGAAATGCTCACAGAGCCAATAAGCGGAATACATAGATGTTCTTCAATAAACACACCACTCGTAAACCCACTGTATGTAATGTGTCTGGCGAGGTTTCAGGCAGGCAGATAAAACTGCGCACAACAGGAAAAGAAAAAAAAGTCAGAGAACGGGAAGATACAAATCTTAGGCGTTTCCACGTGGAGGCCATGAGAAGTTGAGACTTTTTGCTTTGTGATCTTTCACTTTATCTTTGTGATTTATAACCAGCAAAACAAAAAGGCTTCGACTAGACTGGTGCATCGAAATCAAGTGTTGTTCTCGTAAGCGAGGATGAGTCGTCACAACACGTTTCATTTTTGCTGCTGGAAAAAGAAATACATGTACAACGCAAAGTAAATAGTAAATACAAGTACATACATACATAGTACATATATGTAAATACGGTACATGTCTGCCTTTGAAGAATACGATCAAATAGAGGATTGGAGGAATAGAAAAAACAGAAAAAAAAAAAAAGGCATCGGGCAATTGAAGTTGAGGTTCGCCAGCCATACAAGGGATAACTAACATAAAAAAAATAATACAGGGGCTGCATGGCCTGAGCGGAGCCCAAACTTTGGTTCCAGCTCTTCCTGGCGGTACAAGCAGAGGGATCAGGTAGGATCTACACCAGACTTGGGCAATTTAGCGCTGCCCAGATGCTGCCTTTTTTTTTCAGAAGCCTAAATCTAACAAATCCCCCAGAAATCCCGCCTAAAAGTCTGCGCAGGAAGAACTAATGGCCCTGAATCAACTTGGGAACAATGACAAATACCAGTATTACATATCATGTATATACATAAGTACAAGTGCTTTTTCTTTTTTCTTGGCCACATGTCAACGAAGAGTGCCTTGAAATGATGCATGAGCAAACACCATCTATTTTGCTAGGCGAACGCCCCCTTTTTCCCACATCTTCTACATAGTTATCCTGTTATTTTGTTTCCTGCTCTATCGCTTTTTCGCTTTTCACGTTTTTGCTCTCTGTCTTCCACGTGCAGGTCATGAGTGCAACACGAGGTGTCACTGCACCAAACAATGAGCAAAGAAAAACATGTGCGATTTTATTGTGTTTTGGTTAAGGCTCGTTTTTAGGCTTTGGCCGACATGTAACCACGGTAGCATTAGAAGCAAATACATAACCAAAAGTCAAATACTGAAGCTCTAACTGGAAAACTTTCCAAAAGCAGAAAACAGCGGCATGATTGTTTTTTTTTTTTCTTTTTTTTTGGATCTAAATACATACATGTGTAATACGAATGTATGTATGTATGTATGTATGTATGTATGTATGTATGTATAGTATACGTATACATACTGGTATGTACATACGTAGTATGCAGCCATTCAGATCCGATTTCAATCCTACTGTGATTCAGCCATCACTTTGGGCAACTTGAGTTCGGGAAATGAGGATCGGCCGACATGAGGGTTGATGTGATAAGGGTTAAATCACAAAGCCAGCATGTAAGCAACAAAAGCGACAACCATGAATCTGAGCTAGCTCGTTCACATCACAACACAAGTACAAATACATATGTGTATGTATACTTGTAATGAGCTGGATGCGCCCATTCCGTTTCAGATTTTGTATTAAGACTCAACCCCCTTGGCTTGCAACGTGCACTTAAAAGAAGCATATCCTGCGTTATATGTTATGTGATTGTACATACTGGCATAGTAGAAATTATGCCTGTTCCCCATTGGAACGGCTGATCTCGATACATCAGTTTGCAGGTGTAATTGCAAACCATTAATCTCGGAGATCACGAATCTGCGAGTGTGGGAACTGGGACTACGATAAAAACGACTTCAACATGCTGGAGGCTCCGCTGGCCATGCGACGCTGTTGGGTCGTGATGAAGAGAAATCTCAACATGCGGATACGTTACATATCAAAGTTCGGCCCAAATCAAGGAAAAAAAAAAAAAACCATACATGGTTTTATTTCTTGAACTCAACGATGCTAGTTTCATTATGCCTTGTATGTAGTCTACATACTGGTAGTATATTGATGCTAGTGTCATTAGCGGCAAAGAAGTAAATTGAAGCCAGGAACATAAGCCTCGGCTTGCAGGCTTTCCGGCGGCCATGATTCTGTCCGTATACCGTATTCATGACATCCAGATTCCTCTGAGTACGTGTGCATATGAGTGAAATATGTATTGGGAATTATATAGTACCAGGACAATGTACAAGTATGTACATACATAGCGCCGGGACCGAATCAACCCGTCCAAGTCCCGAATTGAGCAGTCATATTTTGCAATTGCACCTGCCGCAAAAGACAACCTTGCTCTCTTCTTTTTGCTTGCTGCAGCTTGTGGCTTTGCATGCAGATTCAAAAACAGAGCCAGGGTTATTGGGCCTTTAGTACAAGTACGTGTGTAAAAGTTTTTAACTACAGATGTTTGTATGTACATACTGGTACATATAGTATGTATGTAAAAGTTGGGTTAATCAAACTCCCGACGACTTCACCTTTTTTGGTATCGAACCTTTTACACTTCCATCCCGTTCAACTGCACCGCCGTGCTGGGGCGAGGATCGCCGACTAGTTTAGCACATGCTTTTTTTTTTTTTTTCTTTAGGTCGGTTGGACTGCTCCCTCGGAATCGTTGGGTGATAAGGCTCAACTGACAACTAGCAACGTATACGTACCTGCAAGGAAGTGCATTTGTGTGTAGTTCGGGCTGAAATCAAATGGCAAAGTCGGTGCTATTATCCGGGCCTTTTATTTC
>CM069902.1:284844-306500 GCA_036034705.1 Thielaviopsis punctulata | reverse complement strand
TTTTTTTTTTTTTTTTTTTTGCTTCGTGCTCTTCTTGAAACAATCAATCCGCTTGCTTTTCTTTACTTCTCTCGTCGCCTATCTTTTCCCTGCATGCCGTCATTGCTCGCTGGTTTTCTCCATCTTCAATCTATTCCACTTGCGTTGTTCCAGTTTTCTCTCCTGGAGTCTCAAGTGCCCTTTCCTGCGAATACACACACTTGATCGCCATCGTAATTAGCTCTCGCCCGTCGTCATCTTCGAGTCGCATCATCCCACCCTCTGATTTGCCGGAGTCCCTCCCGCCTCTGCTCTCCCCCGCTTCTCCACTGTATGCTTCCAGCCATGGCTCATTCGGAGCCACACTCTGCCGCTGCCGGCACCGGTACCGGTACCGGTAGCGCGCCTCTTGGCTTGCGTGACATGCTTAACAGCCAATCTGAACGCCACGACTCAGCCTACTATGGCACACCCAGTGAAGCGTCTAGTAAGCGTATGGATATTGAATCTCCCCAGTCTTCCCCGAGCCCGAATGCAACGGGTTGGCTGACGGTTACCGCCCCTCCTGCAGACACCTCAGGTACTTCCTTCGTTGGCCCCAATGGCTACTCTTCGCACGCCCACCAACAAGAACACAAAATCACGCCTTCGCCCACTTCCACCCATCTTGCGCCGCAATCCATCATCTCGCATTCAACCGCCACCAGTAGTATGAGCCTGGCTTCCATAGTATCCCCTACTACACCCGCCAGCCTCGACCCCAGTCGCAGCTACCGCTCTAACTACGACTCTCATAACGCGATGGAGACGGAAAGTGAACGCCGTGAGAGCGTCGACGGTCGAATGGCTCAGGGTTTCACCGATATGCGCATCAACAGCTCTTTACCGCCCTCTCCTTATGCCTCTCACGTCCAAAACAGCGCGGCTAGCCAACGTATTCCTCGGCCAAAGTTTGACTCTATACAGTCGCACCGCATGTCCAATGGCTACCAGCCTAGCGCCGATAGAACCCCCGTCGATATTCGCATAGACAGCCGCACGCAGCGCCAGGCCCCTACCATTACCGGCCCAACACAGGGGACAATCGCAAGGGCGGCAGAGCCCACTAAGGGTCAGGCCTGGGCTTTCCCTGAGGATGAGAGGTCTGGCAGCTACACCGAATCCCGTCGCAGCAGCCTTGCCGATTCCATCAACAGCAGCCAATTTACGTCGGAGTCGCGGTTACCAGCAGGCCAGCTGCGCCTTGACGGGCAAAGTACCGACGGGCACCGCCTGTCTAGTACGTCCAACGAGTACCTTCCTGTGCACCACCACTCACTTCAACATAAAAAGATCAGCGACTTGCAAGAGGAGAGCAGGCCAACCGGCACCCAGCCGTACAGCAGAACCCCTGAGCTGCGACAAAGCCACAAGCTCGCAGAACGCAAGCGCCGGACAGAAATGAAGGAATTGTTTGAACAGCTGCGTGAGATAATGCCGCAAGAGCGTGGTGCTAAGGCGTCCAAGTGGGAAATCTTGACAAAGGGTGAGTTTTCTCTACTGATTGTCTAAATCTTTTGCAAAAGTTTGTAGCACTAACCATTTCCATAGCCATCAGTGAGATCAAACGCCTTAACGATACAATTCGTAATATGTCGATTCACTACAACAGCGCTGTTAATGAGATTGAGAACCACCGCCGTGAGATTCACTCATTGCGCATGGAGAATGCCGAGCTGCGCGCCAAGATCAACTCCCACAGCATGGGCCACCCTAACCCACCCTCCTCTCACGGCCCGCCGCACCCGTCATCAGTGCCTCCGCCGCCATCTTCACACTATGGCGGCTCAGACTACGGCTCGTCACGGCCTGAGTTGCCGCCGTTGAGGTCTATCAGCAACCAGCTGCCGCCTCCAGGCCCCGGGCCCGACTCTATGACGGGCGTGCAATACGATTCTCACCGGCCCCCGTATTAAGCTTAGCTGTGCTAGGTGGCTGGGCTGGAGTTTTTTGCATTTTGTTTCCTTGTTTCTTTTTCTTCTTTCTTTCACATGGTTCGGCTTTCTTTCTTGTTACCTCATTTTTGGTGTTGAGTGCGTTTTTCTGGGACTTTGTTCACTTTTATACATTCTTGGGTCTTTAGACGAGCAACGAGGCTTGAAAAGCCATCCTCATTGTGGCACTATGACGCATGTTTCCTTTGTTATTATTTTCATCTTTATAGTACTGTATCGAGCCATTCTTGGCTCAGACTGACATGGCGTTTCTTGATCGGTATATCCAGAACGTCCCATCATTTTTCTTTCTTGTGTTTGGCTCTCAAAACATCTGCGCTCCTTTCTATTTCCTTTATCATTCTTGTCTAATTTCCTTTGTAATGTCTTGTTCTTATTTTGCTACTTGCAGTTTTGGAAAGGATGGTTTTCCAATGGTATCTGGTTTCGGCTGTTTTTGTTAATCATTCAGGAATAAACAATTGCCTAGGGCTTTACCAAGATTATCATTCTCTTGCAAACTATGTGTGACTTTTGGTGTTAAAGTCGATGTATGTATAATGATATTCCGCTAGCTGTTGGGGTTCGCTGCCCAGCATTATTATGATCAAGTAGCTTGGTACCAATATATCTCGTCACCCATATTTTGATAACTCATCTTAAATTTTACTTGCTTTTATTGTACTTGATTAAAGAAAAAAAAACACTCTGATATGCATTTTGGTGATCAAAATGACGTGACATTAACAAGGGTCTATTAAAGTTTAGGGTTAGCAAAGTTTCACAAACCTTGGGTAATCTGAGGCTAATTATGGGGACTAGTTACAATCTAATCATGCGGCTTGAAGATTTGAGATTTTCACAACTGTTGCGAGATTTCTGCATTTAGGCCTTGTTTTTCTCACCACCAAATTGACGCCAACCAACTCAAAATGTACGTTTTCTTCCACAATTTCTTTGCCAATTGTCCAAACGACGAGAAGGCAATCTTGCTAACCGTCTTTGATCGCACAGGTTCTCTCTTCGCACCCTCGTCCAGCGGGCCCGTCCCGCTGCCGCCGCCGCCGCCTGGGCCGCTCCCAAGGCTGTTGTCGTGCTTCCCCAGCGCTTCTTCTCTCTAACTTCGTCTGTGGCTGAGGAGTACGGCGCCAACAACAATGGCTTCATGAACAACAACAACGGCAACATGAACAACAACGGTGGCCGCATGCTTGAGAGACCGCCCGTCGACCCCACCAACACCTACGTCTCTAAGACGGCGACGTCGGTCGAGGAGTCGCGCCGTGAGAAGAGAGTGGTTAACATCACCAACCTGCCGTACAACACCCGCTGGGAGGACGTCTTCCGTGTGTTTGGCTACTACGGCGAGATTGAGCGCATCAAGTTTCCCAGATCAGGGTAAGTTTTTTTTTTTTTTTTTTTTTTTTTGCTTGTCATATTTCTCCAAATAGCAAAATTTTCTCTTTGGAGGGGATCCCTGCAGTTTTCTTCTTCAGCACAGACAGTTGCTAGCCAACAAATGCCACACATTGAAAAGCATATACACTAACAAACTCTGTTATAGTGCTTGCTTCGTTCACTTCGTCAACAGCAACTCGGTTGGCAAGTCGATCCAGGGTCTGAACAACACCTACATGCACCGCCGTCGCATCTTTGTGCAGGAGCCCGAGGGCGAGTACGTGACCAAGACGCGCTTCGTCAACGAGCTGCCTCCGTGCGAGACCGTTTACATAGGCAACCTGGCGTACGACACCACGGAGGAGGAGCTGTCGGAGCTGTTGGAGCCCCTGGGCAAGATTGTCGAGACGCGTGTGCCGCGTGACCACACTGGTCTGATGCGCGGCTACGCTCACATTGAGTTCGGCTCAACGGAGCAGGCGCTTGAGGCGGTCGAGAAGCTCAAGGGTTCGCAGCTGCGCGGCAGAAATCTGATGATCAACTTTGCGGTGCGCAAGAACAACAGCGACCGCGAGTCGCGGAGAGAGGTTTCGGACGAGGAGCTGTAAATTGGTGGCCAGAAGCTAGCTGATTAAGGGCGAGGAGGGGCTGTACTGTGTTTTCCCTTCTTTTAGACTTGATTTGTTGTCAAGTCAGTGTATATTAGGTTGATATTTGTACTCTACTTGTCTGTTGTAAGAAAAGCACTGGGGCGTTTCCCGGATGATGTTGGTAAAACAATGGAGCTTAGAATGTGACACGCCATGATAGTTGAAGATGTACGGAGTACTTGGTTTATTGTGTATGCTACATACACGTGTATGTACACATTTATGTATAGGATATGTGTCTCACGTTTGCCAGCGTAAGACAGTTACTCGGCCTCCAGCGGGTTACCGTGCTCCAAATTGTGTTTGTAGCCGGGGTTCTCGGCTGGTTTAGCAGCGGTGCCTCGGTATTTTAGCACTGATGACAGGCTGACTTTTAGGCCGACAGGACGCGCTGATCACTTTTACAGTGGTGCGCTGGCGGCTCTAGTTTTATGTACAGCTGTCCAACGGGTCTAGTAAAGCCCGCTAAAATGGCCTCCTCCACAAGGGGCTGCTCAGAGCAAATACTGGCTGGGGCTGGAGCTTAAGGGAAGATACAGACAGGCAGGCGTATCCTTTGTTAACGTGCCCGATTGACATTCTTTTCAATGATGCTTTGAATACAATACAATATATACACAGTTATTCTTTCTCTTCGTCATTTCCACGACTGCATTTTTTTCTTCTTCTTCTTCTTTTGCTTTGATTATTAATACAACGACGGCTTAGCTTAAAGCTTTCAAGGTCTTCGCCCCGCCACCCAAAAGTTGGTTGATTTTTCACGCTCAGCCCTTTATTTGAGTTTGTGCTTGGATTCTTGACCGCTCTGAACCGATATAACAAACAAGAGACGAGACGAAACGAAACGAAACGCAACGAATCGAAGCAATCCGCGAACAAATCGCACGCCGACGGTCGACCGAGACATAACAAACCACCCCTTTCTATCGCATCGTATTTCATCTCCCTTACTTGTCGCCAAAAATGTCGTTTGGCGGTGCCGAGTGCTCGTCGTCGGGAAATCCCTTGAGCCAGTTCCAGAAGCATGTGCAGGGCGATACGTCGCTGCAGAATGACAGACTCGGAGCTCGTGGCCCCGTCGGCGCGCCACAGGGCTTTCGGAGCGCTGGAGCTGCAGGTCCACAACAGGACGAGGTAGGTCTGCGTTGGCGCTGGGCATCAGGGGCTCCCTTTTTTCTTTTGTCCTACAGTCTTGCACCAGCCCACCGAAGCTGGATACCACATCGAACACACGACACCAGAGAAGGAGCTAACATGTGTGACCTTGTGTTCTGTAGATGGTCAACGGCTTCCTGAACCAACAGCCCGGGATGGGCCCGCAACTCGCCATGCCCAACGGCATGCTCCAGATCGATCCTCTCACCATGCGCCCCATGGGCATTCCGGCTCCCGCTCCCGGCCCGATGGCTATGGCCCCCCAGATGATGCAGGCTCCGGCGCATCTGCAACAGACAGCTACGCCAGGCTTCAGCGCCACCGAGTTCGCTGCCTTCAATCAGAACCAGAGTCAGGCCGTGCCGGCCCAGGCACCACAGATGCAGGCTCAGCCCATGATGCAGACGCAACCGTTTATGATGACGTCACCAATGGGAATGGGAATGGGCATGGGAATGGGCATGAACATGGGCATGGCACCCATGATGATGAACCAGCCCATGCAGCAACAGCAGCAGCAGCAACAGCCTATGGCGGCACCGGCCGAGCAACAGGCTGACGTCAAGGGCAAGGGCAAGGCCATCGACGACGAGCAATGGGAAGACATGTTTAAGCAGATTGACCTGCAAGAACAAAAGGCCTCGAGCCGCGAGGAGGAACTGGCAGCAGAGCGCGAGCTCGAAGAGCTGGACAGAGGTATGACCCAAGACTCCGAAACAAACTACGGCGACTTTGAAGCCATCTGGCGTGGAATTCAGGCTGAAAAAGAAGCGGCAGCAGCGGCCGAAAAACTCAAGGAAAATCTCAGCGACTCCCTTGGTGCCGACTGGGACCAAGTCAATGAGGAGTTTTCCAAGTTCAACGGCGACTGGAACCACTATGCGGTTGGTGAGCCGGTCATCGAGAAGTACATGTTTGAGGAGGACAACATCTTTTCCGACAAGAACAATGCCTTTGAGGAGGGCGTCAAGATTATGAAGGCCGGCGGCAATCTCTCGCTGGCTGCTCTGGCCTTTGAGGCTGCAGTGCAGCAGAACCCTGGGCATGTTCAGGCCTGGGTGTATCTCGGTAACGCACAGGCTCAAAACGAAAAAGAAACAGCGGCCATCCGCGCCCACGAACAGGCCCTCAAGCTGGACCCCAACAATCTGACGGCGCTGATGGGCTTGGCCGTGTCGTACATTAACGAGGGCTACGAGTCAACGGCATACCGCACGTTGGAGCGCTGGTTGTCGGTTAAGTACCCGCAGATTGTGTCGCCTGACAAGCTGCACGAGCCGGCGCATCTGGGCTTTACTGAGCGCGAGCTGATGCACACAGCCATCAGCAAGCTGTTTATGAAGGCGGCGCGTCTGTCGCCCAACGGCGCCCACATGGACCCGGACGTTCAAGTCGGCCTGGGTGTGCTGTTTTACGGATCCGACGACTTTGAAAAGGCCATTGACTGCTTCCAGGCGGCGCTGTCCAGCGTCGAAGTCGGGTCGTCGTCGCTCAAGGAGGAGCAGGAGCATCTGCTCTGGAACCGCCTGGGCGCCACGCTGGCCAACAGCGGCCGCAGCGAGGACGCCATTGTGGCGTATCAGAACGCGCTGTCGCTGCAGCCCAACTTTGTGCGTGCGCGGTACAACCTGGGCGTCAGCTGCATCAACATGGGGTGCTTGGAGGAGGCCGCGCAGCACTTCCTGCTGGCCCTGGACATGCACAAGGCCATTGAAAAGGAGGGCCGCACCAAGGCACACGAGATTCTGGGCGACAACAGTGACACGTCAAAGAAGTCTCTAGACGAGCGGCTGAATCGCATTTCTGAGCAGAACCAGAGTACTGCGCTGTACGATACGCTGCGGCGTGTGTTTACGCAGATGAACCGCATGGATCTGGCGCAGCGCGTGGTTACGGGCGTGGATCCGGAGTCGTTTTTGGGGGATATCAAGTACAAGCAGTAGTGAAAGAGAGTGTGTGAGAGTGTGTGAGAGTGAGTGAGTGAGTGAGTGAGAGTGAGAGAGAAAGAGAGAGTCGTTTTCATCTAATGTCCCATTTGACGCATCCATACATATTTACATTTTATCCCCATCTCATCAGTATTGTATCTTTTTGTGCTAGTATACATCGCCACTGTCCCTGTATATTTTCCATGCTCTATATCATCAACAACCAACTTCTATGACTCCCTACTTTATAGTCACAAACCCCATTCCTGCCCGCGCCACCTTGACCTCGCGGCGCATCGCCTGCTCCTCCGTGTCCGTCCACTGCACACTCAACTGATCCCATTTGGACCCTGGCATATTGTACTCTTTCTTCCACTGCGTATGCATCGCTTGCAACTTAGCCAGCGCCCGCGGATCGCCGCTTCCGCTGTACACCAGTAACGCTGTGCACGGCGGTAGCGCCGCATACACGGTGCGCACGCGCTCCACCACCTTGCTCAGCTGCTCCTCCAGCGGACTGCCGTACGGGGAATCGGCAGCCAGCGGGCCAAAAGTCGGGATGATGCCCGCCGCCGCGTCACGCGCATTGTTCCACCACCCGCGAAACGCCTCGAGCTCGCGCAGGCGCGCCCACACAAAGTCCACGCCGCCGCCGGGAATCTCGGCGCCGTCGGCGTCGCCGCCAACAGCTCGCAGAACACCAGCGACCACCTCGTCGTCCGACTGGCAGCCAATCGAGTACGTCGCGCGTGCGCCGGGGCCCTTGCGCGGGTTTCCCCAGTCAATCATGGCCGAGGTTTTGCCGGTCGTCACGCCGCCGAGGGCCGCAGCACCGCCTTGCGCTTTGTACGTGGTTCCAGCACGGGCGAGACGCGAGAAGAGGTTTTCGCCAGCGCCGTCGGGGAGGCCCCAGGCCTTGCCCTTTTCGCACTTTTGGCGTGCCAGGTCGAGACAGGCGCGCGCGTCCTCGATGGAGTTGTGGCCAGCAGCACCGCCTTTTTGAATTTCGCGATTGAGGTACTTTTGCGTGACGTAGCGCAAAGCCTGTTTAAGCGGGGGCCCGCGCGGGTGCGGGAAGATGAGGGATGTATCGACGATGAAAGGGTGGCAGAACTGAAGAGCCTTCATGTCGCTTTCGAGAGAGTGGCCGAGGAAAATGGTGCGAGCGTTGACAAGAGTGAGGAGCTTGGCCTGGATGTCAGCTAGCGTGGTGGTCACGGGATCGAGCTTCTCGGCAGTCATGCCAGAGTACTGAGTGACGTAGTCGGTGATGGGTTTGGTGGGCTTGACGAGTTCATCCAGCACCACTTCTCCAGACCAGTTAACCACGCTGATTCGCGCCAGTGACATTTCTGTGGCGCCCGTCATGACCATTTCACAGTCAATAGCAAGCACGTCTCTGCCAGCTGTAACACTACCGCTCTCAATCTCTTCTTCGGGCACATTGGCGTCCTCTAGGCTGTCGATTGGCGTCATAACCCAACCCTCCTCAAGCTTAAACTCCTTGCGGTCTTCAGGATTTGAGATGAGCACGGGGTGCACGACGTATCCGTTCTCTGCCAGTTCATCTTCTGTAGCCAGAAATTCGGTGATGCGTGTGCGCTCGTTCTTCCAGACATTGTCCTTTTTGCCGTTCTTTTCATCTTTGCTTTTGGGTTTGGGCGCTGTGAGGAACGTGCCCATTGGCGAGTGCAGCTTGCTATACCGGTCGTCGCCCGGTGCGCGCACTGGCCATAGCAAGTCAAACATATCGGCAAACGGAGCAACAACAGAGGGAATCTTGTTCTTGTCCAATGGTTGCGGGAGGTAATCATCGGGGCTGACAATCTTGGCTCCGGAAGCAACAGCCTCGCGCTCGCCAGCCATCACTTCGTCAAACACGCGGTAGTCAATGTTGTGACGAAACATGGCTTCCTCTAATCCAGGCACCATGATGGTAACTACCTTGCGGATTTGACTGCGGTTAGCCACAGAGACCCACTGAGGCGAGGCGCCATCGGCCATTATGTACAGAACAAGGTCTCGCCAAGCATCAAGGTTGACTTTGCTCTGGAGGCGCGAGTTTTTGAGCACATCAATCGACGGGTAGTTGGACGAGGTGGTTGAGGGAATCTTGAGCTTCTTGCGCTTGTTGCTCACCACAGCCCACTCGTCGGTTGGCGGACGATCAGCCGATTTACCATTGGTCTCGGCATTGTTCTCCGTCTCATTTTCGTCGTGTGGCGCAGACCGCTTAAGGCTGCTGCTCCGGTCGGTCTCGGAAGGCGAGATTGAAGACGAGTCTGTCATAATCTTGTCTGCTGAAATAGTGGCTTTTTGTAGGGCTAAGGACATGCTGGCATTGGCCTGCTTCTTATGCTTTTTTCCCATGATCACAGTAATCGCTGGGTAGGCGTGATCCGGCGGGAGGGGAGGCCAAACTACTTGTTTGCTGAAATTGTTTCGGCTTATGGATGGAAAGACGGGCAGAAGGATCGGCGAGAGACGAAACCGATGGGGCAAGTGAGCGCCGAATCGGCGATGGAGAGCAAGATAGAGAGGCCGCAGAGTGGGAAAGAAGACAGACAGCGGCGCGCTTGATTGAGCGACCAACTGGCGATGATGGTTGAGGGCTGAATTTTGGTGTGCTTGCTGTTTTGGGATAGGTTCATGTTTGTAAATGAAGTCTCTGCTTTTCGAGGTTGAACTTTTTAGTGGGTCATGTTGCTTAAAGTTTAGGTGCTGTGGGTCTTGTCCGACAGGGGGTCGCAGCTTAGTCATCTTCATCTATGTGTACTTGTATTTTCACGCGCCTGTGATGTCACTTGTAGCGCGTTGAAGGTGTAAAAGAGACTTTGAAGTGTACAAGTAGAAAACGACTTGCGCCCCAAGAGTTTGCCGGTTGCCAATTGCCAATTTTCAGCGTAACCGGAAAAGCCCCACAACAAAGATACAACAAAAGATCTCCGATGCGACAAGGCTGTGTGTAAACCCATGAAAATCCCAGCCCTGCACATACAGCCATCACGAGATTTAGCAGGCGGCCATTCATCGCCAACGGGCGCCTTTTCATCCGTCACGCTACAGCGAACCTTTCCAAAAACCCATGACTATTTAACGGTCACGCCAATATGGTATCAAAAAAGCTGACGGCAGCTTGCAAAATCTGCGGGGCAGTAATTGGCGGGTTCGCCAACGAGTGGATTCAGATTGGCAAAAATTACTTTAGTCCGTGTGGACCAGTGAATAATCTTGAGGCTGCAGACTCAGGCGAGCCTCGTCCCGGAGAGGAAAATACGTTTATCGGTGGATGGTACGTTTGCCTGTGTCTGCATATACATGCATCTGGCATGCATGTAGACATCTGCTGGATACACATGAGCTAACTGTGAATAGCATGTTGCAGGATATTGCTTGCGCTAGTTGCAATGCTATAGTAGGCCTACGCTGTATATCAACTATACAAGGCCATGTACTAACAGAGTGAGTCCTTCAAAATGTGACTTGAGTCCAGAAATTAATACTTGGTAGAGGCCGACTCATATTACGAGAGCCAAGTCTGGAATGGAGGGCACCACGAAAAGGAGCATCGGCAGAGTTTGTAGTCAGGGGCGCCTACAAACTGAGGGATAGTGGAACAATATTGCAGAATGAGGACGTGGACCCAGTAAAGAAGAATCCCCCTCTAGCAAAGCGACCGCTATCTCAGTCCTCTCCGGTCAAACCAGCACCATCCGCCCGTGTATCCCAGGCACAGCCTACTGGAAGTCCGGAAAAATCAAGACCAGCAAGCCCGATAAAGCCAAGGAAAGCAGGCAAGCCCAAGTCGTGGGAAGAGCCGATAGAGTCTTCACCTTCAGACCCTATAGTTGATGCTGAATATGGCCATAACCGTTCTACTAGCTACTATCCAGACCGGTTTCACATCAACCCTGGTGAGCTAGACGAAATGAAGGAGGAAATCAGGCGCATAGATGCTGCTGGCTTTCAGGTGGTTTCGGCTTTTGATAAAGCCGTTAGTCGTATCGACCAGGACATCAAAAAGGCTCACGATACGTACTCGCGGATGGACACAAAAGTCACTAACCTGCAGCATGATGTAGCTTATGCCAAATCTGGTGTCACGGACATCCGTGCTGAGATTCTCGACAAGGTGACTGCTGAAGTTCTGCAGTCCAAAATTGCCGGCGTCACCGAAAATATCATCTCCAGTGTTGCTCCCGTCCAGAAGGAAGTCGATGCTCTGAAAGCCCTGGTTAAAGCCAAGACCAGCCAGACTGAAGCGCTCAAGGCTGAAGTCACTTCAACCACCAGCGAACTCCGCGACACCAAGAAGAAGTTACAAGACGCTCTTTCGCGCGTCTCCATTCTCGAGAAAGACGCCGTTTCCTTGAAAAAGGCGCAAAAGGAGCTCTTTCAAACTGCCCGCGACCAGACCAAGCAGTTCACCAGTCTGTACAAGGAAATCGAGACGCTCAAGAACGATATTAAAGCGAGCAACCGCACTGCGGAAAAGCGCGACCAGCAGCGCCAGCAGGAACAACAGCCGACGGCTGGTCTAGAAGCTGAGCTGGACATTCTCACCAACAATCTGGCCAACGTCGGCACCAAAGCCGCCATGGTGGAGACTCTGCAGATGGAGTTTCAGCTGTTCAAAGCTCGTTTTCAGCGCTTGGAGCAACTCTCTTTCGGCTCCTCGGCCGTGTCCCATCAAAACACGCTCCCCCCGCCGCCGCAGCGGATAGACTCCGAACAATCCTCTGCCGGCATGTCATCCTGGCTCCGCGCCTCCACGCCGCCCGATCAACGAGCCACTAGCCGTCAGCATCTCTCCTACAGTGCGCCACGGCCGCGCCTGTTTCAAACACAGACTCAGACGCAGGCGCGTCTACGTTCTTCCAAGAGACACGTTTCACCGGCTGATGAGATTGATGATTTCCTGGACGAGGCGCCCCAGAAGCGCTCGCGCGTCATCAGCGCAAGTCTTGTGGGCGAGGAAGACGAAGACGACGGCAGGGAGACGCGTCAGCGCGGTAGGCATCACTGGTCGCCGACATCGCCGGCCGCACGACGGGCCGAGACACGTGCAACGACGACGGTCAATGGACAGAAACGCACAGCGAACAAGCCGTATTCCGCACATAAATCCTGAGAGAACGCAGATATGTCCAAGATGCCACTTTTTTTGGGTTCCTATTTACAAAGCTACATATACAAATGTGGCGGAGCATAGAGCGGGTGTCTACTTGGAAAACTCGGCTACAACCAGGCGTGCGCCTACTTCGGCCAGAGCATCTACAACTTCCACCACCATGCTTTGCCAGAATTGCAGCCACGGCCCACTGCGGTCCTCGTTCTTCTCCCAGAGCTCCAGCGTAGCGCCGTACTCTGCGCCCGCCATTTCCGGCAGCGACCGGATCTGCTCCAGCATCTCGGTGGCCTCGACCGTCAGGCTCCAGTTGTCTGTGTGTGCCTTGGTCTTGTAAATGTCAATCATGGTGAGAATCATGCGGCACATGCCTACGGGGTCCACATTTTCCAGCGTCTGCTGGGCCTTTTCGTCCAGCTTGACTTGCTTGCAGAGCTCGGTGATTCGCGCGCGGAAAGCTTCTGGAGTGGCAATAGCATTGGGCAGGGCGCGGCACAGGGCGAGCGCGCCTTTGAGTCTGTATGCCGACCACGGAAGCGGATGTGTGATTGGTGCCACGCGCGAGGCGCTCAGACATGTCATGGCCAGAGCAGCCACAAAGTCCTGGTGAGCTGGGTCGCACCAGTACCCGAGACAATCGTTGAGGAACCATGGCACCGGCGCGGCCGCCCACATATTGGCTTCGACGAGCGGCTTGACAAAGGCGTATTCCTTGGCAAGATGGGCCTTTGTCATGCCCTCGGCCGGCGTCTCGAGCGACTGGTACTGCAGCTGGATAGGCGCCTGGATGCTCTTGAGTGCAGCCTGCATGACGCTGTCGATTGCGGGCGAGGAAATGTTGGTAGGGCGCGTCAGACTAAAGTCGTTGACGGAAAGTGACGGGAAGGTCTTGGCAACAGTGTACAAATCCAAGTCTTGTGTACAGCGGTCGCAGGTGCAGGTGAAATGGTATTGGCGAAGATCCTCGCGACGGCGCATCAGCGAGTTGGAAGGGTCTGTTGGGGTTAGATAGGGTTTTTGAGAAAGTTTGGAGTTGTGGAAAAAAAGGGTTCCAAAAACGCACCGATGTAGGAAATTAAAATCTCATCGCCGGCTGAAATTGGCCGCTCGGCAATCAAGATAGCTTCACGGCCTTCAATCTGCACAACAGCATTGGGCAGACACGAGTGGTTGGCCATGGCCAGCGTGGGTTCCAGGAACACCGACGAATGACCAAGATCGGGATCGTATGCGTTGAACGCATTAGTCAGAATCTACTTGCTCTCCAGGGTTAGCCGTCTCGTGTTCTGCAGAGCGTGATATACAAACGCCCCATCCGTGTAAAACACACCTTGCACATCATTTCGGCGTAGTGCTCTGTCTTATCCGGCGCCGCAATCTTTGTGTACGCCAGCACTGTGTACGCCTGAAGCCGAATGTCCTCCCACGCCTTGGCCTCCTTCTTGAACCCATCGATGTTGCTATGCAAGCCAGCGATAGCTTCGTCCGCCTTCTTCCCCGCCAACATGACAGCCAGTAGGGCGCGCGTTGGAGTCGGCAGCGGCTCACCGCCGCTGCGGGCCAACGCCGTCTTGAGCACGGGGCACTCCTTTTTGTGGTTGCCGAGTTTCCATGCCGCACGCTGGCAGTCAACGCTGCAGTACCCGACGGCACGACAGCCGGTGCATAGTCGGATGGGTCGGTCGGCACGCAGGCAGTGCGCGCAGGTAGTGGCGAGCACGGGCGAGGACGGCAGCGCTAGGAGCGGATCGGTGAATTGGGCGATGCGCGCACCAGGAGAGAAGGAGGCGGTGGCTTGGAGCGAGCGGCCGCGGCCAGGGCTGGTGGAGATTTCGTATCCGGCCATGGTTGGTGAATTTGGGGTCTCCGGTGGTGGGAGGACGAGGCTGTGAGATGGTGGGTTTTGTTAGTTTAAGTTGGAGTTTTGGTAGCCTTGCCCCGCTGCTCCACTCTTATCCAGGATAGGTTAAGTTGTAAGTGCCGCTGTAGGTTCTCTTGCAGGCACTAACAGGGGCCTATTTTTAGCGCTGTCACAGGGGAACTGTGTTGTACATGCATACATACATACATATACTACGTACTGCGCACACAGTTTGTACAATACACGCAATAATTGCCAAACCCTAACACTAAGTCTCAACTAGTATCAGTATCATGACAACTGATAGCAAACAACCCCTTGATTGCTCAAACTTTCTTCTTGTTTCTGTGCTGCCGTAAAGTTGCATGTCACACGGCGGCTTGCAGTTCTTGGCAGCAAGTGATTATGGGCCATTCATTGTTTCTGTCTTCAAGTAGGCCCTAAAGCCATGACTTGTGTACCTATGCTATTCCTTGGACTGAGGCCGACGCCCATGTTTCCTTTAGAGACAACATGAGCTCTGGCCACTCATTGCAGAGACAAGTTTGTGTGACTTTGCACCTTGTCGCGTTTTGTCTTAAACTGCTGGCAGAAGCCCACTTGTTGAAATACGCGTGTTTCCCCCCTTCTGCGTGCAGTTCTGACTTTTGCCATTTTCAAGCACCTCGGATTTGCATAACATTCACGATGCGTTTTTGTACAGCTGTTGTTAGTGTTGCCTGTGTACTTTGCAGCGGTGGGTTTTCTTCTGTGAACAATGAAACGCACAAATACTGACTAGTGCCAGTCATTGCCGTTTCCCCCGCATCTGTCAATGTCGGCGGCGGCGTGGACTTTCGGACCATGGTGCTCGGCAGCGGTCTCGCCTGGGGCCAGACCACACCGCAGTCTGGCACAGGCTTCCGGTCTACTCTCAAAACCCTGCTTTCCGCGGACGGCAACTCGATGACCTATGTGGGCGCATATCCCGGCTCTGGTTCCGGGGCGAATCTTGGCTCAAACAATGTCGTCCAGGCGACTCCAAACAGCACCATTGCTGATGCCCTTTCACGCACTGGCTTGCTCGGTCAGGACAAGCCGAATCTGGTGCTTATTGCCGTTGGAACTGAAGACGTACTCTACGGCTCAGCCCTTTCGAACACCACATTCTTCAAGGCTCAGCTGGAAACTCTGGTCGAAGCGACCTGGGACAAGTCCCGTACCAGCACCGTCATTCTTAATCTCCCGCCAAATGCCAACCCAGCCTACAACGCCAAAATCAAAACCGCCAACACCGTAATCGCCGAACTCGTCACTGCGCAGCAGGCCATATCGCACAAGCTCATCCTCGCTGACGTCTACGGCAACCTGACCCAGGAAGATATCAGCGCTGACGGTACATGGCCTACGGAAAAAGGCTATGCGATTGTTGCAGCGGTGATCATGGTGACGCTGCGCGACGCCGCGAGCAGAGGCTGGTTGGAGAGTCCGTTAACAGTGTCGTCGCTGGCTACAGTAGCAAAAACTACGGCGGCGGCGACGAGTTGGCCAATGTCAGTTGGGACAAGCTTGTCGGTACCGGTTAAGACTACGGTGGTGGCAGCGTCGACGACTAAGGCGTGGAGCAACGGGACGGCGGTGAGAACAGCGGAGGAGCAGACGAGAACAGGTGCGCAGGAGACAGCGAGACCCACAGAATCTCATGATGGATTGCAGTCGGGAGCGGGGAAACTAGAAGCTGTGATGGCGGTGGTTGCAGGTGCGGTCATGGCTCATTTCCTCTAAGTTTAGGGTTTGTGCTTCGTGATACTAGGGTTCAATTTATACGCCCCAATGGAGTTCACACCTTTTTCTTGTCAAACTCAAGTAGCAATCTTCTGAAACGCGTCTAATTTCCAGCCGTCTTGGCTTACTTAGGGAAATGCACAAATAAACGTCTAATATAAGAATTTAACCGTATTTCGGCTTTTTTCAATATATATATATATTTTAAATTTATAGTTAGGCTTGTAAATCAAGATTGTATGTATTAGCTTGGTATCATAAGTAAGACAAAGAGAGAAGAGAAAGAGAAAGATGCATCGTCAAGGTACGCAGATAGGATCCAGACTCGCTGCGTTTAAAAGAAGAGAAGCGTCATAACCAGACAAAGGATGAAATGTACAAAACGAGAGGGTTTAAACCATGGCCATCACACCTGCCACACCGAGAGCAGCCAGGCCGACCGTCTTCTTACTCGCCGCCCCCGTTGCTGCAGCCTGCGTCCCGGTCGCCGCTGCCGCCCCCGTCGCGCTCGCACTCACCGACTTGACGGCCGTCGAGCAGGGCGCCAGCAGCGCGACATCCATGCCCTTGATAGTCGGGCAACTGTGCACATACGAGCTTGCTAGCGGCGAGACTTTGGCAAACCACACGGCGGCGCTGCTCTCGTAGCGTACAAACTCCTGCGACAAGCTGCTAGGCACGGCCGCCGCGATGCAGTTGTCGCTGGCAGTGGCACGCGCCGAGACCACGACGCTGGACAGCGCGCCGGTGGGCGTGGGCGGGTCCGAGTCGAGAATGGCAGAGGCGAGAGAGATGCAGGTCACGGACTGCTTGGCGTCGGTGAAGATGGAGCCGGCTAAGCTCTTGATGGAAGATGCGTCACCCTTGAGAGAGGACTTGAGCCCGTCAAGTGTCGAGGCGGCGGACTCAGCATCATCGATTAGACTGTGCAGAGAGTCAAAGACATCCCGCTTCAGAATGGGCGCAGGTGTAATCATGGGGTGGGGAGCGGCCAGGGCTGAGACGCCGGTGGCAGAAAGAATGGCCAGGAGAGCTGAGGAGAAGTGCATCTTGATTGATGTAAGAGTATGGGTAGATGTGGACGATAAGTGAGTGTCAAAGGTAAAGTAAGAGAGAGTGTGTGAACAAGTGAATTGTAAGTTGTGAGGTGATTGTGAGGTGGATGAGCGAGTAAGGAAAGACAAGCCCAGGAACGATTGCGGGATCTGCTCCGCACTTATACTGTCTGCTTTCCCCTCTAACAGGTTCGTTCTAATCTTGTTCTACTTAGCTGGTAATCCCTTCTTAAGTCCTGATCTTCGCACCTGATCCTGTTATTTCTTTAGTGTTCCGTCTGTCTCTTCCAACAATCCACCTCCCTCTTCTGCAATGCAACCCACCACCTGTAACGCTTGGCAGAAGCCTCCAAAATGTACTTGTACACTTCATAAGCCAAACACAGCCACTTGCCAACAAGCCACATGTATGCACATATATTCATTTTTCGCCCAAGTTGTACTTGTTCAATGCGTGCTGTTTCATGTAGGTTGTTCTTTCGTGGGTTCTTGGCTTTTGGAGAATTGTACTTTGGGTTTTGCGAGGCACATTTGACAGGCTGTCTGTGCTTTTTTAAGACTCTATAAAAGGTTCAGGACTGATACAACAAGGTGGCGATCATTACGTGATGATATCCCGCAAATATCTTTCCATCACTCCACCCTCAAAACAAAGAAAGTTCTACTCATATACATACAACCGTGTGTCATCGACAGCTGGTAGTTGATACATATGTACTACAAAAAGTCCTATCGCTGCTGTGGTCCGCCGTGAATCATCAACACATTGACTCACACCCATCTTGGCGGCGACTGTGTTTGTGCTTGAGCCTGAGCCTGTGCCTGCTCCTACGCTTGACTCTGGCCTTTTCCCTCTCGACTTCTTGCCGAATCCCGCATCTGCTGCTTGACCTGCAGTCTCTGCACCACTTCTGCCGAAATCATCTGGAAGTTCTGCATTAGCGAGAGCGCATCGCTCCAGCGCTTGCCATACAACTCCAGCGTCTCGACAACTAGCTGCAAAACGCGCAGACTGCGGTCCAGATTCTCCTCATCACGTCCACGGAGGTACACTCGGGAAGGCAGAGGCAGCGGTGGCGGACAGCCGGGGTTAACAACTGGCACCGGCACCGGCGCACCCATAAGAAGCATGTCTTCGGCCCCGCGGAGGACGGCAAGGAACTGGCTAGCCATAAAATATACCTTGAGAGCGTCGTGGTATGTGTAAAAGGCCGCGTTTGATGGCGCATTGACAACGCGGTGAATCGTCTCTAGGTATGCTGTTGTGTGTTCAAAAATGAGAACACGGCCGTAGTCTGTAATCTGCGGTGCCCGAGACGACGGTGCAATGCAGTAAACGTAGCTGTAGCGTAGCTCGAGATCGAAAAGTTTTGCAATGTAGTTGGGCTGGGTGGATGGCAGATTCGAGTTCCAGTCTTTCATGTCAGAACACATCTTCCAAATGAACGACGGCGGATCGGGCAGGTCCTCGCCATCAGACTGGAACAAAGTCTGGTACCATAAAGACTGAGTGCGGCGCATTTGAAATAAATACTGTGCTGGCTGGATCAAAGCAGGCGGTGCAGGTCCAGTCGGTGGTGCCCCATTATTAGCAACAGGCGGCTGGTCAGACTTGAGCAAAGGAGCCTTGGGGACAACGACGCTCATAGCATCATCGGTAAATGAAAAGGCGCGGGCATGAACCATGGAGATAGCGCTGTTGTTATGTTAGTAAAGAATTCAGAAATGCTCAGCCATAAGAGAAAAGCCATACCGATCAAGCGAATACACACAGTAGAAGATACGTCGGCGCTGTGACAGCTTGCTCCGTTCGCCGGGAAGTATCTGAGCTGGATCCTGGTGGTATCCCAAATCAATGGCTGCTCTGCTCGCAAACCCAATCAAATGCCAGGCGTCGAAATGTGCTGGATCCAACATGGCATACTGCGTCAGAAGCACCAGAGACTGAATCTGACTCTCATAGCCCGGAGTCATAGCGCGATCAGCATAGGGAAGGGCGCGAGCTACATAATCTATGCCCATATTGTAGAGTTGGTCCCCGTTCTGGCGACTTTGAGCCGTGGCTCCAAGGGCAAGACAGACCCAAAAGAGAAAGCAGTCGCTGTCTTTAATAATGCGGCCATCGCTCTCGCTTTCCAGCAGGTCGTCCATTGTCTCCCACAAAGTCTGCTCGGAGCAGCAGGGAAAGAGGCAGAAAATGTTGTTGAGGTAAAACTGCAGGCATGCCACCATGGTGTCCTTGGCTGGCAAGTCGGGATCCATGGGTGGATGGATGAATTCGTTGGTGGCTGCTGCCAGCACAAGTC
The DNA here is from genome assembly GCA_036034705.1 of Thielaviopsis punctulata. Classification (NCBI taxonomy): domain Eukaryota; kingdom Fungi; phylum Ascomycota; class Sordariomycetes; order Microascales; family Ceratocystidaceae; genus Thielaviopsis; species Thielaviopsis punctulata. The sequence continues at coordinate 287,303 of CM069902.1, read as the reverse complement.
GAGCAAACGTCATGTTGGTGGCATTGAATTCGAAATCACGCGCCGTGGCGTTAACAGAGCTGGACTGTTAGTAAAAGCGTGTATAGTAGTAGAGTGCTCGGTTGGAGAGAAGCATCTGAAGAAACCCTCTCCATACGCCTCAAGCACTTACAGATATCCAAAATCTGACACTAGCGAATTGACGTCTGAGTTCTCTCGCCGTCTCTCAGCCTTGCGGTGCATTGCCTCCTGGATCACAGCCAGCGACCCTTTGCGATCATTATCATGGCTGATATCTGGCATATTGACCGAGCCCTTGCGAGACCGTGCAAACGCCAGACGGCGCTCAAGCTTCTCGATGCGCAGCTCAAGCGCGGCAACATAACTGTGGCTGTTAGCTATACCTATACCGAGCGACTCAGCATGTTCTGACAGTGAAAAGAAGAAAGAAAAAGCCTCACCTCCGCTCTTTGCCACGTGCAAACTGGTCGTTAGCGCTGGAGCATTCGGCTTCACGACCGGCCTTTTCGCAGGCCGTGCAAGCAGGTAGTTTTCCGTCACACTTTTCCTCCAGAGTTAGCGCTCAACATGGTGGCGGAAGAGACGAACGAGTCATACCTTGACTTTGGCGGAGCGGCCTGTTCAGTCAGGGTTAGTCTTGGTCTGCATTGCCACCTGATTTATCTACCTACATCGAGAACAGGCGCTCACTGGCCGGGACACTCTGAGTAGCGGATTGTGAGAGAAACTCGACCGCACGGGTTTGCGTGGGACTGGATGCATAATTGGCAGTAGTTTCGGGATGAACAGGCTATAGTGATAACGGTGAATAAATGAAGTATGAAGTGTTATTTGTAGATTAGATGATGGCCAGGACAACAAAACAAGCCAATGATGAAAGGACCGGGAGCGGAATGGTATGGCGAGGCTGACGGCGATTGATTTGGCCCAGTCAGCAAAACAGAGGAGAAACAGCCCGTCTCGTTGCGTGCCGGCGGCGGTCTACGCAGTATGTATAAGCAGAATGTGTACAGAGTATGTACAAGTTGTAGATAAGGCGGGCGGGATATGTATGGCGGTACGTATGAGTTATGGTACATAAATAGTGCTATGTAATTGATTGATGGATCCCTTCTGGGATATGTATGTATGTATGTATGTATGTATGTATGTATGTAGTATTGTTGATTGTTGGTTTATAAATGGTACATAATAGTACATAATAATAACCAAGCACACTATTAACCAAGGGCAGCCTTTTACTTACCGTTTTGCACCAAAGCAAAAAGCGGGGCTTTTCTGTGGCGTGGCGTGCATTTCTTTTTTATACCATGCAGATGTACGCACGCAGTACACATGTACCAGTACTACTTACATCATGTACATACATATGTATACGTACATAGTATCCATATTGCGTACAACTATATACAATACACAAGATTGAGAGTCGGCAAGCACAATACTGTGAATACAAGATCAACACCTCTGGAAAAGAAAGTTTGCCTGTACATGCTCTGCGTCTGCCGCACTGTCTAACCAAAGTCTCAGGATATGCCGATCCACCTTGTTTCAACAACTATGAGCGAGGTTGGCTAACGTGCACATACTCCGTACGTAGTAGTACATGAACATGTATATACGCAGTGAACTTGCCTGCTGCAATTACACGATGACGTACTGTTATTCTCTTCATTTTTCTTTTGTTACTTAATCACATAGTACATGTACATACGTACTTCTGCTTTACCAATCCGAATTTCGAGAGCTACCGACGGACATGAGGTATCGGGCGTTCTTGACGTCTAGGATTACAGGCGACGGAGCGTAATCGTCTACATACATACATACTCAATACGTACTTTGGCTCACCTGATCAAACATTGACAGCTATGCCAATCAATCATATGCAGCAGGCTCTTGACAGGAAAAGTGAAAGAATCAAACGAATGCAGCCTTTTATGCTGGGCCCATTCCAACACAATAACAAACTATTGTTGGAAGTTGATTCGGCTCTCATATTATGCAATATTGTCATCACATATGGACCATCACGAACAAAGATACAAGACGTCATAGTTTGATTCTTTGTATGGATAAAGCCTTGTTGGCTGTCAGCTTATTTTGGCAACTCTCTACAACATAATATGAACAAGCACAAGCAACATAACATAACTCTAAGATCACGATTGTGATTCGCAGCATTAAATCGAGCAATAATTAATTAGTGAGCCCTTTGTTGAATACTATGTACATACATACATACCATCGACTTATGAGGACAACGGAATTCAAAAATAGAAACATTGTTACATGCTTAACTTGCGACCAGCCACCTAACATTTCCATGTGGCCTTCTATTAGTTCCCGTTGCTCTAGTCAAAGAACGAGAATACATACTTCTTTGTAGAGTTCTCTCTGAGCAGGAAAAATACTAGCGATGAAGAGTCTGGTTTGCTGAGGGCTCTTTTTTTTTTTTT
>CM069902.1:264687-284821 GCA_036034705.1 Thielaviopsis punctulata | reverse complement strand
TTTTTTTTTTTTTTTTTTCAAGATAAGCAAGCTTGCTTTGTTATTTTGTTGGCTATCGTGACTCGAGCCAGGATCGTGACAGGGTGCTATAGTGGGGTAGCATACATATGTAGAGCATATACAAGTATGTACTATGTACATACAGGTACATAACATATGTAAACACCGCTGTATACATAAGCCCGTGCTGTTGGATGTCGCTGTACATAGGATAGTCTCGCGTCAAATTCAGATCTTGATAGTCCATGAAACACACTGCGAAGGAGAAAAAATACATACATATACATACTACATAATACATAGGGTATGTTGGTGTGCAGCGCGAAACTCTACTGATAGACTGACGAAACAAACAAGGTATGTAACTAGCCAGCAGGTGCATGAAAAACGAGAGACCTTCTGGAACCATGTCTTGCAGTTTGTGTGAAGGCGTATGCATGAAAACGAGAGGAATACAAATGACGACATGTGATGGAGTTGACTGAGAAGGGTTGGGAAAGATGTGATGCGCTCCCGAGAAGGAAAAACAAACAGAGCTACATACTGTACTGCGTACATGCCTGTACATATGTATACTACATAGTATATGTACTAAAAAGCCCAGCTAGTGGCTGAATAACGAAGAGAAGTCAAGACAACAGACCAGTTTGGCTATGTTGGCGGACGCTTGACCCTAAGCCAAAAACAAAAAGGAAGCAAGCCAGGGGCCGCTGGGCCAGCTGAGTCGGAAGTGTGTGATTCTTTCGGTTAGAAGCTTCTACATGCTGGTATGTACTTGTTATTACTATGTAGAGGTCACGAAGAGCCGGCAATGAACAAGGACGAAGTGGCAGCTCTTGCTTTGCTCCCGCAACAATCAAACAAGTTACATACTGTACAAATAGAAGTACTAACTTATGTACACAATAACATACTGCATATGTGTAGATGTTGGCTTAGATCTTTGTGAAGCAACAGGCATGAGAAAAAAAAATAAAGTGAGGCTGTTCTGCGCACAGGCTCTCCGTCAATTTGCAATACTTTTTTGCTCGCCTCGCTTGTACATACGTAAAAGATAAGAGACTGTCAAAGAGCCGTCTTTGCATCCAAGGACTGACCAAGTTTGGCTGGATGAAAGAAGCACAACTATGTACATATTTGTACATAGCATAATAAGTACAAATATAATACAAGTAGGTAGCATGATACAAACATAGAAACATATACTTTATTTGGATATGTACTGGTATTTTGTGATGGAACGAAGTACTATAACAGAACAAAGTCACATGCATGCATGCAGGCGAAGCGAAATGCTGCAATCACTCAATGAATGGGGAACAATATTTCCATACATACATACTTGTACGTATGTATATGGAAATGTATTTCTGTACATACATACACGTTGGTGGCTTTCCTACCAGCCTGACGCAACCTCTATTTATGTATGGACAATACAAGGCTGAAGTGCCAGGAATGCAAACCAAAGCCTAGACCTACATTGTACAGGTACATACTCAGTAGTATAACGGCCTGCAAATGCAATATGCAATTCCTACCATATGTTGCTTATTCACTTTGTGCGACTTGCCGGGCTGTGGTTGGCCCTGATCTTGATCTTATAGGTAATCGCTCTATGTACATATGTATGTACCGTGTATGTATGTATGTACTTGTATTATATGTAGTAGTACTTTTATTTGACGCCCGCTCGTTTCAAAGCCACTTCGGTGGCTTGCAAAACTCTTGCTTCTTCTTTCTCTCCCTTGTTTTGACGATCTTTTCTTGTCTTCCTTCCATCAACAACCGAGCCTTTCCATCATCTCTGCGAAGCTGAATTTACTTGCATTGCTCTCCATTCTTCTGCATCTGCTCGTCCTTTCGCTCTTGGGTTTGCTGCCAACGGGCTGCTCAAATCGCAACAGCTACTGTAGCTGTTATCCCATCCCACCAGCTTGGCTCACCTTGAGCTCCAGCTCAGGTCACATTCCTATTCCTAGTGCAACATACAGTACATGCTCTATGTATTTGCCCTTGTTCTAAGCCTGGCTTGTCCTTACTCAATTTTCCTTTTCTACTGCTTTCTACCGCCCGCCATTACATAGGTATGTACATACATACATATTTACCATTGTAACTCCAACGTGCCGTCAGAGTTCAACTACATACCATACATATTGCTAAAGACATACATAGCCTCTCTTTATCTGCGGTAGATGCATATCCCCGTAGACTAAATCTTCAATCCAGCACAACGCCGCCCACGAAACTAGGATTCGCTACACGCAAATCGCCACTTATTGATTGCGCGAAAAACCCCGCTTGAAGAAGCTCTTTGTCGTCACATTTGTGCTCTCTTGTCGTACATACATCATACTTTCCATCGATTTTACCACCCGCTTTTGCACCCCCGACCCAATAAGCCCACCAAACAATTGAAATTTGCACCACAACATGGACGCCGCCGATGTCTTCCGGCAAGGGCTCGGCGCCATGCCGCCCCGCCAACAGCCTCCGTTTCAGTACCAGCAATATCCATACCATGTGCCGTATTCTCTGCCACCGCAGCCCGGTATCCCCATTCCACCCAACGGTCCTGGCCCGTTCCATCTCGCGCCTCAGCCGCCGCACATGATGGGCTCGCCCCATCCCGGACCCCCGATGCACATGCAGCAACACCCAATGCACGGAATGCACATGCAGCACCAAATGCCACAAATGCCAATTCCCATGCCCATGCCGCCGCATATGCGCCCACAACCACAACAGAGACCGCCGCCAAGATTACAGCCAGCAAACCCCAATGAGCCGGTGGACGAGACTGCTGCTGGCCGCATCGCGCATACTCTGACAGCCTGCTGCCGTTGTCGTCAGGTTTGTCCGCCTTTCTTCTTCTTCCCAATCATCTGAATTTTTTCCTCTTTTGCTTCTACCATGGCTTTCTACAACACTGTGCTAACTCAAACAGCGCAAAACTAGATGCGATCCGACCCTTCCGCGCTGTCTTCCCTGTGAACGCTCCGGCTCTGTCTGCGAATACTTTGATGCCTCAAAAGGCCGCAAAATCAACCGATACTACGTCATTCGCCTACAGGACAAGGTCCGCGCGCTCGAAGCCGAACTGAATCAGTTCACAGACGAAGATAGCGAATACCCACGCGACAGCGAAGATGTTGTGAGCCGTGGTGGCCTCGTGCGGCTCAACGAGAGTGATGATACCCCGCGCTATCTCGGTCCCAGCAGCGGCATTGCCATGAGCAGATTGGTCATGGAACGCGCCAAGGCGTATACAGACAAGCAGCGCATTTCTGACTTGATTCCAGAAGTGCGGGCTAGACGCCAAGCTCGCATGCAGTCTATAGTGCTGACTAACGCCCCCCTTCGCCGCAAGAGCTATCCGATGATGAGTGCGCATCCGGCGCAGTCGCTGCCAACCCGTCCTGTGGCGGACAAACTGGTTGACATGTTTCGGCAAAAGGGTGAGTTTTCTATATGGGTTTGTATGATCAACAGAGGCTAATCATTCTAGGCCAACTGTTCTGGCCAACCCTACACGAAACATTGTTCCAGCAAGACCTTGAAGACGTCTATAACGGCGACAACATGGACGCACATAAGAACTTTATGGTTCGCATGGTGTTTGCCATCAGTCTGCAGATGATGAACTCGCAATATGCTGGGCTTGCCGATAGTTACTATCTGGCCGCGATGCAGGAATTTGAAGAAGTGATTCGTGCCAAGGATCTGCGCACGCTGCAATGCCTGCTTCTACTAGCTCAGTATTCATTCTTGACTCCTACTCGTACAGCAGTGTACTTTACCACGGGTCTGGCGGTGCGCATCTGCCAACAAGAGGGCCTTTTGGATGAAAAGACGGTTATCAATGGCTTTTCCAATGGCGACATGGACCCCCGCACTCTCGATTTGCGTCGCAGGCTTGGATGGGGCGTGGCTGCCATGGAGCTGGGACTGTCTGTTACCATGGGTCGTCCCAGCGGTATTGCCAAGCTGGGTAACTTGATGAACGTCAAGTTCTTTGAAACTGTCAGTGATGAATGTATCACTGAAAAGGGCATCATGCCCGGACCGGTGGACGAGAAGAAGGTGCTTGCTATCCACTTCTACAAGATGCATTTGATCGAAGCCGAGATCATCCGCATGATGTACGAGAAGCAGCGCAAGGAAATTACTGAAGATTCGCACCCGTGGTTTGGGGAGATCAACCAAAAGATAGATGAGTGGCTCAACTCTTCTCCCGAGGAACCATCATGGAGCAAGGCCTGGTTTACTGGCAAGATGCACTTGATGCGTATCTTCCTGTACCGCCCTTCACCACAGATCCCGTCGCCTTCTCCCAAGGCGGTTAGTCTTTGCCACGAGTCAGCCATGTTCTTGGTGAAGCTAGCTCGTGAGCAGATGGAGCAAGCGGCAGTCGACGTCACCTGGGTATTTATGCTTTCGCTCTATACAGCCATCAATATTACGCTGTGGACTGTCACGTATGCCGAAATCCGCCAGAATCATGCGCGCGAGGAGGTTGACGAAAACATCAATGTGGCATTGGATATCCTGGATCAGTGCACCGAGCGCTGGCCTGGAACCCAGTCGGCATCGCAGATGTACTCTGTCTTGACCAAAGCCATCATGTCTAGCTACGACTCAAAGGATAACATTTCGACTGCGTTTACTCCACCATCACTAACCGACGTTAGCTCTCCACCCCAGACGGACAATTCCAAACAATCAGGTCCTCCTGGTGGTCCTCCCCCGCAACAGGCGCCTCCGCAGGGACAGCAACGGCAACAACAACAGCAGCAGCAACAGCAACCACCACAGTTTTCGCATGGGTCAAATCCCTTTGGAAACATGGATGCGCCACAATTTTCATATGTGTTTGGTGGCGGCGCCCCTGAGCCGATGCCGCCCAGCTTCGCGTTCAACGAAAGCTTCCGGCCACAACCCACATTCCGGTCCAACTCTATCTTTCACAATCCGTCAACGGAGAATGGCCGCAGAAATTCCTTCTTCCCGCCCGACTCAGCTGACGATATGGCGCCGTGTACTTTACCGCCACAGATGCCGCCGTCGGGTCCGATCTTACTTAACCATGGCATGCATGTTAACCTCCCCCTTAACATGCCCAATGAGGCTATGACCCCCATGAGAAATCTGGCATCAACGCCGGCTATGCCTCAAGAGTCGCCGTCTACTGTACGATCTACCCCTGTGCAGGCTCCAGCCCAGTTGACTGTGACCATGGCGACACCTCCTCAGGCTGCTCCATCTGATCACGTGCAAACGCCACAGTCTATGGATATTGGTCCCCACTCTGGCCCACTGCCCAACAGAGGGCCTGGACCGCAGTTCAATGTCAACCAGCAAGGTCCTCCCCCGCCCAGTGTTGCTCAGCGCCCACTGCCTCCCGCTCCAAATCCTGGCGCCGGACCCGAGTGGTTCGAGACACCGTCACCTGTGTTTTCGCCTCCGTTCAACCACAACTATATTCCAGTCAGCGCCACTAGTGCCCCCGCACCTCAGTTCTTCCCGGGTCACGCAGGCATTACTTCTGCCCCGATGCTTCTCGATGGGTTCCCGCCATCAGCACCGCCGCCTGGTGATGAGGGCCTGTTTACCAACCTGAACTTCCCGATTGGCCTGAACCACATGGGCGTGGACTTGGCCGGCGGCCACTCACAGGTGGCATTTGCTCTGGAGAGACATGGCAGTCTTAACCAGGAGCAACAGATGGAGCTCATGGATGTGCTGGAGCACGAGGGTATGAATGAGATTGATGCCTTCCTTCGCATGGCTAATACCGGCGTTGGGCCGGGCGGAGCCGGCATCAACGGAGGAATGAAGTGGGAGACGACCATGTAAATTGTTATGTGTATTAGAGTTTGATGAGTTATCTGTATCACTACCAAGGGTTGGGGTATACCTGGTGTTTGGATTTTCTTTCTTTTGGGGTTGTTTTGAATTTGTGTTTATCGGAATACTACAACTATTATGAGTTTAGCACATGGTGACAGTGGATGGGGTATTATCATACTTGCTTGCGAGCTATTCATCTTATGGTGGTGTTTCTCTATGTCCAGATACATCTTTATCAATAGCAGAGAAGGTCATGTTTTTTACAGTATGTTTTACCGACCGTTGTCTTATATAAGTTCGTCTACTTTGACCAAGTACATAGTTATGCCCTCTTCAAATAGCAAAGGCGTACATACATGCCGACTTGTTTCTGGTCCACAGCTGGTACAATGCTAAACGAGTTTGTGATGTCAGCAAACCTAGCAACTTGAAAACGGCCTAAATGCATACACTACATCCCATCTTGAAGTCCCGTTCAATGTAAGGCCAAAACTCGCTCGGCTCACAAGAGTCCTAGTCGTGGAGCCAAATGTACATGTATACAGGAATGTTTGTAGATAGTAACCCTTGTCCATGAAAACCCTACCAAAGATCAGTTACAATGTAGTCCTTCATCACAAGCGATACGCAATGATCTCTCACTTGCACACATGTTCCTCAAGACTAAACTTATCACTGAGATCACAAGACTTCCTACCCGAAACAACCAAACACATATGTACGTAGTTATACTCTTACTCCTGGGCCCCATCATCGTCGTGCAACACGTGGATTCATTTAATGGAAACCAAGTCTTCTCAGAATTCCAGGCCAAGAACGATTAGAGAAAAAAAGGACAAGAAAGAAAAGGATTTTAACCCAAGACTTTCTTGGGATTGAAACGTGCATTATCGCCGCCGGTATTGGCGCGGTGCATCTCAATATGTATGTATGTAGTTTCAGTCCCAGGAAGGAAGTTTGTACGCAGTGTATTGGCCCTGGGCGCCAAGAATTAGTTATGAATCCACTTATGTGCAATAAGTATGTACATATGTACAGAGTATGTACAATATGTATGTATGCATGTATGTATGTATGTATGTGTTTAGTTCTGCTTGGCAGTGAGAAAGAATACTTTGTCGCAAATAACGACAAAAAAGCTTACGTAAACAGCACGATGCTGTTCGTCGGCCGGTGATTGGCTGGTAGCATACAAAGCTGCTCTGTGCACAATTGGGGTTATGCATTCATGTTTGTGCTATCATACATATGTACATATACTATGTATGCATTAATATATTCGTAAGGACTATGTGGTACGTAATAGAGCTGTTTACGTCGGGCGTTCGTTACAAAGTACATATAGCAAGCAGAGGAAACAGACTCACCGTTTTATGCACGGCATGATATGTTCAGTGAAGTTGAATATTCTTGGCCATCGCGGGGCCAAGACAAACGCAAAAGCTTGACGGCGAGAAAGAACAACTCTAAACTGTTCTGGCGACCGAAGAAAGGCCTCGTGGGCTGACTGATTTGGTGATTACAAGTACGTAGAAGTGAAGACGGAGCTTGATGCACATGTAATATTCTAAAGGCTTAGCCAGAGAGCGGCGAAAAGAAGCTTTGTTCACTCTGGTTGGAGGGTACGATGGCGCGATGTACGTGGCTTGGCAGACTGTTGATTTGTCTCTGGATAGTGCTTTCCTTTTCGCAAGCAGGAGGGGAGGAAGAAGATGACTACATGGTAAGATCAACGCATGCCGAAGAGACGGAATAGACACCGAGACAGAGAATTCAAACGCCGGCTGGAGAGAAGCATGCCCATAGACGGGTGGGAGACTGAGTGTTTGTAAGGATATATGTGCATATGGAGCATATACTGTATAAACAAAAGTTCATATGGCTTGTTCTAACCATCCTGTCTTGGCATATTTAGCGGAAAACTTGATCAAGCATGTTTTTTACTATATCGTCAAGTGTGCGTTATTACCACCAATGAGTGCAATGCAACGGCCAATGTGTTTGGTTTTGATTATTTGTACTTGTGTATGAAGAAACGGCCTTTTCCTGTAGAAGAAGAGAAAGCGAAAAAAAAAAAAAAAAAACTGACTCTGATTTCTGGCCTTGGCTGGACGTGCCAAGGCTCTTGGCCATTTCTTGGCTCAAGACTTGGCAGAGAAAGGCGAAGGTAAAAAGAGAGAATTCAAGAAAAAAAAAAAAGAATGAAGCTGCCTCTTCAAATGTAGACGAGTTAGAAAAAAAAAAAACAACATGCGAAAAAGTTCACGAGAGAATTGAACAAAGACAAGAATAAATTTTATAGGGGAAACCCGTTCGGTTTAATATCAAGAATGCTCGTGTAACAGAACAACAGAAGTGGCGTTGAATGAGGGGCTCTCTTGGTGGGCACTTGCCCTGGTTTGAAGCCAGCAAAGGCAGGCAGGCACGTTTACTTGGTCTGTAAGTTTATCCGAACAAAACAACGTGCTTTCCATTTTTGTAACAAGGCTTTCTTAAGCATGTGGGAATCCCAGCAGCACAGGCCCGAGTTAAGTGCTACTCACCATCATAACTTGTATTGCAGCTAGCATAACACAAGATGAAGACATCGGTGAGTGCTTTAAGATAAAGAAGGCTTGCCGTGTGCTGTAGTGCAGTGCTTGGCTTGGCAGTTGGTGGGGGCGTGCGAGTTGTATTTTCTTACTATGTACATACATACTGGTATACATTAAGTCTTGTTCTTTTTAACCCTTGACTTGCACGCATATTAGCAGCAGCATAATATAAAGGACTGCCAAGTTTGGCAGTCAAGCCAGGCCCACCCAGGCCAAAAGTCTTGGCTTTGCTGCTTCTAGGAATCCGTGTCTTGTTCTTGTCTTGTTTCTCGAACGGCAAGTCTATGAGAGAGCTTTCTCCAGCCAGTCACAGTCGAGCATGCTTCCTCGTGGGCATCGACTAGTGATCTTGGTCGAGATGATTTCATTTTGTGTGTGTAAGTTGGCGGTTTCCGTTCTACTGTAGACTTCCAAGGCCAAACGCAGCCAGCCCAGATAGACAGTACAAGAAGCTTGCTCGCGTGGGCAGGATGCGGGATGCGTATCAAGTTCCATTGCATGTAGGACATAGAAAATGATTGATATAAAAGCACATTCCCAGTGACTTCCAAGTCATTGTCCAGATAGGTCTTGGTCCATCAGAGTCCTTTACACTTCTCACTCATCGTCTTCTCTGTTTGTCCTTTTCTCTCTTTTTGCTCCTACTGCCAACAAAGAGATAGCAAGCATACCACAGAGACCTCTGCTCCAACCATGGTCCTCCACGAATACACCTACGTGTTCGCCCTGGGCACGTGCTTCGCCCTGCTCGAAGCCTACAACAACGGTGCCAGTATGTCTTTCTCTCCAGCCCTAACCCTGGGTCTTCTAACCCCCGTGCTAACCCTCGTCAGACGATGTCGCCAACGCCTGGGCTACCTCGGTGTCCTCACGCTCCGTCACCTACCGCCAGGCCATGGTGCTCTGTCTCATCTTTGAAATGACGGGTGCCCTGGCTGTCGGTGCACGCACCGCGTCCACTATCAAGAACGGAATTATTCCCATCGAAGCCTTCAATGGCAATGCTGGCGTGCAGCTGCTCGCCTTTGCCTGCGCCTCGGCCGGTGCCTCGACCTGGGTCATGTGGTGCACGCGGCACAACGCCCACGTCTCGTCGACCTACTCGCTCATCTCCTCGCTGGCTGGTGTCGGCATTGCCACTGTCGGCGCGTCCAAGGTGCAGTGGGGCTGGAACGAAGGCTCTGGTCTGGGTGCCATCTTTGCCGGTCTCGGTATGGCGCCCGTCATCTCGGGCTGCTTTGCATCCGTCATCTTCATGCTGATCAAGGTATTTGTGCACATGCGCCAGAACAGCGTGCGCTGGGCCGTGTGGACTAGCCCAGCGTTTTTCCTGATTGCCGGTACCGTGTGCACGCTGTCTATTGTGTACAAGGGCTCGCCGCGCCTGGGTCTGTCGAAGAAGCCGCCGCAATGGATTGCCGGTGTGTCGCTGGGCGCTGGCTTTGGCCTCGCGCTGCTGGCAGCGCTGTTTTTCTTGCCGTTCGTGCACGCACGCGTCATCAAGAAGGACTACACGCTCAAGTGGTACGACTTGTTTTACGGCCCGGCGCTGTTCTGGCGCCCTGCGCCCGAGGACGCGCACGAGGCCAAGGTGCCCAACTACGCCGTGGTGCAGCACGACGAGGCCGGCCTGAGCATGCCCAGCAAGCCGAGCGCGGGTAAGCCCGAGAGCGCCGACGGTTCGATCAAGGAGCTGGCGTCTCCGGCGATTAACCCGATGACGGACGAGAAGGGCTTGGTGCGCAAGGAGGCCACGCACGAGTCGTACCAGCAGATGCTGCGCGATGCCGAGGAGAAGCACCACGCGAACCTGCGCGCGGGCACCGGCCCGCTGGCCTGGGCTATGCGCACGCTGCACGAGAATCCGCTGGGCGCCGGATCCATCCACGAGACGCACAACTTGATTGCCCTGGTCAAGCGGATTCCGGCCATGGTGGTGGTTGCCCTGCTGTACGGAACGGCGTACGACATTCACACGGCGCAGGTCGGTATCGAGGGCACGCCCGAGGGCCGCCGCATGGAGCGTGTGTACGGCCATGCTACCAAGTACCCCAACGAGGTCGAGTACCTGTACAGCTTTGTGCAAGTCATTACTGCGTGCACGGCCAGTTTCGCGCACGGTGCCAACGATGTGGGTAACGCTGTGGGCGTGTGGGCTGCCATGTACTCTGCGTGGCACACTGGTACGTCTGTGGGACAGAAGGCGCCGGTGCCGCTGTGGCAGATTGCCGTGATAGCGCTGACCATCTGCATTGGCTTCATCACCTACGGATACAACATCATGAAGGTCATGGGTAACAAGATCACCTACCACTCTCCTAGCCGTGGCTCGTGCATGGAGATGGGTGCATCGATTACTGTGCTGGTCTTTTCACAGTACAAGCTGCCTGTGTCGACTTCCATGTGCATCACTGGTGCCACTGTGGGAGTTGGCCTGTGTAACGGAACCTGGAAGGCCGTCAACTGGAAGCGTGTCGCTCTTTTGGTGTTCTCGTGGTTCATGACAATCCCTATTGCTGGCCTGATTGGTGGCTGCCTAATGGGTCTGGCCCTGAACACGCCTCACTTTTCTTAAGTGTTGATAGGAAAATCTGGGCTGAGGAGGGCGAGAGAAAAGAGTTAGTAATGTCGGCAGAGCGCCTGTGTTTTTAAGTTTTAATATACCATTTGCTTTTGATACTGAACCTTGTGGCATTGATAGAACATGTGAACGTGCCGAGTAGAGGTGTGTGCTTGAGTATGTGCTACTACTGATAGCAGTATATAGATAGTAGTCATGCATGAGTTTACGTGTATACATGCACACAAACATACCTCGATATAGTCACTGAAACGTACTATATTCAATCTATCAAACATTACGTAGACAGCGCTAGACACGCATCCACCGCAAGTCCAACCCTAAAGCATTATCGTTAGTACTGCGCAAGGGGTTTTGCCGGAAATAAAATGTAAACTTACCGGCCCTGCTTCTCATACACCACATCGCTTATGATATCCCGGTCCAGATCTGGAAACATTCCCGCCAACGTATCCACCACATCCGCATGTTCCGCTCTCTGCAGTCTCTGCGCCTCAGCTGCCTCCGCACTTGCCTGCCGCGCCGCTGCTTCCTCCGCCGACAGTCCTCTTGCTGGCCCTTGCTCTGCGGCTCCTCTGACGGGTGCCTCCTCGGGCGTGAATGGGGCTTCAAGCGGTGCCGCGTCAGCCATTCTGCTCTCTGACGAGACGAGGCGCATGCCGCTGATTCTTCGTGGCAGTGGCGGCGGTGGCGGCGGCGGCGGAGACGCAGGCGAGCCCGGGTCGTCGCCAAAGATGGTGCGGCCAAATGTTGTCAGTGGCTTTTGGATGGTTTGGAAGAGCGTTGCGAGGGGAGCAGGTTGGTCGGGCGTCATGGGACTCGCAGGGTCAGCGGGCTGCGGGGTCAAAGGGGCGGCAGGTTTGGGCGTAGACGGAGCAGTGGCAGATGAAGAGCCGGCGTCGGTCTGGCGAGAGCTACTACTAGCACCGGCCAGGGCAGATCCAGCTACAGCCAGCGTGACCTTTTCAGCTAATGAAGTTGGAGCACCGGGCGGTAGCGGCGGTAGCGGCGGAGATTCAAGACGGTGTTTCTCGGCAATGGCAGAAACAGCCTCTTCGACATTCTTTTCAAACTCCTCGTCAGAAATGGTCAGGGTTGTGCGGTCCATGTTCTCAACAAACTGAATCACACCCATCTGCGTTTGTTAGCTATGCTCCAATGTAGCTAAATAGACAAACATACCAGTGACGACAAATAGTATCCTGCTTCACCGCTGAGCTTCTCCTGGTTCCGGAACCTCAGAATGTACTGTACATTCGAGACCAAGTGCTCAGGGTTGCTTTGTAACACCACGTAGATCAGCATAGGCATAAACGAGTCGGCCGAAGTGTCCGATTTGAAATGCTTCAGTAGTCCAAAGATGACCTTGCAGCAGTTGAGCACACAGATAATCTTGTCTCTGGGTGCTCTATACGTCCTGATTTTGAGCAACTCTATACAAAACTGTTTGTTAGTACACATTCGGAAACACTATGCCGTATCAACCCAACTTACCGTTCTGTGCCAGCTTGAAAAACCGCTGCCCGCTCTCAGAGACAGACGGAATATCCAAATGCTCTGGCCGTACCCAGCTGTAGATGTTGATCTTTTGCGTCAATATCTCATCCCGCTCCACGTCCTCCTGATGCTGTCCGCGCCTGCCCGGGCCTACCGGCCGCTCGCCCTGCAATCTTTTGTTCCGGTTTTTAGACGACGGCGGCGGCGGAATTGCCGGACTAAACGTCTGGGTGTACAATCTATTCATTACCAGTTTCTCCATGCCCTCGCGCGCATTATCAAACTCGGCATCGCTGACGTCCCGCCACACATCACATAGCGCCATCTTGTTGGCAATAAACGCTAAAAAGTCGCTGATGATCTTGACTTGCTCGTGCACCATCCACTGCTTCTTGCCAAACTCGTTGAGAAATGACTTGAGGTACCGGGCAATCGGGTCGGCCTTGCGGTGCCGCAGCTGCTCTAGGAACCGCTGAAAGTCGAACGGCAGCGTCGGCTCCGGGTCGGCTTCGGGGGGAGGCGGCCGCACAGCGTGCACAGACGGCGCTGTGGATGGCACGGGAGAAAGCGGCTGCTGCTCCTGAAACTCGTCGCTGTCGTCTTTGGGCGGCACTGGCGGGCCAATGTCATCTGAAGCCGACGATGTTTCGCGCGCGCGTGTGACGGTCTTTGGCGCAGCGTCATAGTTGGGTGTGGAAAACGACGTGGTTGTCGGCGTAGGCGTAGCCACAACGACGGTAGACGTAGACGATGGCTGGATAGGCTGCTGCAGACCAAGGCCGTGCAGCTGGCCTGAAGACAGCGGCTCTAGACTGGACTTGCGCGGCGGATATTGGTAGGCGGCGGGGTCCATTTTGTTAGGGCTTTTCGAAGGCTGCTCGCCCATGTTTATCTGCGCGCCAAAGCCAGAGCCCGAGGGCATGCCAAGCAGCGGCGAAGCAATCTCCAGGCGTGGACTCATGACCTCCTCTTCCGTGGGCTTGGGACCATCTTCGCTGAACTGCAGCATGATGCTCTGGAGCTCAGCGCCGTCTTCGGGCTCAGCGTCGTGGCCGTCCGTGTTACTGATGTATCCCGAGCGGGAGGGAGACGCGGCATTGGCGCGGCGGGCTTTTGAGGCGTTTCGGGATGTGGGCGTGCTGGCTTCGGGCGTGGGCGGAGTGGGGTCGGTGTACGGCTCGGGCTCGAGGTGGGTCATGGGGGCGGCGGGCGGCGTGCTGGGACGTAGAGTTGAGATTGAAGCAGCAAGGTCGGCATCGGTAGAGTCGAGAAGGCTCTCGGGGGCGGGTTGAGAGGCGGGATCGGCCATTTTGGGGAGGGCGGGGTGGACTTTGAGTGTTGGCGCAGACAGATATTTAGGGGGTATGTATGTACTTGAAAACTCGAGAGTATCACAAGGAAGAAGCTTCGAAGCTCCAACTAGCTCCGTAGGCGAAACACAGTAAAACCGCAGAGTGCAGGAAGGGATTCAGGCCAGGTATATTTACATATGCGATGTACACCGTATATGTACGTACCTTGCTGGGATCTTCAAAAGGAGCTCTGCAGCTTGCAGATAGCACAGTAAGCAAGAGATTGACGGTGCAGTATGTAATACATACGTAACAAAAAGACAAGGCGGCAGATGAACAAAGATGCAGATTTTGGGGGGGCAGCTCGCTAAAAAGAGATATCTATTAATGCGCAGGGTTTAAAAGCTCGTGAAGATGGATAGAAAAACGGCAGCCTTGCACTGCTTATATACATACATATGTACATGTGTACAATAACGACGACAGGCAAGAGTAGTATTTGTATGAAACAATCCAAGACAGTCAGAGAAAGAGTTTGAAGAGTGGATTAAAGGCTTGAAGATTTACTACGAATATGTATTGTATAGTCGGAAATCAAAACTAAGCCTGTCTCATATCCCTTGCAAAATCACAATCAAGACCTTCTCGGGCAGGCAAAAGTCGAAAATGCTACCCCCTTGGTACAATAACAAACCCCGCCTTGTGACGTCCTCGAAAGCCCGCTAAAAAGATAGCAAGAAGCGCTGCCGTGTACAAGTACATACATATAGATGGCGTCACAGTGCAGGGAGGCGCCTGTGTGCCTCTTGCAGACTGTTAAGTCCGCCACTGTCGCACAGCTATTCAGTGGGACAAGGCGCCTAAGAGAGGGGCCTGGAGACACAGTGTGTGGACAGTACCAAAACATATCGTCAAACCTTGTGTACAAAAG
The DNA here is from genome assembly GCA_036034705.1 of Thielaviopsis punctulata. NCBI lineage: Eukaryota > Fungi > Ascomycota > Sordariomycetes > Microascales > Ceratocystidaceae > Thielaviopsis > Thielaviopsis punctulata. Next base: position 270,073 of record CM069902.1, on the reverse strand, counting down.
GAGATACTCAGATTTCTATGCTTGCAACCAACCAACCGCCCACTTCACTATACAAGAACAACAAAAGGGTATGAAAAAAAAGCTACACGAAGGAAAATGCAACGCAATGAAACAATAAAACACACATTACGAAATGACTGTCAGATAGGCCTTATGAAAAACGCCTCGCCACTTCCACTCCATCCTCGTCCTCCTCGGTAATATCCTCCAGCTCGTCCTCCTCCTCATCCAACAACCACGGGTCCCGAGCCATCTTCTTCAGCGTCTTGCGAATCTCGGGGTCCTGCTCCATCTCCTGCCAAATCTCCAGGCGCCACTCGACCGACGGCGTGCCACGGCCCATGCTATCGTCCTCTTCCTCGCGGCGCCGTCGTTCACGCTCCTTGGCACTGAAGCTCTTCCACGGCGGCGTCACCGTCCACGCCGCAATGCGTCGGATGCCGAGAAGCTTGCGCTTGGCAATCTTGAGCGTCATTTCAAAGATGCCTAGCATGCCCAGCGTGGCAAACAGCGTGGCCCACCACGACGCTTCGGTGCCCCAGTGGTCCCAGAGGCCGTCACGCACGCTGTAGATGGCAGCATCGGGCGCGTACACCAGAGAGAGAAATGCACACCATCCCCACCAGCCAATCGTGGTCAGGAAAAAGGCCCCCATGATAAACCACGTCTTGTAGTGCGTCTCAAAGATGAAAAGTTTCCAGTTGATCCAGAGCACGCCCACGGTAAATGACAGGTTTCCCATGGCAAACAGGTTGTTGTCGCCCTCGATAAGCCAGTGTCCATAGCCGAGCCACACGCCAAAGAATGCAATCACTCCCTCACAGGCACCAAGAAGCATCCACCGCAAGAACTTGACCTGGTTGAGGCCCTTGTTACGCTGGCCATACGAGTACAGCTCCGGCATGGCCAACAGCGTGTCCTCGCTGAGATCCTGATCCCAGATTCCCATGCAGATACAGCACAGCGACGTGAACAGCGTGTTGAAGACGGTGAGCGACGCATACTCGTACAGCGAGGTTCCCGTGTAGCCGTTGTAGCGCTGGTATAGAGCCGTGGGCAAGTAAAAGAACATTTCCTTCCAAAAGGTGCCCACTATAAACTTGGACGCACGTGCATAGTTCCACCGGCCGTGAAGCAGCAACAGACGCTGCAGGAAGCGGAACTGCGCAATGGCATAGTCAGCCACACGCGCCGCCTGCAGGCCTTCTTTTCCAGAGATGCCAATGCCAACGTGGCTGGCTGAAATCATGGCCAAGTCGTTGGCGCCATCGCCGATGGCCAGCGTCAGACCGTGGTGCTTCAGGTCGCCTTTGAACTTCTTGAGCTGCGAGCGGACCGTGCTAACCAAGAGCGCCTTTTGCGCCGGCGATGCACGGCAGCAAATAACAGAGTCGACGAGGGGCATCACATTGTAGAACTGCATAGTAAGCTCGGGCGACTGCTCGACAACAGCCAGAGTCTGGCCGTCAATCACGACAACACTGTGCGCTGACTGCGTCTGCACTTCATCCGCAACATTGTGCAGCTGGTCGCCCAGAGAACCCTTGGTAACATCCAGGATAAACAGATCCGAGCCAGGCTTGATAACGCGCGCCGAGTGTGCAATATTGATGGCCGTTTCTCTCTTGTCGCCAGTCAGCATCCAGATCTTGATGTGTGCCCTGCGAAGCTTCTCGATCGTCTCGGGGACACCCTTTTGAAGCTTATCCTCAATGGCCGAGGCACCAACAAGATCCAGGTTCTGCTCAATCATTTCACCTGCAGCTTCAATCAGGGCCTGGCGGTTGACAAGGCTGGTGGTCGCTTCGTGGTAAATCTTCTTCCAGTTGTTGTAGTCGGCTTCCGTGATGAATCGCTGGGCGTAGACAAGCGTGCGCAGACCTTCAGATGCAAAGTCGTCAAGATGTTTGAAGCAACGAGTAAAGGTTGACATTTCATCGTACACCGTAGTCTCTTCCAAAAAGGCAAACTTTTCAGGGAGCTGTGGTGTGGCAAAAATGGGCGAGCGCATATTCTCAGGTATATCCATAGAGCCAGTTCTGACGGCAAGCGACAGTTTTGGCTTGGCTTCGCCACGGTTAACGGCGCGGTTAGCTTCAAACGAACGACTCCGGGCAATTCCAGCATTGCGACTTGACTCGGCGATCTCTGCGGCACGGGTGCGCTTGATAGTCAGACTCTTGCGCAGGTTCGGCGACGGTTCGTTCAGACTGCGCCGCAGCATCTCGTGTTCGACTTCGGCGCTACGGCGGACTTCGTTGGCGGCTTGCATAGCGACGTTGGCCATTTTCAGACGGGGCAGAATAGTCGAATCGGCACCCTTGCAAATGACAGCAATGCGACCGTCGGGGAACCGGAGAACAATCGACATGCGCTTGCGGATGCTGCTGAATTCGATGATATCCAAGACTTCGTAAGTAAGAGTCTCGTCTTGGTCTTCGTTGGTGATGCGCAGCGTGATAGACTGTGAGGAGCGGCTAACAACAGTATAACCCATTTCGCGAGCGGCATTGACAAGAGCCAGCTCATCAGGAGACGAAGCCTGATAGCTAAGTTCACCATTACGAATCTCGGGCAGACATGTGTGACACAGAGCCATGGCGAGAATGTATTGCTTGGCTTTGCGAGAGAACAGCGAATGGGGCTTCAGGCGAATGTACTCGAGAAGATCGTGGGAAGTAACGTCGGGCTGAACATGATCAGGACGACCACTAGATCTCCAGTGCGATGAAGAGCGGCGGCCGGAAATGGAAGGACGGTTGGCGGACAGAGAGGCGCGGTTTCCTGAAATCGACGGGCGCGTAGCGGAGAAAGACGGACGCGTGCTAGACATCATCGACTTTCTCGGTGGCGCAACAGACTGCAGAAGCACATCAGCAGTAGGACGGTCGGTTACAGGCGATGATTCCTTGTTAGGGTTCTCGCCCATTGAAAGGCGCGCAGCTTGGAAGGACATGCGGGCGTTGTGCTTATTCTCCTCGTCAACAGGAAGATCAGCCTCGTGCAGCCATGAAGTTCCAGCAATGCTGACTTTGCGAAACTTCATGACGTTCTCGGTTAGAGTGCCGGTTTTGTCGGTAAAGATGTAACCAACTTGGCCCAAGTTTTCCAGAATAGTGTTGGTGTTACACTTGGCAGGGGTGTCGCTTTCTGCGTCATACATGCCGATATCCGAATTCATCAGCAGCATCTGGCCAACTTTGACAATTTCCAAAGTGACGTACAGAGACAGCGGAATAACATTGTTGAACTGGATAATGTAGGCAATGAAAATCTCGTAGAATTTGACACGAGCGTCTTTAAGATACCAGGAATGACGCTCAGTATGTCTCTGCCACAGAATGTAACCGACGGAGACACCAACAGAGAGCGTGATGACATAAAAAGCAAGCATCACAACAATCTTGTTGGCAACGCTTTCCATGGCAGGCTTCTTAGCTTTGGGGTGCTGGTTTGCATTTTGGCCTATCAAGCAATGGTTAGCATGTGCTGCAAACACCCAGCTGCAGTTACTGAGTTGCGCTGCAGTGGCAACTTACGAATCTTGCATTCTTCACCACTGTTGATGACTAGGCCTATCACAAACGAAGTGTTCCGGAGAACGCTTCCACGGTACACAACATTGGCAAGAGTCAAAGGCAGCGTCTTTCCATTGGCGGTGACCTTGGCCTCAAAGTTGAACAGGTCTGGGTTCGGGTCTTCAGAAACGACCTCAATATCGGCAGCTAGGATACCCTCGATATCGGCGCACTTTTCGATGACGGGAGAAACTTCTTTGCTTTTCAGGTTGGTTTCTCCGTCAAGGGCCATGGTTTCGATATAAGCCAAGTTGTCTTCGTTTTCAGAATGCAGCAGGATTATATCAGCGGGAACGGGCTCGTCTCTTTCTAGGCGCACAACATCACCAACAGCAATGTCGCACCAGCGCGTGGGCAGCCAGCGGTATCCGTCGAATTCTTCGTCCACCACGCGAATTGGCTCTTCCTTTTTTTTCTTCTGGAAGGGCAAGTTGAATTCGCGTTTCGGCTTGATAGCTACGTCTCCATTGTCCTTTTTCAAAATCATGGCCTTGGTGGTATTTTCGATTAAATCAAGACGGTGTCTGCGGTAGTCGTCGTAGCCTTCTTTGGCCATAGTAACCAACACAAAGAAGAGCAGGGGTAGGATTGTGGTGTAGTTTCCGGTGGTACTCAGGCCGGGCACCATTTGTGGGACACCAACGCACAGGAAATAGAAGTTGCCGACTCTGCTGAACTGGAAAAAGAGCTGCTTCGGGAAGAAATTTAGAGCTGTGTACCGCGACGTGCGGATCGAATTGGTGATAAACGGGCCATTGCGACGCTCGTCGATTAGAGGCTCAGTCTTGTCAACGTCGAGACGAACATGGCGACCATCTTTAGAGGGTTGAAGTGGTTTTTGGCGCAAAATGTCTTGGTGAACAAACTTGGAAACACGGTTTAGTAGCGAGGGTTTGGATACGGCAATGCTTTGTGCTTCGTTGACAATCTTTTTGCGCTCACGATTCTCAATGGAAACCTCATCCTCTTGCGAGGACGAAAGCTTTTTGGGAGTTGTCGACAGCATGGTGAAGCTGTATGTGGTTGGGTGGTGAGAGCTAGGCTCTCTAAAGCCGAGGGCTGTCTACAGGGCCGGGGTGTAGACGCCAAGTGTGTAGATGGTGGGTGGCTCAGGTTCCGGCAAGGCTCGTGATTCGTGTGGTGTGATGTGAATTGTTGGATCAAAGAGTGCTAGAGCAGACTTGGAAGCGGGTTCGTTTGTCGTCACGATGATGAAGCTTGAATCCGGTAATGCTATCGGGGGTTGCTTTATTGAAAGGGGGGGATAAAGAGGCGTTTAAAAAAAGAAACGATACTGTGAAAAGAAGATCGATTGGTGATAGGAATAACAAAGGCGCAAACGAGAGGGCATATATATGTATGTATGTAGTTGAAGCGATTGCAAATTGACATCTGTCTTGTTGTCTCGAGCGTCGGGGTTGGCGATGAATCAGGAAATGAAGCCAGCCGGATCAGGCGAAACTATGTAGAAACGACAGGAACAAAAGAAGGAAACGATGGAGCATGTAAAAGAAGGAATCATGAAGCTATCACAGCTTCTAATCAGAGAAACATTGAGCTTAAAATTTCCCTTCTCAGGTGGTTTCTCAGGGCTAAACAAAGATGATGAATTCAAAACAGGAATACTAGTGAGAAAAGAAGGGAAATACGAGGGTTTAAAAAAAAGAATTTAATCGAAAAGTCCCAGGAATGAGGAAAAAGCCACAGCGAGCGAGTTCGCCGTTAAAAGGATTTGAATAGTATTTGTGGGGGGGAGGAAAAGAATGCAGTGTAGTTTATACAAATATGTATGTAAAAAAAAAAAAAAA
>CM069902.1:219115-264664 GCA_036034705.1 Thielaviopsis punctulata | reverse complement strand
AAAAAAAAGGCCAGAGACCAGATCGGGAAAGAGCTAAGAGCCCGCTTTATCCACAAGGGCGACAAAAGAACCGGGCAGTCCATGTATGTATACGTACATATTTAGTGCATATGGTATATCGTCACTGGCTTTTATGCTTGTTATCGCTCCAGAGGTTGGGTGACCAGACGAATTCACTGCAGAGGCTCTATAATACAGCTGGTGATATCTGCATTAAGACCTTGTAATTGTATGTATGTATATGTTATTTGTAATCTTGCGGAAACCGGCCTCTGGATACTATCCGCCCGCTGTTTGCTAGAACCTTAATCAGTGATCAGGACAAGTTTGATTATCTGTGTTCAGTGTCGTATCATATCACCCACCAAGGTGTTTTTTTTTTCCTTCTCTGTACATACGGAGTAGTTGTTCTATTTAACTCATGACTACCGCGTACTACAAGTATGGTACGTACATATGTATGTACACGCATACTAATAGATAACCTTTTAAAACCATACAAAGGAAAAAGAAAGAAAAAGAAAAAAAAAAAGCGGAGGCAAAAGACCCTCCCGATCCCCCAAAGCCAAGTCACGTCTGCAGAAACAACCTTAAAAAAGCGTTCTTTGCTCCAACACAAAGCTTTTGCCACTGAAATCTCTCGACTTCTCGCTAAATTCTTGGGGCCAGCTTATAGAAGCAATCCTTCTGCAACCCCGTCCTTAATCCCTGTTTCCTGGGTTTTTGCCAACAGCAGAGAGCGGAGGCTTTTAATTGTTTTTAATTTATTGCTCCGTTGGCTGAGCAAAGATGTCTTAATACTATACATACATAAAGATATCGTATGTATGTATGTATGTCAAACCAACAGGGCATGCATAGCAAGATCTTGTGGCCATCTTCACTTTGGAAACGACAAGACCTTATACAATCTATCATGCCCAAAACGGACGATGAGTTGTCTCGCTCTGGAAGCCAAAAGTCGTGAACTTATTTTCTGATTCGCCCGCAACTTCAAGGACAACAACCCAAGAGTAAACTGATGAACGGCATTGAGCAAAGTCAACCCCATGATTAGGCTCTGTCATGCTCGTTTCGTCTGCAGAACTGCCAGTTGAAGGGGAACCGTTGCGCCTAATAAGCAAAGATTCAAAACGAGCCCGCCCATTCCGAGAGAAATCAAAGCAACAGCATGTTACAAATGCGGGATGCACAACAGAGTAGTACTTGTACATACATAGCAGCCGCAGGTATAGGGAAGATTTATTGGCTCATCTGTTTTCTTCAATACTTTGCCTCCCTTAACTTGAAGTTCAGGATTACCAGTTATGCGGCTGTTCCACAATGTCTTGTTCTCCTGCAATGGACCCTGCGTTTTGACAGACGGCCATTCCATGGAACTTGCTTTTATTCGTGATTAAGGTTAAGTTGACTATGCATGTATGTATGTACATAGTATCTGGAGTTTGCTTGCCTTCTTCTCACTGAATATGAGAACAGTTTGTGTACCACTATCGAAACGGTGTTTCTTTCATCTAGAGAGGCTGTGCTGAAAATCTTGACTTTTGTTGTCGTTGCTTGTAGTTATTTTTGGAAGCAACCAAGATGTGATTCCAGCTGTGATTGCGTGTCGCCTCATTAGGGTTACAATGGAGTTAGAATCTTAGGGTTGATACCAATGTCCTGCCTAACCCCATGATAACCTCTTTGGACAGGAACAAGTCGATAGCGTGAGCTTTTTACATGACTTTAATCCCCATCAATTTATGGTCTACGCAAATATCCAAACGCCAAACTCACCAGTTGTATTTTGCACTGGTAACTAAAGCTCATTCAGTTCATCTCCCTGCCGCTTCTCAAAGCAACACCAAATTTCTTTCAACCCGCTATTCCATAACATCGAAAAGAAGCAGGCTATTACTACTATCTTGCATGCGATGGAAAAAGACAAAGAAACTTCTTCTAAAAACCATACTGCAGTTTCCAAGACAGGCTCAGCAAGTATAAAGAGGGACAGAGATAATCAAAGAATCACCAGCTTCTTCCGTCGTGTTTCCTCTCCTCATACCAAGACTGCATCTGCATCTCAAAGTACTCAGGATCAATCTCGTCACAGCAAAGTATCATCACATAAAAGCTCTTTCAAACGCTCCAGCAATTCTCCGCATCGCTTCCGTCCTCGTGCTACCATGTCTCAGCCCCAGCCCCAGCCCAAACGGCCTGCCGGCCCCAAACGCACTGCCAACCTCCAAGCCGTAGCCTACAACACCAAACACCTCCCGGCTCTTGTCGCTCAACGCACAGATATCGATACTGCCGCCTCTGTGTGCTACACCCCGCAGACCGCACTACCTCCACTCGACCCCGCCAAGAGCCCGCGTCACCCGCTCTCCACCGTCAGCGTGTGGAATGACGACACTGTAACTGCCGCCCTGCGCCTCGACGCCATCGTCCACCAGGCCCGCGCCGACATTGCTGCCGCGCCGGCGTCCGCTGCACACCAGCCCGCGCCTGGCCCGCGCGTCGCCATCGTCAACTTCGCCAACGCCATGACCCCCGGCGGGGGCTACATTGGCGGCGCCACTGCCCAGGAGGAAGCTATCTGTTACCGCTCGTCGTTGTACTTTTCGCTGCAGCGCGCCAGCTACCCGTGGGCCTCGGAGCACGTGCTGTACACCCGCGACGTGCTGGTGCATCGTGGCGATAGCCGCGTCGGTATGCCGCTGCTGATGGACCTGGACCCGAAAATGACTGTGCATGACTTGCCGGTGATTAGCGCCGTCAGCGTGGCGGCAGAGATAAACCCGATGCAAAACTCTTTGAAGGGTGCACCGGGCGAGTCGGGCCATCGGATCCCGAAGGCGCAGGTGTTTGCAAAGGCAGAGGACAGAGACTTGTACAAGACCAAGGTCCGCATGGTGCTGCGCGCCATGGGCCATAACGGCCACTCGGCGCTGATTCTAGGGGCTCTGGGATGCGGTGTGTTTGCGAATCCAGCGCATGATGCGGCGCTATGTTGGCGGGAGGTTCTAGAAGAAAAGGAGTTCCGCGGGTGGTTTTCGCACGTGTGGTTTGCAATCATGGGCGATGTCGGAGCAAACTCCAACTTCCACATCTTCAGCGAATATCTTGCTGGTATCTATGTTTAAGTGTTGCGTGTGCAGTCTTTTCTCTTCTTCCGTCTCCTTTTTCGTTTCCTGTTTCGGAGGGTGCTTTTTTTGTTCTACGCTGTTCACTTTACATTTTATACCGCTTCTGAATCCAAAAACTCAATACATGTATCTCAAACTGGCTACCCGTAAAACAGCTGTCCTCCATATGGTGGCTTCATTCCTATTGCCCACTGAAAGTTTCCCCGTGTTTTTGCCATTTCCGTCATGATTGTCCGGCTGATGGCCTGGTACTGGCCGTCATCGCTCCTGATATGCCGTCTAAATACTTGGGCAACGCTATTCAATAACAGGACGTTTGCCGTCCAAGCTGGCAGATGCTGAGTTTGCACCACCGCATCGTGTTCCATCTGTCCTGCCAGATGCCCGCTACTGTCTTCATGTTTATATGCTGCGTAATCCCATGCTGTATCTTGTTCCAATTCTTGTTTCTCTTTGATTTCGGCCGGTCCTTCTTCATCGCTGTATTCTTCTGCAAACAACTCCCTAGCTTCTCGCGCCATAGCCGCATTGACCCGCTGTATTTCCTTGGCACATGCCCTTCTATGCGCATCAACCGCTTCTTCCAACGGCACGACCAGTCTCAACATTCCCGCCCATCGATCGGACACACTGACAGGCGTGACGGCTCGCTCCACTGCATCGCGGAGCATGTAAAGCTTGTTCTGCGGCCAGTGCAAAGGAAGGCCGAGCTCCACGGCGCTTTGGCGGAGTTGTTGCGCACAACCGCTGTTGGCAAAGAACTCCTGGTGTGCGTGACTAAAAATATCGTCAAATGCTTCTTTGGCAGCGTCAATAGTGGGCAGACAGAGGGCAAGGTCGACGAGCAGCGCGCGATATGTGGCGATATTCTTGGTATGGAACAGGTCTCGGCAATATCGAGGCCGTACAGACGCGCGGATGATGTCGTATATGGATGCTGGCGGTTCCGAGGTGTGCAAGAACTTGTTGACCACGATGCGCACTGACGATTCGAGGCTGTATCGTGGAACAATCAGAAGGATTTCTCCGGGAGACAGCGTCCGAACTAAGCGGAAGTCAACTGGGTGCTTGGCGAAACGCTCATATGTGTATAGCTGGAATACTCCCTTGAAAGAAGCATCATGGGGCGATCCAAAAGATGAGCTATGGTAGTTAGCATGAGGTGCATGAGACACGATAAATCGGGAAACCAACCCCACAACAACCAGGGTATAGAAGGGCATGTAGCTCATGGCAGGTTATAGGTATTGATTCAGAAGAGTATTGGCCAAGTAACACAGCACCAGGACAGTTTGGTGCGGATTTATAAAAGTATCACCAAATCAGTATTCGAAAACACCGCCAACACTGAAACAAGGCCTAGTTGAAGAAGCAAGAAAATAAGCCCCTCAGCGGCTCACTGTTGCATTGGCTCACATGATTTTGCGCGTACTGATTATTGAATGTCTGAATCAAATGTTCAAGGTAACAAGGCTCTGCTATATGCACTTGTATCTGTGCATAAGCTGTATGTATGTAAGCACGCTATATAATCTGCAGCAAGGTTCCAAGTCAGAGTCTCAGTTGAAGTGGCACAAGATAACGCAAGCACACCGGCTTAACTGACTTGCGTACGCATGTACTAACATGTATTGTACAATATGGTTCTGAGGATAGCCACCTAGTCGAGTTGGGCTCTGACTTTATGCAGCTACTTGCAGGCATGCATATTAGGCCATTGTTGTGTATGTAAAAAAAGACCTGTCACTTTTATTGTTCTCCTCCGGGGGGAAGATTTGTAAGTATACATAACTATGTATGTACATACATACATACAAACATGTGTTCAAACAAATACAGCAAACAATGTTTTAGCTATTTCGGCTTATCAAAATGCTTTACCCAAACCCTAACGCCACCCATAAATTTAGAAGCCACCACAACCCCAAACCCTAGGCCAGCCAGAACCACGCCTTCTCTAACCAGTTGCGCGGCACCGGTGGCCGATCCATGGCCTCCAACTCGTCCATTTCCTTCTTTCCCGTGAGGCAATCGATTTCTTCAATGGGAATGTACCAGCTAGTACGTGTGTAGGCCTTGTGGCCCAGGTAGATAACAAGGAAAATCGGCAACGTAATGTACGCAGCCAAGAAGTCGGACACGTTCCAGTTTCCGTGGATAAAGATGTGGAAACCGTTGGTTAGGGTCAACAGGACAATCATGGCCGTGACAAAGTACGTGGCCCACGGCTGGAAGGGCGTGATAAAGGGCCGTGCGTCAAGCATGTTGTTGAACGCCATGGCCTTGCGGAAGCGGATATACGTGATGAGCACGACGATCCAGGCAATGTAGCCCGAGATGGTAGATATGTTGGTGAACCAGTTAAAGACTTGCGCGCCACTGCTCGAAACGTTCAAAAAGGCCAGCATGCCTGGCAGCCAAGTGAAAAGCACGGCGTAGTACGGCACGCCGTTCTTGGTGGTCTTTTGGAAGATGCGCGGCGCTTGGCCGGTCTTGGCCATCGAGTACAGCACACGCGAGCCGCTGTAGCAAAAGGAATTACCCGCCGACCAGGCCGACGTTAGCACGGCGGCGTTGATGGCGTGGTTCAAACCGCTGATGCCGACATTCTGGATGCCCAGGACAAAAGGCGAGGCACTGGCGTCCGCGGCGCCCAGCAGACGGCCGTCGTTGTACGGCACCATAATGCCAATGACGAGCGACGCGCAGCCGTAAAACACGGCCAGACGCCAAACGAAGCGGCGCGCAGCCTTGGGCAGGTTGCGTCGCGGCGCCTCGCACTCACCAGCGGCAATGCCAATAAGCTCGGGTGATGTGACAAAAGAGAAGCCGGCGCCGACAAAGGCGCGCCAGAATGCCAGGAAGCGGCCGGTGCTACCCGAGGCCTGGTACTCGGCAAAGGCACCGGGGTTGTTCCAGTAGTGGAAGCCGCGTACGCTTGTCTGGTTGGGGCCACCACCAAAGAAAATGACGATGCCAAGGATAATGAGGCCCATGATGGTGATGAGCTTGATGCTGGCAAACCAGAACTCGGCCTCGCCAAAAATGTCGACGGCAATGATGTTAAGTAGCAGGATAATAACGAGGACAATGGCAATCCACAAGCCGACGTTGACGGGCGGGTTCCAGTATTCGACAATGATGCCGGCAGCAGTAGCTTCGGCTGCCATGAGCATGGCATAGGCATACCAGTAGTTCCAGCCGGCGGCAAAGGACAGAGACGGATCGACGAAGCGCTTGGTAAAGTAGGGCATGGTGATGCCCTTGAGCGGCAGATAAACAACCATCTCGGCAATGGCGTTCATGATGATGTACACCAGAGCCATCATGCACAGGTATGACATGAAGAGCGGAGCGGGGCCGGTGGCATGCAGAATGGAGCCGGAGCCGATGAATAGACCGGTACCAATGGCACCGCCTAAGAAAGTCAGTACATGCCGTAAAAAAAGAATGACTGGAGGAAGAAAACATACCGAGAGCAAGGAACTGCACGTGGCGACTCTTGAGCTTGCGCTGGACCTGGTTTCCGACAGACATGTCGGCTTCGGGGTCGATGATGACGCCTTCAATGTCTCCATATTGGGAGACGGCATCGTTGCCGAGCTGTTTTTTTTCCTGGTCACTCATGGCCAGTTTGATTTTCTTTTGGTATATCGTGTAATGGAAAGGAAGAAGAAACCAGAAAAAGAAACCAGAAAGAATAGAGGAACCTGTTGGAATGTGAGACGGAAGAGGAAGAGAGAGAAAGAGAGAAAAGCGTGGAGAAGAGAAGAAGAACAAGGGAGGCCTTCTAAGAAAGGCGGCGTCTTTTATTTACGTACTTACATAGTACACCAGCAGGTTACATGTCTTAAGGCTGTATTGTTGTATCGCGTCTAGCTAAGTTTGGAGGAAGCGTGTAGGATGGGATGCAAGCCTGGGTTTACAAGGTAATGGATCTGCGGTTGCGGCGGGGGGAGCCATGTCCGATTCCAGCATACATACATACGGAGGGCAAGTCCTCAATCCTTGTGACCGCATGAAACTTTTGCACTAAATCTTTTTGCTAGGCCTCCATGAGAAAAATACTTCGAGAAATCTGATTTAAGCTGTTTATTTTTTACGGCCACAAGGATTGAGGACTTGCCCTCCGTACCATATGTATTACGGAGTACATAAGTAGCTAACAATACATACCGTACATGCGTATGTTAGTACACACAAACATAAGTACTTGTACTGTATTATTCCCTTTGTCTTGGGGCCGTCTACAATTGAGTTTTTAGGTACATGTGATAAGTGAGGGCAGAGCTAGATCGTTGTCTTACATACTTGGACGTCTGCTATAGTCTATTGCAGTGGCCTGACGTTAATATCTACGGGAAGATTTAGGCGACGTCAAAGTAAAATACTTGTACAAGTATGTACATACATAAGGCCAAATGACATCGGAACTCGCCATGTACTGTAGCACTTGCATGATGCCCCTGTAAACCCAGCCCAGCCCGTTATTGCTTATACTACGTAAAAACCGCCTGTGTCTTAGCGATTGATTAGGGCGTTACATTTTTGATAACAATAAACGTTTGTTCTTACAATAAGTTGAAGAACCGGATAGTTGAACAAGTCAGAACTCAGAACCCATCCTTACCCACCGGGTTGACTTCTGAATGTTGGCTTGGCTTGGAGTCTTTTCCAACGATAAGATATCCCCCCCCCCTCTGATCATTGGCGACCGCGTATAACCGTCTTACTCGCTTTCTGGAAACAGATAATGATATCTGTCGCTCTTCTATTTTGGCTTCTAGCCTCAACTGCGGCTCGGCATGTGAACCACAAGTGAGAAGTCGGGATCATCCTTGTGCTTCAGGCTTGACTTTTTAGGCCCTTGGTAAGAAAAACGGAGGGCTCCGGTGCGGCCTATACAAGTACCGTTAGAGCACTGTTATGTATAGTCCAGCCCCCTGTAGTTTTGCTGTACATGTACCACTAACTTGAGCCAACCCCGCTACAACTTAGCATGCTTGTATGTACATACACAAGCTTTTGGTTTTGGGGGAACTAGGGTGCATTTTTTGGTTTCTATTAGTCACAAACTTGCTTTCCCCAGACTTTTTATATCTATTTGGCGGGTTCAGCGGCGCAAATCCGGGGACTAATGTTGTAGCGATGATGTAGAAGAAACTTGGGACTGTACTATGTATGTGTATGGTAGATTATGTACAAGTACACATGTGCTATGTAGTTGTATAGGCTTTGAAGAGCCCACAAGTTGCTTAATATCAAGGCCATGATAAGGTTGCATTTTCAATGACTAAAAACATGTATTTTATGTATGTACATGCTACGTACAACTACAGAGTACGTATATCCTTAATCCTTATCAATGGCTCGGCTTAAGTCTTGGTTTTCGGCTCAACTAAGCTCAGAATTTGTCGGGGGTCTGTATGTACATATGCATTAATATAATAAATAGCCTTGTGCTACTGATCAAAGATAAATGACTCGGTGACGTTGTTCAATCCTTCAGTGCAGTCGATGAAACCCCAAGATTTTAAAAGCCGAAGAACGGCATGGTATGGTTCTCGATGTACTGGTATATATATGTACAAGTATATACATATATACATGCCATACAATCATATATCTCTATGTATACACGTATACACCTCCCATCACCTGATATCAAAAGTCCAATGTAAAAAATACATCCTGCCCCCACAAACTGATATCCAGATTCTTGCTCTCCTCCTCGCTCCACAGCGGCGCCGTCTCTCCGTCCTCAGCCGACACAAAAAACGAGTCAATCATGCGGACTTGTCGGATGAAGCCTTTTTGATCATCCAGAATGCCGTATTCCTGCAACTGCGCCACCACTTCTGCCACCATCTTTTCCACCACCGGCGTCATTTCCATGTCCCGCAGCACCTCGTAGCACTCATACACTTTATCCCGATAATCGGCGCCGCTGGCCCGTCGTTTATTGGCGGCAACAACGAGCAGAAACGCTTGAATGGCCTCAAAGATGAACGTGCAGTCTGTTGCAATTAAGCTCGACAGCGCGCTGTGCTTCTTCATGTGCTGGATTATGTCCATCGACCGCGTCGCTGCATCCACACACAGCATGGCAAAGTCTTGATATGTCTTGCGTTTCGTACACGTTGTAATTTCTCCCATTCCCACTATTGAATGCACCAGAAACGAACGTGTCGCCAACATCATGGCGCTGTAATACCGCAGATGCAGCACCGCAATGCTCCGCACATGGCCCGCTGTCGCGTCCTTGTAGCTGCGCAGCGGCAGCGGCAGTCCATCCAGCCACGCATGCAGCGCAGCCACACAATCCAGTGCATCGGCGAGCGAGTGGTCGGGCCGAGGCATGTCGGGCGTCGAGTATAGACGCGTGCGGATGCGGCGCGAGAGCTGGGATAGACGGCAGGCTGTAATTTGGTAGCCGGGCGGGATGTTTCCACCGGGACACAGAATTTGCTCCGTCGCAAGCTGCAGGTCGGCGACGGCGTCATCTTCAGTCAGCGTCGGCGGGAAGCCAAAGAGCAGGGAGATGTCCATGTCGAGAATGTATAGGGTGCAGAAGATGCGTAGCTCGAGTTGGTGCTGGAACATGGGCCGTGTGTGGGTTTCACGCTTGATATGTAGACCGAGAGAGTAGGCGATGCGGGAAGCGGAGCTAATATATATGCTAGCTTCGTAGGGAGATGTGTTTCTGTGTATTATAGCCTGGTAGGTGGTTAGCTTTTGATTTCCAAAGCTCATTGGGAGGTCACATACTAAGAGACAGAGAGCACGGATACTGTCAATGTCTCCGTCACAGTATAAATCCGGAAGTAGCTCCTTGGCAAGATCGAGATACCTGGCCGCTGGGCTCGTCGAAGGAATATCCTTTGAATTTGCTCGTGCTTCACTGTCGCAGGTCAGCGCCAGCATGGAATAGATACAGCACAAGATTGACGGCGTTGCAGCGCCAGAATCTCGCGAATACAGCTTATCCAGCGACGCCTTGAAGCCTTCAAGTGAAAACAGCCAGTAGACCGAGTGGACTTCAGAAAAGAAGCGCGCCACACATTTTTCACAAAGGTCTCGCCGTGGCAGGAATATCTGGTGTACTTTGGCTGATGAGCGTGCAGGATGTATGCCTGAAACTAGACTTTGACCGTCTGAAAGTGTCCTTGAAAAGACACCTGTATCGATTGTGTGTGGGAGCCGGAAGCGCCGGGCTGACTGGACGGTGTCGCGGAACTCGTAGAGGCTTTCGCTCCCTATGTATCCTGCGCGAGTTAGTCGTGGACTCCGAGGCTTAGTGTATAAAGCAACTTACGAAGCGTGCCGGATGCATCTGGCCTCAGCCATGCTCTGCTACAGTGAATATCGTCAATCTCATCCAGCGACAGGCCGGCTCCGCTGTAATTTGAGCTGGGCTCAGAAAGTGACGGGCGCGTACTACACGCGCTGATGCTAGCCGGTGGCGAGTTCATCATGGTAGGGCTCTCTGTCTCTACAGCATCTGGGATCTTGCCAATGCCCTGTACAAAGTCTCGCAGATTGCCCAGGTTAAGCGCTGTGTTTGGAAGGAAATACTCGAGTGCACGCGTCATGTAGCGAAACTCTTCTTCCGAGACTTGATAGTACGGCCGCTGGCGACGGCGCGAAACGTCAATCTTGCAGGTTGACCCAATGCTTTTGCAAAATTGACACGGGCCTGGAACTGGAGTTGAGAAAGGAGGGTTGTTAGTGTGTTGAGCAACAAGTTGGAAGGATTGTGTTTTGTCATACGCGGATCGATGCACTAGAGAGAGCAAGTTAGGGACCCGAGATTTGTTAAAAGCTCATTTTAGCTGGGGAATACTTGAACGACGTACCTTTGTTTTGCGCGACTTGCAACGGTCGCAGCTCATCGGGGCGCGCCTTCTGGCCACGGCTTTTCTGGAAGACTTCATATTATGTTATGTATGTACTACAATGTTATTGGATTGCGTTGTGAGACTGACGAAGCAAAAGCTAGCCGGAAAGCCTGGGAAAGGATCAACAGGCAGGTTTTATGTTTAGCTACCCCATCTGCGTCTGCGATAGAGACGCATCTCCAAATGTGCCTCCGTGTTCACGTGGCTCATATTGAGAGAATAACAGCTTTTCTAAGGGGGGGGGGGGGTGTTAGAGTTGGGTTTGGATGTGTATATCATGATTACCCCAATCAAAATCCCTTGCACTGCCGAGCCCACCAGAGTCCAAAAATCCGGGGAAAGCGGGGCTAGAATACATATTGGTATGTATGTGTGACAGTGACGCCCTAGAAACAACCGAGAAAGTATGTACATACTTGTGTGCCATGTATATTGTGCTCTGTACATACATACATACATACATACATACGTATCCGATTAATGAGAGTGTCCCATCTCATGGCCAATCAGGACGGGTGAATTAGATGTGGACTCAAGAAGTGAGTTGTGATGTCTAAATAGCGCTTTTGGACCCCTATCTGTGGAAAGGTTTGCCGAGGATGATAGCCCGTTATCGGTTATTCTAGACAAGAGACTCGAGTTTTTAGAATGAGAACGTGGGCCGGGAAGCAACTTCGGGATTGCGTAAGGTATTGCTAGCATGGTCTAATTTTATGCACATACTTATGTAACATACCATCGTAGTATACTATGTAGTACATACTATACTACAATACATACCATTATATGTATGTATGTATGTATGTGTGCTTGTCTAGCTTCGTAGAGATAAGCCACATCTTTGTAGTAACCTTCGATGTCACCAAACGTTATTTTAAACCCCATATTAAATCTTCCACCTATGGCAGGACATAAGAACTTCTTTAGCCCTCTATGAATCCAAAGCATTCATATCGCCAACTTGCTGCACTAATATGCTTATTACTCTACTATGCAATAGACGATTAAACGATAGTATGATGCCTCAAGCCTTTCTTCCTAGCCGAGATCTGGCAAGCCTGCTATCCTTTTCCCATAGGAAAGGCATACTTATAGAGCAGCTAGGATGTATGTACTCATGGAAAGTCTTGCATATAGAGTCACGCGCTACTATACCACAAAACGCAGTAGCCAACTATACAAATACTGTTCAAGTCTCTACGAAAGATTGAAATGGTTTCTGAAAGAGCACTACGCAGTTATGTCTGATTGAAGTTGTTATAGCTTTTATACTCGGGGCTATATAGTCCGTCCAAAAGCCAAATAATATCTTCTTTTGAGCAAGGCACTAGATTGATCGATTGATTGAAACTATTTAACGCCTACCTTACCTCGCACTAGGGAGCAAACGGCGCCGGATTTTGACCGGGTGGCGTTGGCGAGCCTACACCACGACGCCACGTCTCACACGCCACAGCCTAGCACCCGGTTGGGCGCCCAGGGGCAGAGCCGCCTGTGTGCTGAGCAGTCTGTGCCGTGACCATCTATCTAACCATAAATAACAAAAACAAAAAAAAAAAAACAAATGTTCTAGAAACAAGTACATACGCAATCAAGGGCAGCCCAGACTGGTAAATTTCTCGCTTTCAAGGAAAATGATAATCCTTTAGGGTTAGGATAGCGATTATCAGGGGTTATCAAGATAAAGAAAAACTCATCAGGCCCACCTTTGTATGGTACATAACTCCATACTAGACGTTAAGATATTTTGGTTGGGCCCTCCGCATAACATCGAAACATGCAGCATCAACACAACTTTCTCATTGGCTAGCTTAGCTGCAATTAGAAATCAGGCGGCAAGAGTGCTTCATCTCCTCTCCTCCGGATGCCCAACTTACATATGCTTCTATTTTTCTCTTCTGTTTCCATTCTCCAACATCCTCTCAAACTCAAACTTCATCTTCAAGATACTTTGGCCGACATAGGTTGCGCAACAGCCTGCGCAATCCGTCAAAATGACTTCCGACGCAGCAGATACTTTTCTCTATCATCACGTGTTTTTCCCTCCCGGACTTCCTCAGAGCGATGACTCGAACTCGGGTCACGCTCTCTATCTGCTGAACCAACTGCTACAACTCGCACGCCCGGCAAAATTAGAAGAAACAGATGACCAAACCAAGTGGGAAGCTATCCACGATGCCCTATTCCTGGCTACCAAGGTCCACCGATTTGATCATCAGGATTCTATTTCTGTTGGCAAGGAGGAGCTCGCGGAGCTCATGCTCGACGCAGCCAAGAGCAACTGTAAGCTTCTATTGCTTGTCTTTTCTCCCAGACTTTGATTGCTAACCAAGACAGCGCCTATCGATATCCCCATTTACATTCATAGCCAGAACGCAGGCATCATCGTGTCGCTAGCCAATGGCGTGTGGAACTTTCAGCTGTTTGAGCTCTCGGTTTCCAATGCCGACGTTTACCGCACCAACGGTCGCTTGCAGCAAGAGTTCCCGGGCATGTCCATTGACATTGCAAACGAGACATTGCAGACCAATGACATCATTCCTGCAATCTCGCAACTCCTTGCGACCTTGAGTGTCGAGACCACCCCCGGAACTGTTCCAAAAATCAAAAAGGCGGGCAATCAACTCGGCGAGACTCGCGAGCCACGACTGCCAAAAATGATCATGGAGTTCTTTTCGAGTTTTCTTCTTTCATTCGGAAAGATGCGCCCCATTTCTGGCTTCCAAAAGAACATCCGTGACGAAGTCCTACACGATGGCCATGCCTTGCCTTGGCGCCGCAGCTCGTGGTGGCTCTTTTTGAGAGTCACCATCCAGAGTTTACTCATTCGTGGATTCAAGGATGAGGGCTATGTAGTGTACAAGGAGTTTATGCTTCTATTGATGTGCTCTTGTCTGGAGTCCCACTGCATCAATCAGCGTAAAATGGACAGAGTTGTTTGCATGGCAATGAAGGTTTCCCATCGCTTGCGCAAGCTTAACGGTATGAAATGTCAAAAGCTCTGCTACGCATACGATTACTTTAGCAATGTGCTGAACACTGCTTCTGAATTTCTAAAGGATCGCCTGGACAGAATGGAAAAAAATGACCTGCAAACTCTTGACCTCGGCCCGATAAAGTGCGCTTTGCACTCAATTGATTTTACCATCGATATTTCGTCTGCTACAATCAAGTCTTTGGTTGACCGCCAGCCCTCTAAATCAAAAGAAACAAATATCAAGTTCCAGTGGCAGGAGTATTATGATGAATGCCCGTCGAAAGTTCCCAGTCCTTCGATTCTAGGCACGCCAACAGACAACGGGTTTCGTATGCGGCTGTTTGAGTCGTGGATGGAAAATGCGTCATTCAAGCAATGGGCAGTTGAGGAAGACCCGTCACACTTTCTTGCTTTGGTTCACCTTATGGCCGGCTACCATAGCCAAGCCCAAACGCGCTATAAAAATGACCCTGCAGCCTTTTCCCGCTCAATCCTCGTTGTTCTTGAGCTTTGGATTCTCTGCGACACTGCGGCCATTCGTACATCTGATCTTTTGCTGCAAAGTTACAAGCCGGACTTTGATCTTTCGCTTCTCCAGAGTCTCTCTTTAGAAACTCGCCGCGATTTTGAGCGGCTGGATGCCATTGAGCAGTATATCTTGGAGCGCAACTCTTTGTCATCGAGACAGTTGCCTTTCACCTACGTCATTAACAATTTGGAGGATCCGCAGAACCTGAGTGTTAGGGTGTTTGACAGTTCGAGGTCGTACAATGAAAAGCTGCAGGAGATTCTTGTTTTTGCGGCGGGGAGGCGCTCTGCAAAGTACAATGAGCTCGAGAAGCGCAAGTCTCGCTACCAATATCTAATCGAAATGTACAACTCGACCGAATGCGAAACGTACATGACGGAGCGAATCTCGAAGAGAGGACGGTTAATTCAGTCAGAAGTCCATGATCCTAAATGCTCCTCATGCAAGATGCTGCGGAATGCCGAGAAGACTAAGATCAAAGTGGAAGAAGATCCTCTTCCTGCCAACGAGATTCGGCGGAAAGCAGTTGTTGTAGAGCTTTCACCTCCTGCGTGGCTCGAGGCTTGGCGAGCAATGACGTACCATGTTCTTTGCAATGTGCTTTCTAAGGCAGACTTCAAGAATACCACTCCGTTTTGCCTCGTTCAGGAGTATAAGCCATTGGAGAGATGGACTACTAACTCTGGTTTACCCATTGCTATCACGCTCGGGTCAGCGGCCAAACCACACGTCAACACGCACCGCAGTGGCGTTGAGCTCAGCATCGCTCTCCCTGAAGATGTGTTTCTTACCAATGGACTTAATCTGAGATACTATGACGTTGCTCAGTCTACATTTTGCTCTGACATTCAATTTACGGTCAATGAAGTGTATTGCCAGGAACAGCTTCAGTACCAAATGCCACCGAAATCGGCCGTCCTTCAGCAATTCTGCTCACGTCCCCAAAGTTCTCCCTGCGGAGTCAATGCCAATCTATCTATTGCCAAGATCTCCGACTGTCCGCTACATATTTCAATTGAAGAGTTTAAGGCCTTGTCGGCCATGCCACTCGGATACCATCTTCAGTGGCCCAACATGCTCCTACAGCTCACCTCGCCTGTCATTGACTTCAACAAACCGGAAACATGGGCGGTCATAATGCACTGCCTTTACCACACTGGCGCCGCCAACAACAATATCAAGAGAGCACCCCATGAGCATGTTGATTTGTCTCTTGCTTTCGACATTCTTAAGTCTGTTGTTAAAGCCGCCAGCCGTATTGAGAAGAACTGGGCGTGCACGGTCGCCATGGGCACGTATATTGCCATTGTTACGCGGCTTTTGGCTATTGTTGACGACGAGGACTTTGTATCTTCAAGTTTCAAATGGTTGCACCGTTGCCGTAGCATTGTCAAGAAGTGGATCTATCTGCTCCAAGAACGGGCGCAGTCTATCAATGTTGAAAAGAGCATCAAGGCACAGCTTTCCACGGCGATATCCATCGCAGCTGACACCTTCTTTCTCGACACTCCGCATCTGAAGTTATTGTTTGACAATGGCGATTATATTGCCGACTATGTTGAAATCAACATCATGTCTCACGACATGAAAATTGCCAGCAACTCGCAGATTGACAAGATACTAAGTCGCCGTTGGGCCGACGTTCGTTTGCGTGCCCTTCCCTTTGCCGCCAACAATATATTCACCAACACTGATCCACTAGATTCAGCGCTTACAAAGTACTGGACTTCCTTTACCAGGGAGCACGATTGGCAGACGGGAACAGACGAAAAGTACCAGCACCTTTTTCTCTGTGATCTTAGTGATGACTGTGGAGGTGGTAAAGTTATTGTCAACTTGCTGAGTGGTAGCTTGACCATTGATGGCCATCCCCTGAAGGCACTCCCTTTGGAACTAAGAGAGCATCCTTCTTTTATTCGACTGTTCAAGTCTAGCATGTTTGGCGTTGTTCCTTCGCCAGAGCCCGGGCTCAATCTTTGCTCCCGCCAGCGTATCTCGGACCACGATGTCCATTTCGGGTTGAAGCCCAGAGCTGTCGACAAAGAACACCAGCTTGCTCTCCGGATTGTCGACTGTCAAGGGACCAAACTCGACCTTCTTCCAGAGTGTCTTTTCACGCCATTTTTACCTGAGAATCTCATTCTGGGCCACACGTTTTGGTACAACAATACCAAGAAATGTATTGAAATTCGCCGTGATGCCAACGTGTGGACTCCCATCCCCGACTATTGGCGCATGGTTCAGGACATAAATGGCAAGTGGGAGATGCTGCGTCCTGAGAAGGGAGGTTCGCTTCGTAAACTCATTCCTTGCGGAAGCCCTCTTTTCAAGGCTCTCTTCAAGGTTTTTGAGCGTCTCGAGTGCAACGACAAGCATTACCAGATCACGAGTCTTGCCAACTTAGGCCTTGGTAGTGTGGACATTGAACTGACGCGCCGCAATGTCTCTTTTCGACTGGATCCTCAAACGCTGGACATCTACAGCACACAGTTCCGTGGTATGCGAGTTGCAAATCAAGCAAACATCAGGACACTCTGTGGACTTTATAACAAACTCGTTTTGGAGGACAAAACCAGTGCCCGCCAGTACAGGGTGCTGGTGCTTGGTGTTACGCCGATTGTCAATAATTCTACTTATGGTTTTTCAGTAGAGGAACAGCTCAAAGCAGATGTGCCTGCCAAGGTCTTTGCATACGACTTTGACAGTTGCCTGGGCCGCCTTGTCGACAATGGAAGTTTAACTGACAAGCTTTTCCTTGCGTACATCTACGCTATGACGAATGTTTCGGGGGTCCCTGACCGTTTGACCAAGCTCAATGGTACTGAGCAGGCTTGCGAGATTCTGGAATCGGCTGCTGTGCAGTCCGCCACGTCCATCAGTGAAGAGGCCGCAGAGATCTTGCAAAAGATAGCCCAGCTGGCACCGAAACGCGTCTTTTACCCGGAACAACTTCGCGTTATGCAGAAGATCGAGTGGAACAAAAACCTGAGATTTCCTGTGCAAGATGATATGCTGCTGGTTTTGGTGTCGCGCTTTGTTCGCCGCATCGAGAGCCTTTCTTCGCTGTTCCCACAAAAACACATTCCGGAAATCCGAGCTCCGGACGCTCTTGTGGAGAGAGCACTGATCCGCAGCAAGCCGTTCCGGGCTTCGGGTGTTTTTTCAAACGACCTCATCCCCAAAGCACTCGATCAGAAGCCCAAGCGCAGATGGAGTCCCAGCAGCGATGCCTTGATGCGGACACTGGCAACTATGCATGCAGCTCTAAATAACGGCGCCATTATGCTTGAGAATTCTTCCGAGGTTGATCCGTTTGATGACCTGTTTCAATTGCTCTGGGCAAACCTGCTCAGCCAGGAAAAGGTTCTCAGCAAATCATGCCCGCTTGACAGCACTGTCCTTATCGGATATCAAAAGAGTCTGCTTCTTGACGCTAGCGGTGTTACTAAATCTTTAGTTCCGTTGATAGAGGTTTTGGCCAAGAGGAAGACTCAAGATGGTGCTCGAATCCCCGTTTCTCAGTTTCTTCTTTGGGTTGGATCAATGGCTTTCCAGTCTACCATGGCGTTGAGCACTCTTCAGTGTCTAATCGCTTTTTGGCATTATCCCGTCATCGAATACCTCGTCCCTAATTGCGATGGAGAATACGATCTGTCCGAGGGCTATTGTATCCAGAAGAATGTGCTCGTGAAACATTGCGAAAGGTACCGGAAGTCGTACGAGATCTGTCCCCGTCCTAGTGAAATATCTCGAGAAGATTATACGGATGACAAAACCTACAATTTCTATGTCGAGGAATCCGTCATTTCGACGCAAGAAGCTTGGATAACTCCAATTTGTGAACATCTTACCTCCTTGGAGCTGAGCAAAACACCTACGATACCGAACCAACATTTATGGGGAGCTTACTTTCACTCATCCAGTCTCATCGCAAGTATTCAACAATCTTTTGCCATCTGGTACGAGAACAGTCAATTTAAGGACTTTATATCAAGCCTCACAACCAGCGTCAACTTGTGGCTATTAACCCGGCGTTACAAGCTCCGCGCATCTGGCCCCCATTCATACAGTTGGACTTGTTCATTTGACCCCATTTGCCACTCGGACCTTGAGCTAGATGACGATCTGTTTAACAATGTCCCGTATGAGGAAGTTGGTTTGGATGATGACCACTCGGATTCCGCCCTTTCTGGCCATGTCGTTCCTGTGCCAGAAACAGAAACGCTGGGCGACCTGGACTCTCGAATGTCTGAAATGAGCCGGTTGATAGAAGACTTGATGAAAATGGCGGAGACCGATCACCATCGCGAGTACATTTCCGACCTCAAGTCCAGTTTGGAGGCGATGAGCCAGATGGGCTCTTCCGAGTCGACGATTACTTTTGAGGAAGAGCAACTATGCAAAGCGCTTTCTCAAGCAAGCTCTTCTCCAAGAGTCATCAAAACCATGCTCACAAAGTTGCTGACAGAGAGCGAAACAGTAATGGAGAAGTGTTTGTACAAGCTGTCGCATGTTTACTCGGTGGTTGAGGGGAGAAATACCTATGGCTATGAGAAGTTTACCCTACGATATCGCCCGCGTTTCTTTCTTCGCCGCCTATCTCGCAGATACTCGTCTACTCTGCCCCCTGCCTGGAAGTCTGCAATTGTCAAGTACGGTGTAGCGATCACAAAGCACCAGCGCTTGCTTCGGGCCTTCAACGCCTTTGTCCAGAACAACAGACCTGCAACTATTGCTGAGCTAATGAATCCCGGCCACTCCAACTGGACCCCTAAGCTATACCCTGACTCGCTACTGTTGGAGATTGACACCAACATAATGATCCGCTCTGTACAGCAGGCTGTTGCAAGCCTCATGCAGAACCCGCCCCATAATCGCAACTGCGTCACGCAGCTCAACATGGGCGAGGGAAAGTCGTCGGTGATTGTGCCTGTAGTCTCGTGTGCCCTGGCTAATGGATCCCGGCTTGTTTGTGTGCTGGTTGGAAAGCCACAGGCTCCTCAGATGCTTGAGACGCTCTGTGGAAAGCTTGGTGGCCTTGTCGATCGCCGCATCTACCAGCTACCCTACACGCGCGGAATCAATTCATCTGTGGAGGGTGTCAAGGAAATCTTTGAGATGCTGCAGGAATGTCAAAGAAACGGTGGAATCCTTCTCGTTCAGCCAGAGCATTTGTTGTCGCTGAAGCTTGCTGGAATCGAAGCAAAGCTGTCTCCGGGGCGCGAGAACATTGGCTCAGTCTTTGTGTCTATCCAGGAGTTTATGGACACCAGTTCTCGGTTTATTGTTGATGAAAGCGACGAAAACTTTAGTACCAAGTTTGAGCTGGTCTACACGGTTGGCATTCAGTCCTTGATTGAAGGAACTCCTCAACGCTGGCAGACACTCCATCAGATTCTTGATCTTATTCCAGCCATTGCAGAGTCGGTGCAGTCCAAGTTCCCCAGCTACGTCGAGGTCAGCCATATGCGCCCCGGCTGTTTTCCACGCATCCGCATACTGGGCGAAGCCGCCATGAGCGCTCTACTTCATCAACTTGCCGACTCCATCTGCGAGAAAGGACTTCTCGGGTTCCCGATCTCTCGACTATCGGAAGATGTACGATTAAACATCAAGAGATACATCCTAGAGCTCGACGTTCCACGCAGCGTTTCCGAGGCAGTTGAGAAGGAAGAGACTACGAGCATTTGGGGGTCTGCCAACCGGAACACACTGCTTTTGCTGCGCGGTATTCTTGCGTCTGGAGTGCTAAACTTTGGACTTTCTCGCAAAAGATGGCGAGTGGACTATGGCCTAGATCTTCTTCGAAAGCCCGAAACCCGGCTTGCTGTGCCATACCGCGCCAAGGACAGCCCGTCTGCCCGTGCCGAGTTCAGTCATCCAGACGGCGTTATGATGCTTACGTCACTGAGCTACTACTATGGCGGCTTGTCAAACTCTCAGATGCTCGAGACTTTCAATCACCTCTTGATCAACAACCAGGCTGACTTAGAGTACTCGCTGTGGATCCGGCATCTTCCCAATCTTCCTGCTGCGTTCCGACACTTGTCAGGCGTCAACATTCGCGATACAGCGCAGTGCACCAACGAAGTTTTTCCTCATCTTCGGTACTGCAAGGCTGTGATTGATTACTTCCTCAGTCACATTGTTTTCCCCAAGGAGATGCGCGAGTTCCCAGAACGAATCTCTGCTTCTGGATGGGATCTTGCTGAAGTCAAGCCCTACCCCACCACTGGGTTCAGCGGTACCAACGATGCCAAGGTTCTTCTGCCGCTTGGCATTCAACAGCACGATCGTTCTGCCCTCAAGGGCACCAATGCTTTAGTGTTAAGTCACCTCCTAAAAAGCCAGAACCAAAATGGCCAGGGCAAGGTTTACGAAATCCCCAAGGCCAAGCGTGACGACAAGAGGTCTGATGCCCTTATTTTACTGTCTCTCGTGACCAACATCACCCCTCAAGTCCGAGTGATTATCGATGTCGGAGCTCAGATTTTGGAGTTGAACAATGAAGGTGTTGCCAAGGCCTGGCTCGCAATGATGTCATCAGACCCTTCTATTGAAGCTGTCGTCTTTTTCAATGATAACGATGAGCTCTGTGTCATAGATCGCAAAGGAAATACTGAGCCTCTCCAAACCTCCCATTACGCCCACCAACTGGATCTGTGCCTGATTTTCTTCGATGAAGCTCATAGCCGTGGTACAGACTTGAAGCTGCCTCCTTTTTACAAAGCGGCTGTAACTCTTGGCAGTGGCATCACAAAGGACCGCCTAACTCAAGGTAAGTACAGTCATATATCCTCACCATCACGGCCTGTAGCTGACAATCTACACAGCATGCATGAGAATGCGTAAGCTTGGCTACTCGCACACTGTTTCGTTCTGCATTCCCGGAGAGATTTCCAACAAGATCAAGGCCGTCCGCCCAGTCAAGGACTCTACACAGCCCATCACAGTTTCCGATATTCTACTCTGGAGCATCCATGAAACTTGGGACTACACTTCGCATAATATTCCGTTGTGGGCTCATCAAGGGATTCGACACCGGCGCTCACGCCAGATCTGGCATGAAGCGCGACTCGCAGGCAATGGCTTAAGCGTTGAGGCTGCCCAAGGCTTCCTGGAGCCTGAGGCTCAGACTATTGAAAAGCGGTACCGTCCCCGCTACTATGATTCCGAACAGCACCATTTCTTAGCTCTGGATGGCTTCAACCTGCCCAAGAGTGACCTCATCTTTGAGAGAGCAACCAAGCTTATGGGCACTGGACCCAGGCATTCGCTTCTCGGAGAGGAACAGGAGCGCGAACTGGCACCTGAAATCGAGGTTGAGCGTGAAACTCAGCGCCCATCTCCGGTACAGCCTGTATGGCCGGTTCTAGATCCGCTGCTCCGAGAGTTTGTCGATACCGGAGTACTCCGCTTTCGGGCTCCAGTCATCAAGGCCGTTGAAAGTCTCCGGAGCACTAGTATCCTTGGAGACATGCCATATGACCAGGTGCCCATGGATCTCCTAGTCACAAAAGACTTTGCATCACCCGTCAAGGCCCCGGGTTCTAATTTTACTGCTGAATCTGGCCAGACTCTTTTCAAATTTGACTCATACCTTCGACCGGTTCAATGGGTCTTGTTGTCGACCAAGGAAGCCAAGAGTTACCCGAGGCTTGTGGTCATCAGTCCTTATGAAGCGCAGGAACTGTATGAAGCTGTTCGGACATCACCCTACGTGTCCATGCACATCTACACGCCTCGCATCAACGAGATCTTCCCTGCCCTAGACCATCTGAATCTGTACAAAGTATCTGGAAACACTAAGGAGTTTGACTCGAGCTTGTACAAGCGGCTGATTCAAGAGTTGAACCTGTTTGCTGGACAGCTGTATTTCTCCAGTCTAGAGGAGTACCAGGGGATGTGCGACTTGCTGGGCCTGGCTGCGCGCCTGCCCCAGGCTAATGAAAAGTTTGCCGTTGACGGGTTTATCCTGTGCGATGCCAAAGGACTAGTTGGCGGTGGGTCTGGCTTTGTGCAGAGTCCGGTTGAAATGGTTCGTCGGCTGATGCATCTGCGCCATGAGCAATCCAATATCCAGCTCACCCATGTGGGCTCCATGCTCGACAACCGGCTACTCAGTGCAGATGCGATTTTGCATCACAATTTCCAGGAAGACGAAGATGATGAGATTTTTCCCAAGTCGCAGTCGTTGCGCACGTTCATGGATGAGTTTAAAACTATCGTGGCCGAAAACCTCAATGAGATGTCGACGCCGTCTGATTTCGTGTCTATGCTTATGAGACTCCGCGTCACTGTGGAAGCTTACCCCGAGATCACTAGAAGTGACAAAAGTCTGACGAGAATTCTGGACCAGTCTATCCAGCGGCTGAGTCTGTATGATGCCGAAGAAGCGGCTGACGCGATAGATGACACGGACAATGATGATTATTTGGGTGAAGAGTCAATGGATTCGGAGAGCGAAAATTTGCGAGTACGGGCAAAGAAGCCGAAGGGAAAGAAGAAGAAGAAGAAGGGTAAGAAAAAGAACAAGAAGAGGAACTAAAGGCGGGCGTTTGATTTGGTGTTTTCTGTTTTAAAATCTTGCGGAGTTTAGCTATATGTATTTTGATCTTTATTTGTACATGCAAAGGCGATGATCTTCTGTGAGTTACATGTACCGCTCATCCTTATCTCGAAGCTGCATCTTCGTTTCGGCATCACGAACAGCACACGTGTTTCCAGACCTACAACATTATAGAATAAGCAAATCGATGTTAGTTTCCGTTTTGGGAATCCCCGGGAACTTAGGGTTATAGACGCCACACTGTGGCTGAGATCAATGTGGGCCCAGCCTTGCTTGCAACGCGATCTGAATGCCACAAAAAAGATAACGCGCCAAATCGAGCTTGTATTTTTTGCAGGACAGAAAGCTCCCCTGCTAGTTAGAAGAAGGGCAGAACAGGCTTCGTTCAACCTAGCCTTATTAATCCGAGTTTTTCTATTAAACCGTTGCGCATTAAACTCTTCTGTGCGCAGTCGTATTTTTCTTCTGCTATCGCTTTATCGCCGGGATCTGTTTTGCGCCAGCCTCACCTTGCATGCAAGGCTCTCTCCAATCGATATACATATTCCCCTCCCACCACCAACCAACAACACCACCCACAAGCTCCCCGTCGAACAATTGAAAGTGCGATTTGCTTTGTTTATTTCCTCTTTTTCTGTTCGGAATTGTTGTTTTCTGTTCTACCGCCACTTCCAGTCTTTCGCACGCGTCTCGATAGTCAACCACGTCTCAACGCTTGCCTGTCATGGACGAGCAACTCCAACCACAGGCCTTTGTGTCCTCCTACGCGCCGCGCCTTCGCAGCTACAACAATTCACTGCTTACTCCCTACTTTCCTTCGACAACGGCGGTAGTGTCGAACTCCCGTACGACAAAGCGCGGAACCACTATCATCAACTACGCGGAAGACGGCTATGAAGACTTTGAAGAAGAGTCCGACAATCCGCGCCGGCGAGGCGGCGGTCTCCGCTCTTCGCGCCTGCAGCAGGCCCAGGACGACAGTAGTGCAAACAAACAGGACTGGTCAGACTCGATTGGAAAGGAAACATCTGCGCCTGTCAATGTGCAGCCCATCTGGCGCGACTGGACGCGCTTCCGCACAATCCGCACCGAACAACAAAACGCCTCGCAAGCAGCTCTGCCACTGACGCTGATTCCTATCCGCATTGATGTCGACATCCCCTCGTACACGCCTGACCGGCCATTTCCCATTCTGTCTAATATGCATGCCGGACTCGACATGACACTGCCACAATTCCGTGCGCAAGACCCGACGCCGCCCTACAAGCTGCGCGACTTTTTCCTGTGGAACTTGCACGAGACTCTGATTACGACGGACCAGTTTGCGCAAACGCTAGTCATGGATCTCGATCTACCCAACAGAACCCAAATGGTCAACGAGATTAGCCGGCAAATCCGGACACAGCTGGAGGAATATGCCGGTGTGGCGCTTCACCCGCTGTTCAAGTCCCAGCAGCCAAAGGGCGGCCAACCAGGCGCTGTAACGCAACCAAAGGCGCTCAGTCGAAGCCAGAGCCAGAGCCAGAGTCAGAGCCAAGACTCAAATAATCAAGCCAAACCACAAGTAACGGCCGATGCCACCATGATTGTGCCTGGCGATGAAGCTTTCAACCCCGACGACACATATCGCTGTATCATCTCAATCTCGTTGATATTATCAACGGTGTTATACACGGATCGCTTCGAGTGGTCGCTTTCACACCCGCCGGGCACTGCCGAGGCGTTTGCCAAGCAGACATGCGCTGATTTGGGATTAACGGGCGAATGGATTCCGGCGCTGACACACGCCATCTACGAGGCTGTGCTGAAGCTTAAAAAGGAGGCGTGTGAATCGGGTGGCTGGGGCGCACAGGAGCACAACAACGATGCGGCACCAGACACGGTTGCCGGCTGGCGCTACGACCCGGAACACCTGGCCGAAGCGTGGGAACCTAAGATTGAGCACCTTACCAAGGAAGAGATTGAGAAGCGCGAGGGCGACCGTGAGCGGCAACTGCGGCGTCTGCGTCGCGAGACGGCACGCTTCAGCAACAATACGGGATCGGCGATTGCCGTGCCGTTTTCTGGCTTTGGAGCGGTGGTTGAGGCCGAGGAAGAGCGCATGGGGCGCGGCGAGCGCACCAAGAAGAGGCGTCGGTTCAGAAGCCTGTCGCCGGGCGGGCGGGGAGGAACGCCAGGTGGCGCACGGGGGACGCCGGAAGGGGGATATGCGCTGGCTATGACGGATGCAGAGCGCGCGACGTGGCGGTGCTCACATTGTCGGGTGTGGGGGTCGAGTGTGTGGGCGGTGCGGGATGGGCCTGCGGGGCCAAAGGTGAGTTTTTTTTGTTCTATGTGTGCGTGCCATTATAGGGAGGGTGTCAAGATGCTAACGTGATTGTCCACAGACGCTCTGCAATAACTGCGGTCTTTGCTACGAACGCGACCATGAGCTTCCCCGGCAACTGAAGAATCTTCACTTTGCCGACCCGCGCATGTGATGCAGCTGTGCAGCCATTAAATGTCTTTTTCTATCGGTCTGGGTTCATCTGGAGTCCAGAGAAAAGAAAAGACGTGAGGAGAAAAAAGTGCCAAGGGGAAAATATGGTCTCCTTCATGGTGCGCCGCATAGAGCATAGCAGCTATTACTGGTAGTATATCACTGGAAAATACAGCAAATGTGAAATGAAAACATCAAGAGATTGGATGACATTAAGGAGGGGGGCGTATGGAAGCTGGTGATTATTCCCGAAGGATATCAGGTGTTTTTTGGTGGTGGCTTTTGTTTACTAGTACATAGTAGTCGACGATGGAGATGTTGTGCACGTACTACATAGTTGGCTGTGCTTGTTGTCTTCTCCTGTGATTCCATGTATGTACATGGTTGTGGTTTTACCATGGAGTGTTTCCAGTAAAAAACATATGACCCAAACGGCTGCAACCTGTATAATATGCTCTCCCAGTACGCCACCAAGTTTTGGGCAATCAAGGTTGAATCCTAAAGCACCTATCCACCTCCCCTATACTTCACCCAGCCTTTGTCCGTGGCTCCCAAGTAATTTCTCCGTGTCCTGCCATTGTCTCATTGTGTTTGTTGGTATCATAAAGTTCGTGTTAGGGTTTTTCTTCATTGCTCGAGACATCGGAGGCTGGCCTACGGAGTAAGTATGTACATATGTACATAGTAACATGGCAATACTGTGTTTGCTTACAAAAAGCTATAGCCATTGCTGATCCCTTGAGTTACATTGGTCTGTGGTCTTGAAAGTCACCCGCAGATCCAGGAACTGGTGTCTGCGTCCGTCAAAGGTGCTTGGGTGGTTGAAGAACTCATACGAATGTAACCCTATGACCCTAACATACACCTGCATGTTCTGTAAGGTGAACTCAAGTCATACCACACACCAGCATGTTTGCCTGCCATTGCAAGTAACAAACCGCTGGAACTTGGACGGTGACAAGTTTAAATCCCGGCGGTGCATTCCTCAGCAGCAGGGGCTTTTCTCTTGGGACTAAGAGGGGGGTTAACCAAGAAGAATAGACACACCTTTAATGAGAAGGGGGTAGTTTACGGGGCCGGAAACGCACAATACCAGTGAAGAGCAAAACCAGAAAAGAAAGTTGCTGATTTGTATTTCGCCGTAATTGAAGTAATAGCGGAAGAAATCAAAACATCACGAACTTTTAACGCCACTGTTGGGCAGGCTTGACTGGGGTTTGGCCCTATGGAAGTGCATACGCATGTATGTATAGTACAGAATATTCCACTTAGAAGTTAGAAGATATGGACAAAAAAGGCTGGGAAACAAAGAAACCAACGACGGCCTGAAACAGGACTTGTTCTCATTGGTGGGTAGTTGGGGCCCTGGAGAAGCGAGCCATGGCTCTCGTTTCCCTTGAAGCGACTTTGTGGCCTCACACAAGAGCCAGGCAAGGAAGGGAGGGAACGCGCCTGGAGAAAGTCCACTTGGCTGTACACGCAGACGCCTCACGAGAAACGGGGGGAGGCTTGAGAAGTGAAGAAGGGTGCTCAACCTGTTTCACCGTTTCTGCGCTTGACCAAAAGAACCGCGGATGTGAAAAAGGTCGGATGAAGTCGTACTACAAACTACGCAACTCGCACCCGCTGCCTTCTACAGTGCCAAGAGATATTTATCCATGTTTGACAGGCTTTAAACGTGATTTTGTGTGGTACATACATAGCTACTTGTATGGATCACGGGGAAAAAGAGTCTTGGCGATGAAGTGGACTTGAACAAAGAAACAAACAACTGACACGATAAGAAAACATATGTATGTACATAGAAAAAGGGAAATCTGAAACCCATGGGCGGTTCATGCCCCTGTAGCAAGAGACATAGAGAAACAGGCTATACATACAAATATGTATGTATGTATGCTCAAAATTCAAAATTCAAAATTCAGGCTTGTCAACTTCATGATGTTGGCCAGCAACAGGGGCCTCGATGAGAATAGGGATGAAAGTTGAGACGAGAATATAAGGTGGAGGTAGATCCCCAGAAATGAGACAAGGTGAGTATTTACTTGTACATACACAGCTAGCAGTACATAATTGTATGTACTGGCTAATAAGTCGTCCAGTGTTGCAGCAAATAAATACATTGTCTGTAAACACTTGAGAACCAGCGCAGCGAAGAACCACAGCCGCCAAACCTGGGTGAAGATGCAGCTTTAAGATTACCCAGGAACTTCGTCCAGTTGTATGCTCATGAGTTTTCTTATAATCAATTTCAGTATAGCCTGAAACTGCCGGAAAAAAACAAGAAAAAAAACAGCAAAGAAAAACATGAAATAATAAAAAGAGGTGAAGATAAACGGCTGAGAGGACCGCTTCTCCGCTGCAGAGGATAAGCTGATTTAGGCTTTATACAGATAAAAGGTTAAGTTCATAGCTCGGAGCAGATGGTAACAGAGTTGTAATGGAGAAACAAAAGAGCAACCCCTTGGGTTCTGATCACTCCCTATCAAGCACATACACACACACATACTATACGTATGTACCTGGCTTGAAGCTACATACTATACGTAGGTACATGTGTACATGGCACCACTTGTACGAGTGATACCGAAGAACCAGCATAATACCCAGGCATTATATGCGTGCATGCATATGATGTATAGTATAGCTACGTACAGAAAAAACAAAAAAAAACAAAAAAAAAACAACGGTTACATGGCAGGGATTCACCACGCATTACAACCCCATACATATGTACATTAACTTTATACCAACAAACCCCAACGCAAAAGAAACTGTCAGGTGATTGTGAGACCAAAGTTCAGGCGAAAAACCCAGACACTCGCGGTTTCATCTATTTCTTCCTGTGCTGTATTTTGCTGTTCACATGTTTTTGAAATACTCTACACAGCAGCCTTTCCCACAGACCAGACCAAACCAGACCAGTCTGCATTGATGCAGAGATTGAGGAACCCTTGCTGCGCATTATTTGATGTGCTGGTGATCTGGGAGCTTTCTGGATGGATCAGCGAAGAATCCGCAGATTGGCAAAGCCAAAGCCATTTGTCTGTGGGTGATAACATTTACGTACAACAAGTCTTTGGAGAGCGGGAACTCGTGATTCTTCAAAAGAGCCACTCTGCAACCAGGCAGGCTTACCCCCCAGCGCAAAGAACCAGAAAGACATAGGCTTTCCACAAGGCCCGTCCGCTCCGACGGCTGGTCTGGGCCGCGATATTAAAGCCACCAATAGGAGCCTTTGTCTGCAACGCCCCTCTGGCAATGGCTACAGACGCCAAAGGACAATGACACGCTGACAAGGGACCACAGGCTCAAGGGACCACAGGCTCATGGGACATAGGATGAAAGCTACCAGGGCTCTGTTCGCTTTCATGAAAGGCTCACAGGCCAACATGATAGTCAAGAACCGAGACTTGTGATGACCTTGTTTCAACGTGCTCCATGTTCTGGCACAGAAAGAATGGTGGCATATCACCTCATGATGTTGGCTCATGCTTGGAGCCACGCCCCCTCCCCCCTTTGGAGGAGTTGCCTATCTTGACGTCTCTGACGAACCCGAGCATGAATCTGTATGCCGTGAAGAATCGAGTATAAAGGCAGCACCGTCCTCGTCTCCTCATCTTCTCGTCTTGGTCTTTCCTCTCCATCCTCACCACCATCATCTGGATTCACCGCTATCACCAAGTTGCAAGCAACTGTTCCTTCTTTTCTTTCTGATTGACTCAGTTTCCGTTCTTTCGTCTTCTTCGCCTTTCGCAATTCCAACTTTCAAGTCACTGATTGACTCAGTTTTTGTCTTTCTATTTCTTGATTCCGTCCTTCTTTTGTTTCTGCCCTTGTTCTCCTTTCTTTCTCAAATCCCCAACATCTATATACTGCTACTACATACTACAAAATGTACGGCTACAACAAGATCTCGACTCTTGCCGCCCTCGTGGCTGCCGCCCGCGCCCAGCAGGCCTGCTCTCTGACTCCCGAGACTCACCCCCCGCTGAACTGGGAAACCTGCACGTCCTCCGGCTGCACATCGGTCAACGGTGCCGTCACCGTCGACGCCAACTGGCGCTGGACCCACGAAGTCTCGGGCAGCACCAACTGCTACACCGGCAACGAGTGGGCCAGCATCTGCAGCGACGGCGCCACCTGCGCCCAAGAGTGCTGCCTGGATGGCGCCGACTACCAGGGCACGTACGGCGCGTCGACCTCGGGTAACCAGCTGTCGCTGCAGTTTGTCACCCAGGGCGCCTACAGCAAGAACGTTGGCTCGCGCATGTACCTGATGGCTTCGGAGACCAAGTACCAGATGTTTGACCTGCTGGGCAAGGAGTTTACCTTTGACGTTGACGTTTCCAAGCTGGGCTGCGGTCTGAACGGTGCTCTGTACTTTGTTTCGGTAAGTTCTTTTTTTTCGTTTTCTTGTTTTCTTCCTTTCTTGATATGAGTGTGACTGGCTAACAGGAGCAGATGGACGAGGACGGTGGTATGTCCAAGTACCCCACCAACAAGGCCGGTGCCAAGTACGGCACGGGCTACTGCGACTCGCAGTGCCCCCGTGACGTCAAGTTCATTGCCGGCAAGGCCAACTCTGAGGACTGGGTGCCGTCCAGCAGCGACCCCAACGCTGGCACTGGTAGCATGGGCGCCTGCTGCTCTGAGATGGACGTGTGGGAGGCCAACAAGATGTCGTCGGCCTACACGCCTCACCCATGCAAGACCATTGGCTACGCGCCGTGCGATGGTGACTCTTGCGGCGGCACCTACTCGTCGGAGCGCTACGGCGCCAACTGCGACCCCGACGGCTGCGACTTCAACTCGTACCGTATGGGCAACACCACCTTCTACGGCCCCGGCAAGACCATCGACACCACCAAGAAGGTCACTGTCGTCACGCAGTTCATCAAGGGCTCCGACGGCAGCCTGTCGGACATCAAGCGCTTCTACGTGCAGGACGGCGTGACCTACGCCAACTCGGAGTCGGCCATTTCCGGAGTCGAGGGCAACTCCATCACCGAGGACTTCTGCACTGCGCAAAAGTCGGCCTTTGGCGACGAGGACGTCTTCAAGCAAAAGGGCGGCCTGGCCCAGATGGGCGCTGCCCTGGAAAAGGGCATGGTCCTGGTCATGTCGCTGTGGGACGACCACTACGCCAACATGCTGTGGCTGGACTCGACCTACCCCACCAACTCGACCGCGCCTGGAGCTGCTCGCGGCGCCTGCTCGACGTCGTCGGGCAAGCCGTCTGATGTGGAGTCTACCGAGGCCAGCAGCACCGTGGTGTTCTCCAACATCAAGTTTGGTGACATTGGCACTACCTTCTCGCTTGGTTCGTCTGAGTCGTCCGGCTCGAGCTCGGCCGCCAGCCCCTCTGCTCCCGCTACCCAGGCGCCTACTCCTGCCACTTCCGAGCCCGCTGCCACTACTTCTGCTTCTTCTGGCTCGTCAGGCACTGCTTCCAAGTACAGCCAGTGCGGCGGCAGCGGCTGGACTGGCCCTACGGTCTGTGCTGATGGCAGCACCTGCAAGGTCATGAACCCTTACTACTCGCAGTGCCTGTAAGCTCAAAGCATTTTGATCCTGCGCTGTCTTAGGGAGCAAAAGAAACTTGAGCTTGCTTGGTACAAGCGCCTGCCGCTTGTTCTCTCCTTGTCGGACTTGCTTGGAGTTCCCGGGATCTTTATGGTGGAGGATGTTGAAGATGGTGGCCGACAGTGACTGCTGGCTGATTTAACTTTTCTGGTGCTTGGTGTGGAATTCAGATGTGATAACAGATTCAATTATCTTATTCACGGTGATGTTTGCTTTATTTAATATGAATACAGTATTACTTGTGCATTGCAATTTCATTGTTCTGAGTCTATTCAATGTTCACGTGGTACAGGTTTGTCCCATCTTAGAAACCCTAGACCCTTTCCAGGGTTACTGTGTCACTACGTAGTTACATGTAGTAAAAAACAAAAAACAACCGTAAAAGTACAGAGGCCAAGGATTTTGATTCTCGCTTCTTCTTTCTTCTTGGCCATGGAAAGAAAAGAAGATTCCGTGATAAAGGAGAGAAAAGACAAAAAAGGAGAAAAAAAAAAGGAAAATCGCAGTAATGAAACAGGAATAGTACAGCAACACCATATCGTACAGTACATCGCAGTATACCCTCACCTCCCCTTGTTATACACCGTGAATATACACACCGCCTCTTTCTTATCTTGTTATACACCGCCAATAATACAACCGCCCCAGGTCCAAGTATCCTTAGACCCTTAGTACCAGTCACGTCCACTCTTTTGCATCTCGATGATTCTCCATCCGCGCGTCTCTGGGTTATTCACATCTTCGGGTGTGCGCGTAATGCCAATGGCATACGTCACCAGCTGCACCTTGTCCTCCATACCGGCCGCTAGTTGATTCGTCTTGGCATTCTTAAAGAAATGCACCTCCTGTGTACGGCACGTGATGATGAACACAGGCACCTCGCCGGGATCCAGCATGCGTGCCTTGAGCACATCCACATTGCGAATGTCCAGAATGCGGCCATCGGACTTCATGCCCATAGTCAGGTATTGCTTCGTCACAGCCTCGTACACCGAGAACTGCGCGGCCGACAGCCACTCCTTGAGCGTGGCCACATCGCCCTTGACATACGCATCCAAGACTTCGGGCAGGATATAGTCGCGCAGCTCGTTCAGGAACGGCTCTATCCGGAAGTTGGGGTCCATCTGCTTGAACTTCTTGATGACCAGGGCCTGCTCATTCTCGGCAAAGAAGCCGGCAATCGTGTCCGTGATGCTGCGCGCCGTGGAAATCAGCGGGTTCTCCGACTCCTGGTACGCCTTGTTCAT
The DNA here is from genome assembly GCA_036034705.1 of Thielaviopsis punctulata. Lineage (NCBI taxonomy): Eukaryota > Fungi > Ascomycota > Sordariomycetes > Microascales > Ceratocystidaceae > Thielaviopsis > Thielaviopsis punctulata. Next base: position 232,248 of record CM069902.1, on the reverse strand, counting down.
GTTGAAAAAGCCCTGCGCCACTTTGCTGGTGTCGCGGAACTCGCGCCACGCTTCCTTCCAGGCAGCATCCTTGTGGAGGGTGATGTTGGTACCGGCACTGCACTCGTTAGTTTTTATGCATTCTGCATCTCCCTGTGAGCGAACAGTAACTTACTCGGGGTTCTCCTGCAGAACCTCGTGCGCAGACGGATTAGCAGCCATCTGGGCCGCTCTCCGCTTGCGCCGCTCCTCCTTCTCTACCCAGCCGCCATATCTCGCACTGCTTCCGTCGTCAATAACATTCTTGACGTCCTTGTACGCCTCTGTCTCACGCAGCGGCTTGGTGGCCTTGTCGAGCACATCACCAGTGGCGTTGGCCGCCACACGCACACCTCTGACAACAGGCGTTTCCCACGTCCATTGAGCACCCTTGCCGACAGCAGTAGCAGTGGTTTTGACTACGGTGCTGGCAGCCTGGCTCACCGCACCAGTGGACTTTTCGTAGGCCTCGCGGGCCTTGCGGACGGACTCGCTCTCGGAGAATTCGTGAGCGGACGAAGCCAGGGCCTTGGTGGATTCGTTCCACTCCTGTGACTTTTGGAACTCGGCTTGCATAGTCTCGCGGAAGACTTCCCAGGGCGTCTTGTCACCGTGGGGCGGCGGCGGTGGCATTTCCTCCTTCTTCTCTTCCTTTTTTTCGTCTTTGGTCTCTTCGTCCTTCTTGGACTCGTCTGTCTTGGATTCGTCGGTCTTGGAATCATCGGTCTTGGGCTCCTCCTTCTTCTCGGCGTTCAGGCGGCAGCTGCTAATGTGCAGGCTTCTGGTCTGGCGACCCAGTGAGTGCGGCATGAACGGAGATGTGAGGTGGCTCGAGAGCGGCTCGGTGGACGAGGTCGAGGACGAGGTCGAGGATTGTAATGGGCGCAGCGGTGTCGAGAGCCTAGAAGCCGAACGGGCAGTCGAGGAAGCTCTAGCAAGCGCAGAGCGCTGCGAGCGGGCTATCCTTTGCATCATTGTGACGAATTCAGTGATGAGAGAACCGAGGCCAGAAAGAAGAATGGAGGGAGGTTGAGATCAAGCTCTGTCTATAGAAAGGAAAATGGAGCCGCCAAAGTTAGAGAACGAAGCGAAGAGGAACACCAGACAAACAAAGAAGAAGAAAGCAGAATCACGACTTCTCAAAAGGGAAAAAATCAAGGCGGTGAAAAGAATTCAGATTTAGCCGTCAATTTCACCAAAAGTGACGTTGAAAGCCAAAAATTGACAGGAAAAAAAATATGATTCAGTTGGAAAAGCCGAAGCAGAACGAACGTTCTAGTCGTAGCAGATTTCGCGGGCTCCGATTAGCACAAAGTGGTTTACCCGGGGAATACCCGCCCGTCACTAGCCTCATGAAGCAAGGGATTTTTACCAGGGCTCAGTACAGAAAAAAATATGTACCTACATAAGAATAAGCCGACAAGCCAGTTTATACGCCAAGCGAAGCGCAGTGGCCGCTGAGACCTTCCCGAGGCCAATCTTTCTTTGCGTCGTTCGCTGTGTTTTTCTTTTGCTGTTTCTGTCTTAGCGTCCTCGCCTACCTCCGACATTCTGTCATAGACATTCCATTCCTCCGTCCCCCAAACCGAAACCCCCAGCATAATGAACGCTCTGCGGTTTCTCGCCCGGCCTGCGCTGGCCATCCGGTCTGCCCCGGCCGCCGTCCGCCCATTCTCCGGCACTGCCGCTCCGCGCAACGACACTCCCAAAGCCCCCGACGCCGCGCCCGCTGCCCCGCCCAAGCCCGCCGCCACGGCATCGTCGGCCATGTCGTCGCCGCTGGCAGACCTGTACCGCAAATCCAAGGACAACGCGACGGCACCACCGCCGGCGTCGAGCATGAGGAACCTGAGCAATGCGTTGTTTGGCGGGGCGAATGCGGCGGGCAGCAGCAGCAACGTTGTGGACCCGAATGCGGCGCCGTTGACGGACGCCGAGGCGGCGATTGACGACAGCGTGGAGCCGTACCACTTCCATATCTACTCGCATAAGCACAACACGCACATCACGGTCACCCGGCCCGACAGAAATCCCATTATTGCCATGAGCTGCGGCAACATTGGCATCCGCAAGTCGCGCCGCAAGAACTACGATGCCGCTTACCAGTTGACGGCATATGTGCTGGAGCGGCTGTACCACCAGGGCTGGCAGCACAAGATCAAGAACCTCGAGGTCATTCTCAAGGGCTTTGGACAGGGCAGAGAAGCGGCGACAAAGGTGCTGCTGGGTCAGGAGGGCAAGTTGATTGCTGACAAGATTAAGAGAGTGTCGGATGCGACTACCATCAAGTTTGGTGGTACGCGCAGCAAGAACCCCCGCCGTATCTAAGCCAGCGAGGGGCGGGGGCTGCTTTTTGCTGTGTTGCTTTGTGCTGCTGGGTAGTGGCTATTGTCTGAATGTGGCGGGCGGCCCAGGGCGTCCTTGAGTTCTAGGTGCCTTGGATCGGATGTTCCTTGTCGCCGGAAGAGTGTTCAAAGGGATGGAATGAGGGGAAAGACGTTGGAGATGGGGAGGAAGCCGTTAGAGAGGCGACGACGAAGGGTTGGCTGTAAGATTAGCCTCGTGTTTGTACCATTACTGTACTGTTACATTTTTACCGGCCATGTGTATTTACGTCGCATGTCTTTTATCTTGCAAATACTACAAACAACAGCATGATATCGTACCCATGATAGGGCTACGAGAAGTCCAGGACATGCGGCAAAGATCATTCAGCTGGTAACATTCTGTTTTTTTTTTTTTGTTTTCATATGGAATTTTGAAGAAATCAGACCCGTGGTCCTTGTAAATTCATGGTGATAAAATATCGGCACTGATGGCCGTCTGGTTCTAGTGACCTCTAACTAAATAATGAATGACTATGGTTAAGAATGCTAGAAATGAGCGTGATGTGAGAATATGATGTCAGGGAATGAAAGCGCCGGCTAGGTATGTACATGTGTATCGACAATAGCGAGCAGCAAATAAACAACAGCAGAAAAAGACGTGATGGAATGAAACAAAACAGGGAAGAAAGAAATAGAAAAGGGGACCAATTTAGGAAGAAAACGCCAGCCAACCCGGATATAAACGCCCAAGTATAAACAATAACCAAACAAAGAGGCGGTAACTCCGCCGACAATATGTGCTAGATCCCCCGGGCCACCTAAGCAACAGCTTAATCATGGCCCACCAACCAACAGTTTTAACTAGCCAGCTTCAAACATTGCTCTCAGTCGTTTTAACCAGTTTCAAACATTGCTCCCAGTAGAATTAGCATCTGGCTGACGACGAAAGCATGCGCGAGTGCTCATCGACAGAATCGTCGTCACCCAGGGCTGAGTCTGTCGACACGGTTTCGGTCTCGGCGGCATCGTCTCTATCAAGGCACACAGCGTCCTCAGGGTCCGGGTCTACATTCGCAAGCCACTCGCGTGGCACAATGCAGGGGAATATCAAGCCAATACTGGCTGCACGGTTCAGCCAGCTGGGCCCGGGGCTTCCGGTAAGCCTCTCCACTAAGTACGCTGTGAAGTGGTTGCAGTTCTTGGTCAAAATGTTGTAGCTTGTGCCGTGGAATTTCTGCGAAGCTTCCTTCAGCACGGCTTCAATTTCGCCGGGGGACGCAAGGGTAAAGCCGTGGAGAATCTCACAGCGAAATGTGCCACCGGGAGGAACGGTCTTGGGCTGGGTCCAGTACACCCCCGTCATGCCACGCTTTTGATGGCCGCCATAGGCATATTCGCGACCGTTGATGACAACGCCCGAGTGTAGAAGAGAGCTGCCAAAGGTCCAAAGTGCAGAGGAAAGGCGACTGGGCTGCAGAAGACATGTGTTAGAGAGAGTTGGGTTGAAACGACGTCATAGACTTGATACGATGGAGGGAAGAGAAGCGACCAGGTCCAAGTGTCGCAGGAGTTGGACTAAAACAGAAAGAGAAAAAAAAGACATGGCTTTGCTTTCAACAAAACGGGCCGCGGGATTTTTGCCTTTGCGCAAATCGTCATCAATGTATGTATGTCCGTACTTACAGGTAGCAAATCATAAACGTGGATTGTGACTTCAGTCTTTTGAAGAGAGATGGTCGAACGGTGTGACATGATGGAACGGCGCGATTCCTGCGACTGCTGGTCTTGTTGAGACGCCATTGTGTCTGTCGTTCTTTGGCTCTGGAGAAAGTGTAGACGAGTGATCCAAGGCTGGAACAAGCGCGAGATGCTCGACCGGAAACAAAGTAAAGAGATGTTTTGTGGCACGGAGCTTCTGATGTAGGATCTGCACGCAGAAAAACCAAGGCCGATAACGAGAAGAAGAAGAAAGGAAGAAAAGAAGGAAAACAAGCGCAACAACAAGCGACAGAGCAGACAAGCTTATAGGTTATCACGGTCTGGCTGCTGATTAATTGGGTGCAGGCAGCGGATGACCAGGGCAAATCACGAGCGTCTTTTTAGTCTGTCTTGATTTCCTGCAGTCAATACTTGTACAATGCAAGTAAGTACTTTCCGACGGCAAGGCGGCTTTGGTGGTTCAGGCAATATTAGCAGATATATTAGCAGAATAAAAATAACCAATTTGTAGGGGCCTTCAGGTTAGTCGAAGTCAGGGTCTTGTTGGTAGGAAATTGGCTTTGGAGGAAAGCTGATATATAGGAAATCTGACGAGAAGAGAAATGAGGATGACCGGGTTGAGGGCAGGAGAGGCTGAAGAGAAAGAGGTCGGGATAGAAGACATGAAGAAGTAGAAAAGGAAGACGGCGGAAATAAGAGGAGGAGAAGAAGAAGAAGAAGAAGAAGAAGAAGAAGAGAGGGAAGATGGGAAGAAACAAAGTGTCGAAACACAGCAGCGCACTATGTATGTTGTGTACTTACTTGTACATACAAAGTACAGGAGCGAAAAATGTTTTTTTTTTTTGAGGCGGTCACTGAAGGAAAAGGTCTGAACACATACATACATATGTATGTACATACATAGTATGTATGTACACAACAAGTGGTGATTTCGGCTCCTTTGCAATTTTTTTTTTTTTTTGTTTTGCGTTGTACTATGTACAAGGATACATATCTGTATGTAAACCCCAGGTCAAGGCTTCACCCACTTTATGAGGCTTTTGTTGAGCTCTCCCGATTTCTTTTTGCCCGGCACTTTTCACAAACTCTGCAATCAAGCGTTCAAACCCACGTCACAATACATACATACTCTGTATCATACTCTGTATGTATGTACATACACATATGTACATAGTACATGCATACTGTAGATACATACGGTGATGAATAACTCACAGTGTGCTAAAGCTGCGTCTTTTTCTTTGTTTCTTCCTTTACTTGTATACTCATTCACCTTCTATATCCGGCCATACGAAATCAGTCCTCAACGCTCCCCGCATAGCCGAGTTTTCATTTACTTTACTTGTACGGGTTTTCCGAGCTTCTTCTTTACCTCTGCAATTTTCTTTCAACCCAAGTTATCCTAAACATGCCCACGACCGCTGCTTGTCCTTCCTTGCATGACCCGGCTGCAGCCAAATAACAGCCAACACCCTGGATCGCATCAACTGTAAGCTCTGTAACCAGCTGCAATCGCTCACCAATCAGTGCCCTATCCAGAAGTCAGCCATGCACGAAAAGAGTGTATTGATCGTAGATCCCCCCAGTCTTCTGACTGATTGTCAAAGGAAGTTATTGTACATATGTACATACTTAGCAGGGCCCACCTTGTCTAAACGAATGTGGAGCCATCCAGCTTCATGCCTGAACAGCGAATGCACGTGCGGGGTCACGTGATACCGCAGAAAAGGCCCACCGTCTTGCGGGCGGGGCGGTCCCACTATGGCGGCAGCAAAGCTTCAAAATTTCTTCGTCGCCTGTTCCCCGCCGCGATAATTTTGCTATTTCATCACCACAGATTCAATCTTCCCTTTCTTCTTCTCTTCTTCCCCCCCCCCTTTTTTTCTCTCTTTGGCAGAACTTGACTGTTCTTTGTCGAAAAGCTCCCGCAATCGAAGTGGCTTGGAATACTCCCACTTCTCTTCTTCTTTTTTCTTCTTTCTGGATCTTCGCCTGAGAAGCTTGGTCTTGATTCTTGACCAAGCTCACTCGGCTTAGTTCTGTAGCCAAAATCTCTTCGTTGCTCGTCTCCGTCGCGGGTATCTTTTCTCCACTTGCACGCACTGCAATCCGCCCTGTCGGTTCAGTTGTCAAGTCTTCATTCATCGTCTGTTCGGTTCGTACCTACGCAAAGCGCGGCAGCAAAAGCAAAATGGCTCCCAAGAAGCCCGTTGTTGAGGAAAAGATCCTGCTGGGTCGTCCCGGTAACAACCTCAAGTCCGGTATCGTACGTACGGTCTCTTGATCTTGCTGTTGTTTTTTGAGCGTATGCTTGAAGCTGCACACAAGATAGAGTTTTGGTATGCACTCGGCACAAGGCCAAGTGAGTGTACCGGCCCCGTTCACTCGCTAACTCGCCCTTGAACTTATAGGTCGGTCTTGCCAATGTCGGCAAGTCTACGCTTTTCCAGGCTATTACCAAGTCTAACCTTGGTAACCCGGCTGTACGGTCCCTTACTTGCCCCTTCATTATCCCATAGGGAGCGACGGGCTAACACCGAAACAAACAGAACTTCCCCTATGCCACCATTGAGCCCGAAGAGGCCCGTGTCATTGTCCCCGATGAGCGCTACGACTGGCTGTGCGCCAAGTACAACCCCAAGTCGCGCGTGCCCGCCAACCTGACCCTGTACGATATCGCCGGTTTGACCCGTGGCGCTTCGACTGGTGCCGGTCTGGGTAACGCTTTCCTGTCGCACATCCGTGCCGTCGACGCCATTTTCCAGGTCGTCAGATGCTTTGATGATGCCGAGATTATCCACGTCGAGGGTGACGTCAACCCGACCCGCGATCTGGAGATTATCTCGGACGAGCTCCGTTTGAAAGATATCGAGTTCGTCGAAAAGGCCCTGGAGAACCAGAAGAAGAAGACCCGTGTCGGTGGTCAGTCTCTGGAGCAGAAGAAGGCCAAGCAGGAGCAGGAAACCATCGAGAAGATTCTAGCGTACCTCAAGGACGGCAACGAGGTTCGCAAGGGCAACTGGGGCCCCAAGGAGGTATGTTTGTTTTTCCTGTGTATCGCTTGTTCACGCTGCCGCCCTTGTGCGGACTTGCAGAAACCAGGCAAATTGTCTACCAGACTTTCACCCGTGCCCAAAGACGACCCCCTGGCGATGATGAGGACAGGCCAAAAGGCCCTATATAAACCCAGCTCTTCGAATGCAATTGCAATCATGAGACAAGACTATGCTCTGAGCCCCCTACATTCATCTTGTGAATTCCTCATTCTTTGCTGTGCTGGTTTGTTGACTAACGAGATTACAGATTGAGGTCATCAACCCCCTCATGCTTCTGACTGCCAAGCCTGTTGTGTACCTGGTCAACCTGTCTGAGCGCGACTACATTCGCAAGAAGAACAAGCACCTGCCCAAGGTTGCTGAATGGCTCAAGGCCAACGCTCCCGGCGACCCGATCATCCCCATCTCGGTGTCGTACGAGGAGCGCCTGACGCGCTACGAGACAGAGGAAGAGTCGCTGGCTGAACAGAAGGCTGTTGGTGCCGAGTCTGCCCTGCCCAAGCTCATTGTGCTGATGCGCAAGGCTCTGAACCTGGGCTCGTTCTTCACTGTTGGACCTGACGAGGTTCGCCAGTGGACTCTGCGCAACGGCACCAAGGCTCCTCAGGCTGCGGGTGTGATCCACACTGACTTCGAGAAGACGTTTATCCAGTGCATAGTGTACAACTACACTGTTCTAAAGGAGCTTGGTGATGAAGCCGAGGTGCGTGCCAAGGGCAAGGTCATGACCAAGGGCAAGGACTACATTGTTGAGGACGGAGACATTGTTCTGTTCAAGGCCGGTGCTGCCAAGGGTTAAACAGAGCAGCAGCAAAATAATGAATAAAAGTGATGATACCAGTTTGGCAGAGACAGCCTAGAGTGCATGATTCAGCGATAAGATTACAGTGGGAAGATCAAGTAACCTCATGATGCTAAGAAGCAACAGGCAGGTTTTTATATTTGGGTGTATCCTGAGAAGGATTCTAACTATGTATGTATGTATGTACGCGTGTACATATGTAGCACATATGTAATATATCAGTCGTAACAACTTATAAACTCGTAAATCATGAAGCAAGCAAGCAAGCAAACGATGAACAGGGAATAGACCAGCTACTCTCGACACCAACAAACCGTCATCGGGACCAGCAAAGCACCCATCAACTAACAACCACTATACTTGACCCCCCGCTTGCCCAACTCCTTTCGGCACACGGGATCCTCGGGCAAGATCCAGCCGCGGGCTCTCTTGGCTTCTCTCTTCTCTGCCAGCTGCGGCGGCGGCATCCACTTATCTCGCGGCAGCGCCTTGCGTCTGGATCCTTCGGCCGGCGCGCCAATCTCGGCTTTCCAATGCGCCTGGCCGGGCATCGGCTCGTCGCCGGCCATCATGCACAGGCCCCAGAGCGCCAGACACGCCGTCAGGCCGTCCTCGCCGGGCTCGTTGAGCTGCACGCTGGCAACCTCGAGGAAGCCAAAGTGCGGCGTGCGCTCCGTCCCGTTGCGCACCACCACCAGCTCAATCTCCGTCAGGATAAACCCGTAGCGCGTGCCGTGCTCGCGCATTGCGTGGTGCAGCGCCGCCAGGCCCCGCAGGTACTCGACCCGCTTGATGTTCCCGTCCACGCGCTGCGCCGTGTTGAACCGGTCAAATGCGCGCACCAGCCCAACCACCCGCGCCGACGGGTTCCCACCAAACAGCGCCGCCGCGCCGTCGCCGTCGCCCGCCGCACTCGCCGTGTACACGAGCTCGGCCGGCGCCATGGATGCCGGCGTGCGCGCGGGCACGCGCAGCGTCAGTGTGCGCGCCGAGCTCAGCGCCAATGCGGCGTTGAGCTTGGGCAGGTACGTGGTCGCGTAGATGGCGTGCAGGCCAGCTTCAGTGTCGGGGTGGCGCGTGGTGGGCGGGGCGACGGGGAGAAGGGCTGTGGAGAGCGGGAAGTCGAGAAGGTCGGTGGCGCCGGGGAGGGCGAGGATGGTGGAGGCGCGGAAGGCTGACCAGGGGCGGATCTGGCGTACGTCCCACCAGAAGTGCTTGGTATGCGGGTCGCGCAGGGGGAAGGCAAGTGTGCGCACGAGGCTAGCGGTGGGGTTGGCCCGCGTCAGGTATGTGCGCAGCGTGGTTGTGGCGGGGGCGAGTAGCGGGGTGGTAGACGGGGCTAGAGAGGCGGCAGCGGGCTCGGGAGAGGCGCTGAGACTAGCAGTGTCGCGCGGGGCGGGGTATGCAGAGAACATCATTTCGGTGGTGGCGGGGAGGGCAGCAATAGCCGAGGGAAACGCATAGTTGGCGTTCACGGCGAGGGCGCGCGGACGAAGAGCGTGCGCGTCCGCGGCCGCAGCCGAAGTGGCAGCGGCAGCGGCGGCGAGGCGCACATTGTCAACGGGCTTGTGGGGTGGCGCGCGTTTCTGGCCTTTGGGGGTCTTTGCACGGCGGCGCGGTGGCGATGCGGTGCTGGCGGACGCGGAAGCGGAGAGGGCCAGAGTCTGGTCCTGCGAGCGGATCTTGGGGAGCAGGAGAGGGCCGTGGTGGCGGATGGCGGGAGAGGAGCGGCGGGTGCGCAAGGGAGCGGGGAGGGGGGTGCCGGCGCAGGAGTCTTCGATGGAAGTGGCGGGGCTCAGGGCGGAAGGGCAGGAGACGATGGAGGAGTGGGAGGTGGAGCGGGCGTGGTAAGTGGGAGGAAATAGAGACTCATAGAGTGGTTGGGGAGAGAGGGACTGCGCGGAATTTTGAGGGGACAGAGACTGGGTATGTTGAGGGGAGACAGACTGAAAGGTGCCCGGGGGAGAAAGAGACTGGCAAAGGCTCTGAGAAGGAAAGATGAATGGCATATATGGCTGAGCATAGTCTGTCGGAGTATCGCAGGTGACGGAGAACTCGAATGTGCTTAAGGTGGGTTAGCATGCGTTGATGCTGGCTCTATGAGGGAAACTTACGTGGACATGATGATTACGGAGGCCGGCTCCAAGCAGGTTGGCAAAGATTATAAAGAATGCTTGAGTGATATGGGTGGTCTGTCTGCAGCGACCAGTGGTAGTCGTGGATAGTAGCAGAGATGCAGGTATTATGAAGGCTTCAAGCAAAAGAAACACACAACTTTGAAAGGGTAGATAGATGGCTAACAAGGAAAGCGAGTATGTAGTGCCTGAGCACAAAGGGAAAACGGGCGCTACACGCTTCTTATTTTATATTCCCAGCTTTTACAGGACTTTTACTTCTTCCTCTCTTACTTGGTGAATCCACGATGAAATTCCAAAAGTGTAGCAGCCATGGCCCGACTAGGTAGCCGTTTCTTGTGCAAGGGGGGAGGGGGGTGAAGAGAGACTGCGCAGGGGGGTGTCTACTGTTTTGGGCGGTTGAGTTTTTCTTATACCAGTACATACTTGTACATACATATTCAAAAACAAGGGCGGTCTCTTAGGTGTTCGCCTTGCAATTCAACAACTTGCTCTTCATACTCACTTTCATATCCTCCCGCGTTTCATCCTCTCTCCCAGATATCTCACTTATAACCTGTAACTTGTACACAACAACAAATGCAACTTCTCAACATCAAACCTTTGCTTTCTCCGGCTCGCTCGGGTTCCTGACCTGGCCGCAGCCCAAGGCGCATTCAGGTTCTACGCATTATCTTCATCGGTATCCCAAGCTGCAATGCATCATGGCCGTCTTCCGTGGCCACATCTGCTAACTTTTATGCCCTTTATTGTCGTTCATTGGCGTATTCCGAATGCAAATAACCCTAAGCCCATGTATGTGTAAGTCAAACCCTAAGCCCCAAACCGTTGGCCAACGTTGGGTTTACAGCCCTAACCAAACAACAGATAGATGGCAAGCACGAAAACTAGCCAGCAAGGCTTGATTTATTGACCAGCAAATCTAGACGTGGACAGTTAAATCACAGCCTAACTGCTGTGGTGCTGCTCAGAAGCCCAGCTCTTACCTAACTGCCTAAAGGAAATATCAGCCCCTGTTCATCCGGCCACATCCGTACGACGAATCATATGTTATACATCGCACGGCGCGTCCCATAGCCTGAAGCCTAGCTAGCCGAGCTGAAGACGAGCAGTCAAAGAGCCCAGCAGAGACAGCATATATACGTAGTAAGTGGTAAGTAGCACCCAAGTTTAGATATAGAGTTGCGTGCGGAACACTTTGACCAGGCTTCCCATGTCAGCTCAAAGAAAATATGAAAGGGACGGCGAAGAACTAGAAGCGCGTGAAATCCAGAAAAAGAAGCAAAAAGAATAAGCCAGGGCCGGCGGCTAACGGCCTTGCCTGTCAGCTTGGCGCGCTTGTTTGCGTCAATCTGATTGGCTGAACGGTACGGGAACTAATAGTGTAACCCTAATAACCCTACTGCCATCGCGCGGCGTCTGAGCGACGTCACATGACTTTTGACGAACATGAATAGTAGCACAGGCGCCTAGAGAGATTACATACTTGGCCCCATGGGGCCTAAAAGAAAGTAAGACAAATGGGGAAGAGCTAGGGCAGGGGCAGCACAGAGCCTCTTTTAAGTGCATATCATATCATAGAAAGTGATAGCCGCTCGGCAAAGGTTGTTTTTTTTCTTTTATTTCTTTTGCGTCAGGGATGATGCCGTGTGTTCTATCAGGTATGTATGTATGTGCCATAGAGCAAAAGGTCATCATGGGTGACGAAAGCTGTATGTATGTAGAAGCATTTTTATATATTTAGAAACAACGCAGCTGTGAGGGAGGATTCTAGAAATCAAGAGCAATTTATGAAAGTCGGCATACCATACATACATGCATACCAGTACAGTCTTGAGACGGGTTGATTGTGTGCTGCGTGTTCTGTGGTGGCCCCGTTGTTCGTCCGCCCTTTTGAACCCAGGCTTTCCTCCTACCCCCTTTTGTGTGTGCGTTCAGAGATCTCTTGTTCCTTCTACCCAAGAAGCGCAACCCACGATCAATGCCAACATTCTGCCATAAGCGTTTACACGCCAAGACAAAAAAGCCCCTGCCGTCTGTGACGTTTGCATGAATACTGTAACTCATCGCTTCAGTGCAGAAGGTCTTGTGCAAACGAAACAATTGAATCTTGGCTGGACAGAGAACTTGGAGGTTGTCAGAGTTGCTGGAAAAATACAAACCCTAAGTTGTACAACAAAAGACCTGGGATTCTTAACCAGTTTCCCAAAATAGTACAGGAACATAGGTACATACATACTGGTTGGTATACATACGTATGTATTGTATTTAGTATGTATGGATTTGGCTCCCACGCCAAGATAAGTTCTTGTTATGAGCTGATTGGCCAACTATGTTCTTTTGCAGTCCAGATAACATATATATGTAGATGCATACAAGCATCCTGCTACTTGTACATACATATACGTACATACATGCCAGTAGATACTGATACTTGAGTTTACGGTAACAAGGCGACGTGCATGCCGACAAATGCAGTGTACATGCAGTGAGCCATTGATATATGTACATACGTACATATATATACTTATATGTAGTATACAGTAAACGGGGTACATGTGGCTTTTGGGTCCGTGTTTCACAAGCTGCAAGATACAAGATGCGTAGGTATGTAGGTATATCATTTGGGGAACTACTATGTTATGTACATGATATGCGCTTTTTAATAATAGCTATAGATTTCACAACGGCCCAACTAATACTTGACTCAACACTTATAAACCTTGCCAGCCTCACTCTTGAACCACAACACAAGGCTTTATCAGTGACTCAGAGCATATATGTACATACACCCATAAACCCACACTGTCTACCTCTACAGCCTTGTCCCGCCTCATCTTTTGCTTTGCTAAGCAGAAACGGTGACTGGATGAAAATCGTTGTGGCCTCACTTTCAGCTTATAGTCATAAACACGAAAATCCATGCATGTTAGGGTCTCCATGGGTTCGCCATACTTAGGGTCTGTCTTTCGCAGCCAATACATACCCGAAAAGAGAGATACTATGTACAAGGGGGGCTCATCCAAACTCTCATCTTGCTGGCTTTAAATTCTTCCCGTAACAGTAAGTAAAAAAA
>CM069902.1:196269-212769 GCA_036034705.1 Thielaviopsis punctulata | reverse complement strand
GGAAGGATTTTCCATTCGGGTGACTTCTCCTGGAAGGGATTTGAAGTTGAAATGCACAGGAATAGCATATAACAAAGTCACAACAAATGTTCCTCTTGACTTAGCCTGTTAAGATTCAAGAGCGGTTTTTCCATGTACCTTAGATTAGCACTTAGTATTAGGAGTATTGGCCACTGTGGGTGCAGCTCAACACCTTGGTCTTTCATAACTTTAGAGTTCCATAAGGACCATAATAAACTTGAATAAAAAAAAAAAAAAAGATGCCGGTAAATCAGAGGAGTGGAGTGGGTGCTGTAAATCAGGTGGGGATGTAGGCGGTCGACAGACTGCAATTAGCAGAGCAGGGCCATACAAGCTCTGCAGAAGCTTTCGAAGAGATAAAAGGTACAGAAGTCTAATGCAGGCGATGGAACCATGGACGATACTGATAGATGAAGTTTGGTGTGAAAAGGTAAAGATTTACGGGCTATTAAGAAATGCCAAAACTGGAACTACCGGGCCCAGGGCTTCGAGTGGACCTACCTAAGTTGTTGAACCCCTTCTTTGAACGCTGTGCTGCAGGGCTTGTTTTGGCACAAGGAAGGGCATCTTTGGTGGAGCAAACTTATCTACATAGTACGTATGTATGTACATACATATACATATGTAGTTATATAAGGCTAGATCTCTTATCGGCTTATCATTTGACTTGAACAATCAAGACCCCACCATATTAGGGTTGAAAAGGGTTTGTTTGCTCGATATCCAATACTAAGTACTACATATGTATGAATGTATAAAGAAGTCAGTGTTTTGTCGCCTCCCAACCCTCATGGCTTCCTTGCCACAACCCACAAAAACTGCGCCCTCACATCGTCTCCCTCTACATTTCCCTCAAGAACCTCCAATCCATTCTCCTTGACAATTTCCACCGTCTCTTCAGCGCCCCAGCCAGCCCAGAACATCCATCCTTTCTCCAAGCCAAACCAATTCTTGATTTCGCTGCCCTCTGTGGTCTCGGCAGAGAAATTTGCGCAGAAAATGCCGCCAGGCTTCAGCCAGTGCGATACACGGCGAATTAGCTCTTTTTGCTCGTCTTGCGGCAAGTGGATGATGCTGTAAAATGCGAGCACAGCATCAACACTCTGAGGGGGTAAATTAATAGCCATCATATCGCCAACCGCCCACACAAAGCTCTCGGGAGCTTTGAGGGCTTCAGAGGCCTGCGAAGAAGGAAATGCGGGGCCGGAATGTATCGCCTGCCCCTCGGTATACATAGTGGTGGACATTTCATTGGCAATGATTTGTCGGAATGATGCCGGTGTCAGATAGCTATTTGACCCGCAACCAAGTTCAATGCCGATCAGGGTAGAGGGCGCTTCTGGGTCAGTTGGCTTGGCGAGATGCGAGTCGGCAATGGCTGCATATCTCACGCGCAGCTCGATATGCCTGGCAGCCCATTTGTTATAGTGGCCGCCAATGGCATCATAGGAGTCTTTGAGCAGCACTTTGAGCTCTGCGGGCGGTTGAACAGACGCCATGATGTTTGAGTTGAATTATAAAGTAAGATTGGCTAGTCAGGGTTGTCCAAGAAGATGGGGGTATATATCTCTATAAACCAGAGCCTCTGATCTGATATCGAGCAAATCAAAGTTGGACCCTTTCTCCAAGGCAAGGCAGACATTGACTTTAATCAAGCAATGTTTTGACGACCTTCCTGAAAGGGGGAATGAACGCCCGGATTGTGAGCAAATCCACATTTATGTATGTAAACAGGTACATTATGTGTGTATGTATGTATGTACATACAACACAGACAAGTACAATACATACATACATACTATGTAAGTATGTAGTACATATAACATACACAATAGGTAGGGGCAAAAGTCAGGATTATATTCATCATTTAACAAAGTTCCTCCCACCAATCTCCCCCTCACTTCATCCAGCTCTGGCCTGTAATGGAACATCATCTCCAGGTTCTACCACCGATGTCCCATCCCTCTCCCGGTATTCTGGCGGCGGTGTTTCATTCCTCTCACGATTCGCCGGTTGCCGCGATTGCACTGTTGTATTTCCCCTGCCACTGCTTCTACCCAAACTATGTCGAGACAACAAGCGCGGTCTTCTTTGCATGCCAACCTTGATGCCCTCACTGGACTGAGAGTACTTCTTGCGCCGCAAAACGCAGTACAGGACTGCACTGAAGAAAAGAAGGAAGAAGCCACCGATTACAATGCCGACGATAGCGCGGATGCTTATTCGGGAATCGGAGGATGAAATAGTTTTTAGATTGCCAATAATGGTGTCGGTAGTGCTGTGGCTATCAGAATCAGAAGTTGGGTTTCCCATACTCGTGACAGTGGAAGAGCCGCCGTTGTCTTCGTCATCAGACGTCAAGTCACGAAGAACTGACTTCAACGCAGGTAATGAAGGCATTCGAATGTAGCGGTTGATAGAGCAATGTTGTGCTGAATATAAGCTTATATGTAACGCACAGATGGCGAGTGAAAGTAGTATAGAATGATGGTTTGTGAAAGGAGAAACATGGAAATGAAAAATAAAAAGAAGGGCAGATGGGCCGATTCATAAAGATATCTGCTTTACCGTACTTTCAAAGCTTGCGATCTCAATTGACTTATGTGTGCTATTCGCGCCAAGAACCTAAGAACACTTCTTTGACATTTGATCCTCAACAGCTTAAGCTGATCAACTCATCAAAGAACAGAATTCTTTGTTTTTTTTTTTTTTTTTGCATATGGCCAAACAGATACAGCTAAGCTGAGAAGTGGCTTACTTTCCAGTTAAATACAACACAGCCCCATTATCGTCACTCGTTGGTTTTGAGGTCTATTCATCCAACTCAGTGATGTAGCGTTACGCCAGTAGAATACCAGCGTACTTACGTTCCATCATATGTGTGGTTTGAATTTAAAACAGCAAGGAAGACTTGACATTGGAGATGATGAATGGCCATTTCAGGCATGGTTCGAGTGGCTTATCATATTCTCGGCCAAAAAGAAAATATGATTCCTACACTCTGGCACGACACATATCTAACTTGATACAGACAAACAAGTCTAGCAGCACCCCATAGACATACATGTAAATTTGTGAATATTGCAAAATACAAGCACAGCGAGGTAATGAGCTGAAATCCTGCCGTTCTACTTTAAACTCCTTGGCCAGATATCGTTGGCATGTGCCAGGTCACATATGATAGCCAGTTTGCTTGTATATGGTAAAACACTAGAAGCCTTGAAGCTTCCTTGGATTCACAGTCGCGCGACAAAGAAGCATTTGCCAAGGCTTTGCAGCGCTACAGTAGCTCTTGAGTTGTTTGATTCGCGGCTGACATAATGGAATTCGCTCTATACCATATTCTTCCATATTTATTGCCAAGCTTTTACCATGGGCTGGATTTCAAGGGGCATGAGAAAACAGATTCGACAAAATCAAACTAACACAGCAACCTGCAGATGCGTAACACTGAAACTAAAGCTCTACAAAAGGCATAATAGAAATGAAAGATAAATGACGGGAACTCGAACCTTTGTTAAGTGAATCAAAGTACAGGCTTTTATTGAAAACAAGAAGATAGTGGGAACCCTATCGATAGAGCATGAAATCAAAAGTACGGTGCATAAAATGGCCTTTGATCACCACAAACTAAAAGACCGGTGTGATGAGAGTTTGGCTGGAAGACACAGATCAGGGCTTGGGTCAACTGAGGAGCTGTGTAACCCAAGGGTCCGTTGTCAAAATTTTCGACTGGGAATATTTCCGACTAGGATATGAAATGTTATAAAGGTGACTGTATCGATGTCTCAAGACTCATTCAACTGACTCAACGGTTGCCTTACAACATGTTTTACCCAGTTTTGTTGTACTTCCAATGAGCGACATGTCGTATTGTCAGAGCCCGACCAGTTCCTCAACTCAAGCGCAAAGCATGAGGCCAGGTAGTGACGTCATGTTCTTTGCAGTCCGACCCAGTACATAGTATAGTATTTAAAGAAGCAGGCATGACACCTGTGCAACATGTCGGTTTCCAGACAGGCTTGATACACGGCCAGCAACTGTGAAATCTTGTGGTTTTTTGCAATCCCTTCATTTGCTGTTCTCTCACTCAGTTGATTGACTTTGTTGTGAGGGCCGTGTAGCCCCACTATTTGAGCCCGGGCAACTCTCTCTATTTACGCAACTGCCGCATATATTGATTTCTGGGGCGCATCCTCCAACTGAAGCAGGCCCGATTGATAACAAGAACATACCCATTTGCACCTGCTGTTTATCTGGCGACTCCTCTTATCCCCTCACCAGAAAAATCTCTTTGCTCTCTTTCTTTTCTCCTTTCACTGTTGTGGCTTCAGCCATCACGCAATCTCGGCATCATGGGCGGAAACGCATTCGACAACAAGTGGACCCCTCGCATGCCTCCAGATGTCTACTTCAAGCTCCGAGACACCATGAAACTTCAGCTCCTTCGGATTTTCAAATATGTCGCTACCCCGATTGAGGGTCCAGCTAAGCAAGACTTCGGAGATGTCGACTTTGCTGTTTGCGGTCCATACACTCCAGCAACAGACGAAGACCTTGCTGAAAAGATCAAGACCGCCCTGAACGCCAGCGACTTGATCTACACACCCCAGACAAACATCTCAAACATTGTAGTTGTCTGGCCCGACGAGTTTCCCCGGCCGCCGTGTCCCGGTAGCCCAGAAACGACCTTTGCCAAAGATGAAGCTGGCCAGACAATTCCGTTTGTCCAAGTCGATGTCCAAGTTTGTCCAACCAAAAAGGACTGGGAATGGAATCAATTCCGCCATGCTCACGGCGATTTTTGGAATATCCTGGGTGCCGTCGTTCGCCCCTTCAACATCACTGCCGACGAGAAAGGGCTCTACGTTCGGGTCCCTGAGATTGAGCCGCATGACCGCCGGCGCAGTAAAATCAAACTGACCGACGACCCCAAGTTCGCACTTGAGTTCCTGGGCCTGCCAGCAGATGGGCCCTTTTGGGAGGGTCCTGCAAAGTCGGCAGACGAAGTGTTTGAATTCATTGCTCTCTCCCCCATGTTCATGGTGTTCCCCGATCGCAGCGCTGATGCCGACCGTCAAGCATTGAATCCTCGGGAACGCAAACGTATTAATACACGGCCATTATTCAATCTCTGGCTTGAAGAGTTCCTGCCCAAGTGCAAGTCTGAGGGACGCTTTGTGGAAGCTCGGGTGACCAAGGAACAAATCCAGGAAAGCTTGTTTGCCACCTTTGGTCCTGAAGTGCGCGAAGAATACAACCGGCGACGCCACGAGTTTCTGGAAGAAAGAGCCACACAGTACTGGAACCGGAGCATCAAGGCTTTTTTCAAGTCCCAGAGCGTCCCTACTCTTCCCGGTGGCTTCTCTCCTGGTGAACGGGGCATCCTGATCAAAGCATACCGGCAGATGCTCTTTGAAAACGACGATTTGCTCAACAGTGTGGGAATTCTGCGTCCAGACTACATTGGCGACCTCAAGAGCGAATGGGATGAAGAAAGGATCTGGCGGTTTATCAAGGACTCGCTGGTTGTGGTCAAGATTCGACTTAGTGAGTTGGTGGCTGCCTTTAACGCGCGAGGCCAAGGCATGAAGAGTGTTTGCAAAGGTTTAGGGGCGTTGGAGGACAGTCCAAGCAAGAAGCTGAAGTTAGAAGTGCAGGCAGTTGATGGCTAAGAAGTAACGGTTGTATGGGGATGTATTGTATCAATCGTGTGTATGTTTAGAAGTGTGCAAGTAGCCTGAATAAAAGCATGAGCAACAATCAAAGAGATCAGTAATGCACCATCTCAGTAACCTTGCGAGCCCCATAAAGTAATGCACGTTTTAATTTTGTAGCCTTGGCTGCTCTATTCCCATCCCACCTCTGGTATTTCTCTTTCCGGGTACGCCCAACGATCGCCTAATCACGCTCTCTAGTTCACACTCATGTTCCACAGTCCATCGCCCAAGAAATGCGCATCTTCCACCACAGGTCCCTTTCCTTTAGCCTTGACCTCCTTTGTGCCCACCACCAATATCCCCACCGCGCACGCATGATCCTTGCCCTCAGCCATAACAACTACGGGCTCGCCCTTTTCCAGCTCACGCGTCCATGCGCCATCCTCAGCGCGCTCCTCGCCATCCTTCTCCACCGGCAACCGGCCACCGGCACTCGTCAAGCCGGGCGCCATGAGGGTTGCGCCCGAGAGCACGAAGCGGATAGCGCCGCGGTCGATGCGCACCGAGGGAAAGGCGGCGGGGAAGCGGTGGACGAGGCGCAGGTGCGGCAGGATCGGGGTGCCGGGTAAGTCGGGCTGGAAGAAGAGCGGCTCGCCGTCGAGCACGTAGAGCACCGTGCGGTCGGGTAGCTTCATGCTCTCGAGCGCGCTCTTTTTCGGGAATATCGCGTCGCCATAGGGCGTCAGCAGCGGGAACGAGTTCAGCAGGGACTGGCGCAGGCCGCGCTGCACCGAAGACTTGAGCTTTTGCTTGGGCGCGGGAGAGATCCTGTGAATGGGAAGAACAATGGCGGGTTAGCTATGGGCAAACAAGGAAAACAAGAAGGCTGTTGGGGATTTGGAAGCACGGGAGAGAGAAGATACTAACTCTTTCTTGAACATGATGACAGATTGTGTGGCGAGCAACTGTAGTTGTGGTTACAATGGTGGGTAGGAAGATGAAAATAGACGGCAGAGGTTTGCCGCAGTTGGTAGTCAAGAACAAATGAGCGGCCAAAGTAGCAGATGCAAAATGTTTGCGATCGTGAGGCTCGCGAATATCCACTATGTACCAGAACAGCTACTACATGCTTACAGTGAGCTTTCAGTGCGTTACAGGCGAGATAGGGCCCTGTATTTTTCGCAATGACGTCGGCAGAAAAACTCAGCCCCGCGTCCTAATTAGGAAGGCGGGGTCTTTTCTTAGTAGCTTGTAGTATGTACAAATGTACGTATGTATATGTACCATACATACATACATACATACATACTATGTACCACTATTACTAGCTAAGCTTGCAAGCTTTCAGCTTCCACAGCACACAAGTTCACGTTTGAATTTCATATTGGGAGATGTTGTGAGATAGAATTAATTGCAGTGAAAGCTACATAAATAGTAACAAAATACATCAACACATCCTGCTATGCCCTGATTGCATCGTCTCTCATCCATGCTAAACAAAAAAGCTTAGCCGTAGTACACATTGTGCACCAGGCCGTCACCATCCAAGCAAACGTTCAAGCGGTTCTCATTCAAGTCGCGCGTGACATTCTGGCCAGGCTGGATGATGCGGTGCACCTCGGGAAGGTCTTTCACAGCGAATACCTAGCAAACGAAGGTTAGCTCTGGGGCTCTGGCAATAGAGAGAAGGTGGCGTACTGTCTCGCTGGATGAGTTTTCAGTGCTAAGAGTCTTGCCCATCAACTTGGCCTGCCAGGCATCCTGGGAGTTGGCATCCTGGGCGCTGGCGTTGTTGTTGTTGATACCGGGGACGAGGAGAGGCATTGTGAAAGTATTTGTGTGGGATAATCAGCTTCGAAGATGATGCGAGATGAAAGAGTAAGCAAAGGAGGTGGGGAGTGGAATGCTCGCAAATAAATATCTCGCGACTTTTCAGCATAGCCTGTTTCTTCGCCGAGTTCAGACACTTATGACGCTGTCATCACGTGCCAGTGGCTAATACGAACCCTTATGTGTATCTAACCCTTGTAATCATCTCTAACGTCTATCGCAGAATTCAACATCAGTGAATAGCGAATGTTGTTCGAATCTACTATCGCACACAAATTAACGGCAAATCAAATACACATTTGAATGAACTAATATATGCAACAGAAGCCAAAGTACGTACACACAAACCAAGGACCAGCCCCGTTTAACCTGAACAGCAAACAAAGACACCAAGAAAGAAACGAAACAAACCAATGCAAGTGTAATGCAAGACGCAAAGACCAGCAGACAGCATATCCAACAGGGTAAACGTGCAGAGGCAAAAGACACAAAGGAGAGCGGCTTTTGGATTATCTGATAGATGGAACTCTGATAAGAGTCTTGGGACTGAAACATGAAAGACAAGGCAAGCAACAAAGAATGCAAAGGAAACCAGGGAAGCAAAACACAACAAATCGTAAAGAACAGAGATCAAAACGCCACATATATGCAACCGGACCGGACCAAAAGAGAGAGAGAGAGAAAGAGACAGAGAGAGGAAAAAGAGCAAAGCAATCGTTGACATCATTAGGGCAAAGCCTCGCAAAAGATTTAACCAATGATGCTACGAGCCCACTTGGTGTACTCCTTATCCGCCAACAGCACCGCCATAGACGAAGCCGGGATGGTAACCACGATCTCGTAATCCGTGGATTCACGGCGGGCGGGCAGGATAAGTGAACCCACAAGGTTCCAGTCGGGCTGCGGCCGACGCAGCGCGTCTGCCTTGACGAATGCACGTCCCTCCCCAACAAGGTCCCACTCACAGTCGGCGCCAAAGTCGCGCCACGTGTTGAACGCCAGGTCCTCGCGCACCCGCGCGTCAAACGACAGCATGATGTTTCGCGGGTCCGCGGCCTGGTCCACCAGCTGCAGGCGCTTTCTGACAAACTCCTCGTCCAGCCGGATGGCCCGGTCGATCGCCAGGGCCACCTGGCCGAGCACGGCAGTGTCCTGCGCGGCGGCCAGCAGCTGCGGCACGGGAATCGTGGTGCGCGCGAGCATCACGGCGTTGCCGTGGTAGTGGTTGGGCACGTTCTGGAAGGCGCGCAGGGCCCAGTTGACGGGGTTCAGCAGGGCGGCGTCGCGGTTGTCGCCCTTGCCACTGTCAGGAGGCGCGATGGACTTTTCGCCTTTGCGACGGGCGACGGCCGTGTGGGACCAGGTCAGAGCGGCGAGGGTGACGTATGTCGATGGGAAGTCGGGCATCTCCGTCGGCTTCATGTTGAGGTGGGTGCGGATCTCGTTGCGGAGTTTTTTGATGTTACCCTTGTCAAAGATGAAGGTGCGGCCGCTCTTCTCGTACGCGTCAGGAGAGATGCCACCGGGTCCTACAACGCAGTTGTTGGGGCCTTCCAGTTTGTTGTCGTACACATATTCGGGGCATTGCTTGAGGAGTGTGTCGAAGGAGGGCATGGGCTTGTCGGCATAGCCGGTGTAGCTCATATCGCGATGTTGCACGCGGGGGTCCTTGAGCATGGTAGACTGGCGGGACTGACTGGCAAAGTCAGAGACAAAGTCCCCCATGCAGTTTCCATCACCGAAAGCGTGATGAAAAAAGACTGAAAGCACGAGGCCGCCAGTGACGAAGAATGCGCGGATGACAACCACAGGCACTCCTTCGCCCTTGCCAAACTGATGCTTGACGGTTCCATCCAGGCAGTAGCGAGGATGGACGGT
Source organism: Thielaviopsis punctulata (assembly GCA_036034705.1). Classification (NCBI taxonomy): domain Eukaryota; kingdom Fungi; phylum Ascomycota; class Sordariomycetes; order Microascales; family Ceratocystidaceae; genus Thielaviopsis; species Thielaviopsis punctulata. The sequence goes on along the minus strand of CM069902.1, from coordinate 203,380 downwards.
AGGGTAAGCAGGGAAGCCTTCTGCGCGGAACTGGTCATATGTCATTCCAAAGCTCTTGCTCTCGTCGTGGACTTCGAAAGGAATCCGGTATTCATCGGCCTCGTGCATGTAGACGCGACCCTGGCTGGGGCCGAGAAACAAACGACCGGCGTACTGAGGCTTGGACTTGGCGAGAAGAACCAGCGTCTGTCTAAGTTGGCTGGCAACCTTATCGCGAGCCCAGCCTTTCTGCATGGCGAAGCAGATGGCAAGGCGCACATGAACACGGCTGGCAGCTTGGTCCCAGGTTGAGAGACAGTAGGGTGTGTTGGAGGAAGGCATGGTGCTTGTTGATAGTTGGTGTCGCGGTTGATGAGTATGTGTGTTTGTTGGTGTAGGGAAGTCGAGAAAAGGGCCTGATGAGAGCGATCGTGACCGGGCTTAAATATAGGTTTCCGATCAAAGAAGCTACGGACGTCGATGATCAAGGAGTGTTTCAGATGAAGAAGAGTAATACGAAAAAGACGAAGAGGGCTTTTGCTTGTGAGCGGAGATGAGTGCCGCTTGTGTTGGGCGACGGGAGGGTTTGATGATGTACTCTTGAGAGAAGAATGAAAGAAAGATACAAGAAGAAGAATGAAAGAAGAAAGATATAGAACAGTCAGGAAAAGAAAAGGGAAAGCCTCAAGAGTTAGAAATCTTGAATAAGCCTTGAGAAACAGACAAAGTGTGCGGCCAAGTACAGCAAAAAGAGGGTTTCAAAAGCAAGGTTGCTGTGAGGATTCCCAAAGAGGAAAGACAGATTATCCCCTAAAGAGTAATTACACCAGAACCAAATCCAGCTCGCAGCAGCCAACCGGCTAGACAGCGGAAGTTCTTGGGCGTAACGTGATTCTGGAGTACGGATCAATGGGAGGAGGTATATCTAGAACAGGCTGTGCTTTCCCACGAGTCAGTAAAAAGGAAAGAGAGAGTCGACAGAAAAATTGTTCGGATGAAGCTGAGAAAAAGGGCCGAGGAAAGAGCAACCAAGAGCTTAGTTGAAGAAAGAGGGCCGTTTTATGTAGTGTTGGCGTATCAAGATGCACATATGTACATACAAGAAGAGACAAGAACAAAAAGGAGCAACCAAAGAGAAAGGGACGGGAGAGGATGAAGAAGGATCTGTCAACAGCTAGAGCCTAGAAACGATGGAACGGAACAATGAGAGAGAGGGAAAAGAGCTGGCAAGGACTTGGGTTATAAAAGGAAACGAAAACAAGATTCCTGGACTAAGGATAAGAAGCAGGGGCAGGATCAGTGAGGTTTGCATCAAGAGAAGAGTGGACAAAAAGGGCGGAATGGGGGTTCCTAATGTATGTATGTATGTTTGTTTTGTTCGTTGTACCACAAAGAGAATCCCTCAGCCCTGAAGATGCGATTTAGGAGGAAACGATAAAGGCAGGCCGGGGCGTGTAAGTCAGACAAAGGTCCGTGGGTAAGACAGATTAATTGCGGAAATATACAACACAAGAAATGATAGAAACAAAGAATAGACGCCGTGGGCGTTACTTGCTTGGTTTAAACTTCTCTTCCTTATGTACCTATCCCTTCCTGTCTTGGTCGAGGAACAGTCAACTACGACCTAGCCACAAGAAACAAACAGGGCGGTATCCCAGAAGACAGGCTTGCTGAATGATGGTTACACTGGCGGGTGAGCGGGCGTGCGGATGTATGTATGTATGGGTGTGGCTACAGGAGCAACAGGCAATGATAGTAGTGAGACAGAGATAATGGAGCCAGTCCAAGACAGGAAAAGGGTTGCTGGATAGGCTTTTGCGAGGGGAAGGTTTGAGAAATATCAGGGGAAGAAAGGTAAAGAAGCTGGTGGTCCGGGCACTGTGGGCTTGGGACCAACGGGAGGGGCTGAAAGAGTCAGGAACACAAGAACAAACAGAAAACGGTAAATACATACATATAACCTGTATGTGTACGTAGATATGTATAGATATAATAGTACAGGCTCTAGCTGTGATGATGTAAAACACAAAAGTCAACGGATCGCCACTCTCTGATCAGATACAATGCATGTGAGTCCAAGGGAGACGATGGTATTGAAGATAGTGTGGGTTTAGGTCTGGGGACTAAGCTGAGTCCAAAAATCGGGGGGCTCCTGGGGTCCTGGATCTGGGCGCGTAGAGTGGCGGGCAGGAGTTAACAGAGCTGTTGGTGTCTTTCCCTTTTTGCGTATTTCTTTCTCTCTCTTCTTTTTCAAAGCTAGATTTCTGCGTGGTAGTTGGCAAACGCGTGATTGTGCTGTAGTACTATCAAAAAGCCGAAATCCGTCTTAACAGATGTAAAGAAACGAAAATGCCTAGCAGCACAAGACGGAGTTTGACTTGTTGACTAGGGGTTCAGCTGACTTGGTCCTGTTAGGCCAGGCTGGTCACCGGAGGTGGTACTTTGGAAGAAGGGTCCCGGATGAAGACAAGGAAGCTATAGAAGAATGGACGTGTGTGTTGTCGGAATTTTCCTTCCAAAGCACTTATTAAGCTATGCAAGATGGGCGATAAAGGGCGCGGAAGAATGGCCCGGATCTGCAGCGTCGGTTTCAAGCTAGCCAAGCACGCCTTAGACGTAGTACAAGATTCGAAATAGGGCAAAAAGGCAGAAAAAAAGAAAGACTGAAAATGCCTACATAGGCAAGAGAATGTGAGTGGTAGCAGCAGCTGAAAAAGAACAAAGAAAAAAGAAAGAAAGCGGTGGGTGGAAAAGACTGGAAGAAAAAGAGAAGCAGGATTCTGAAGACTGGGCGATGGGCGTATGTGGAATCACGAGCGGGATTACTGCGAGGCAAAGGACAGACCGGAAAGGGGGACGCAAGTCAAGAAACGCGCAGACGGGAGAACATCAAAGCACATGTGGAAAAACCAAAGTGCGGGAAATGAGTGTAAATGACAAGTTGATTTGGGGCTGTGAAGGCAGGAGAGATATATGAGTTGTACATATAAGAGATGAGTGAGCAAGTGCTGAGTGAACTGGCCAAGCAAGTTAAGCTGCAAGGACATGACAATGGCAGCAAGTCAGAATCTAGCCAAGAGGAGAGATGTATGTACATATGTAAAATGAAAAATGGTACGGGGATTGACATATGGACATTGTATGTATATACATACATGTGTAGAGACTCGGAGCTCGGGATGTGTTGTGTATAAGATACTTGTATGTATCAAGGATGCTTTGCTTTCGACATTGTTATAATCGAATTAATATTGAGGCAGAAATAAATATAAATAATGAGAATAAGTGAGAACGCCGTTAGCAGGGCGGTGTCTAGAAGAGGATGCCATTATAGAGACACCCTTGAGAATTACAGTACAAGTACAAATACAATACTTGTACATTGTACATGGACATGAACAAGAAATACCGTACAGCGGTACAAACGTACATGTACGTGGATAAACCACAAAGAAGTTAAAGACGGCGGGATAGGGGGCTATTCTGAAAAGGTTTTAGCTTTATTTTTCTCAACTACGTATCGAGACACAAGTACCCAAAGCTTGTGCACACATAAAGGAATTTCTATTGTGTTCCTCTTCCGATTTAGTTCTCGAACCCGGAGAAGGAAGAAAGAGAAACGAAACAAAGGACGATCGAGAGTGAGTTGCGCCGGCGGCCTGGGGTTATTTGCATGCAAGTCTTCTTTTTGTGTTATTTTGATAGGCGAGCTTCTTAATACCATCTGCATATACGCACGCCCAACACACGCTGCTGTGCTGGCTGTGGAATCGTCCACCTATGTATGTATGTATGTATATGGCAACTCAACGGCAAATTTCACCTCGCCACGGCTTCCCCAAATCTGCGGGTCTCCAAGTATGCATGTGCATGTCTTCATCACATCACGACGTGGGAAAAACCAGTTATAAAGCCAGTCGATTGTGGTTGGCGCCGGCTGTTATGTGTAAGTACACTTGTTCAATCGTAGCCATGTCTCATGCATTCCTGCAGCCAAGTGCATATTCGTTTCTAGGGCCGGGCCTCGATGTCTACTGTCTCGATGCAAGTCTACTGCACGCCGCACAGCGCGCAGGATGCATTGCATTCCTTATTCCCAAATGTATTCTTTTTTTTTTCGTGTTGGGAGGATCTCATACCAGTATTTCCAGTGTCCAGGTAGAGCGAAGAGCCAAGCGTGGGATACCGGGCTTACAAAGAATCTGGAGGCTAAGCAAGGAGGTGGAGGGCGGCAGAATCGACGAGTGTAGTGAGACCCAGCACAGCGAGTTGTGGCGTGATGAGGTGCATGCAGTGGGAGACACCTAATGTTCAGTACATACTTGTACATAAAAGGTTGTGATGGGGCTCTGTACACAGGCTCCTCTTGGTTACCAAGTTTGAACAGTACTGCATAGTACAGTACAGTCCGATGAGTAGTTGGTGTATGTACTTATATACGTATATATCAAGTTTGAATATATAAAAAAAAAAAAGTGAATGAGAATTTGTTGTGACTACAAAGTGGCAGCGAGGGTACATAGTACTATGTACATGTATATATGTTATGTATACTATAAGTAGTACTAACAGAATAGGGTGTTGAAGTTGAGAGGAATAGCACACAGATAGATGGTAATGAGGTTTAGCTGAAGAAGATACAAATGTATGTGCATACATACCATACATATACATACATACACGTATATGTATGTCTGTACATATGTATAGTATACATATATCTACAAAACTAACATCAATCCCACCATGCAATAAAGACCAGATTCCAACAGCCAAGGGCGGGTCAAGTGTCATCACAGAAGTGGACACTGACAACGGATATGTAAATCCGGGCAAACCAGTATGTCATGCAGCTTGGATCAGATATGATGGTGCATACAATAACACATCTACACATTTACAGGTATTTACTTGTATAAACTTGTACATATAGCCTTTGGTATACGTCTCTCTCGGCCGAAGCCCAAAGATGGCAGTACAGATGCAGGTAACTGTGTTGTTGGATCTGTGTGATGTTGGATTTGTACATACATATGTATGTACATGTATCGCGATGCCGGATAAAGAAAGAAGGGCAGCCGGGGGAGGAGAGAAATGGCAAGGCAGCATTAATGGATGATCCAAAAAGGGACACCTGCATTGTCCTTGAGAAGGAATGGAGTTAGTTGTGAGGGAAGGGAAGCCGACTGGCAAGCAAGGAAGAGATGTGAGTTGTTTAGGGAGAATGAAGTAAGAATAGCAAATAGCACTGGCTCAACCCAATCAATCGAAAGTGAAAGAATGAAAATGAGATGAGATAGAGGATGAGGTTGAAAGAAGTGCCCTTGCAGATCAAGGTGGATTAAGCAAAGTGCGAAGGCCGACCCTGCAAGAAAGGGAATACTATGTATGTATATACATACATAGCGTACAAGAGTAGGAATAGGGAATAGAGAGAGAAATGGTCTGCAGGCTGTGCTGAACAGCAGACAACTTGATGTCTAGGTTAATGTTACGAACATTGTTTAGAGGGTTGGTTTGAGGGGGAGGTTGGCATATGTATGGCATATTGAGATAGAGAGGAATCAAGATTTTCGTTTTACAACTAACATACATACATATATACATACAAAAAACAACTCACAAAAGGATCGTTGTGTGTATGTATAAGCTGCTGACAGCAGCTCATATGAGACCCCAAAAGATGGAGAAGAGTGGTATTGGTGCACACACCAAGTCGCAATTAAACACCACTTGTTTCTCGCAAATGTCGTGTGAATCAGACATGTGTAGTAAGCAAGCAAGCATACCATACATATGTATAATCAACACCCTTGCTCGGAACTTGGTTCCAGACTTCCGGTGTATTTAAAAAGAAAATGCACAGATTCTCGCCCTGCAGCTGCACCCATCAGCGGAAGTTCTATCCGCAAAAGAGGCCGCCAAAATCAAGAAGCCCATATTGTACACATACCTCTCGAGTTGGAGGGGGCGTGCTGAATAAGGAATTATACACACATACCAGTACTTGTACAAAGCACATATATCCAGTCCTGTTAGGTGTTAGTTCTCAAAGCTGCTGCGCTTTCTGCTTCGTAGCATGCTTTCACAGCTGATGGCCGTTCTTCCGGTTGCTATACATATACGCATGTGTATATGGTATAGATAAATACAACAAACTGTCCACCAAGGCGTAAGCCAGGCCCGGACCCTGCACCGGCGAAGCTTGAACTGAGCCGTCTACCTCCGGCAATTCTTCACCTGGTGAAACATCACTGTATTTTTGTCCCGTGTCTAACAACAGAACTACGGCCATGCTGAAGGGCCAACGTCTGGGACGTTTAATACTTCTTTGCATCTGGTCAGAGGGCTGAGCTGGGTTTATGGTTCACCAAAAGCGTAACTAAAGAGAACGTCCCTTGCAGCTTTGCAATGCACAAAATAGCTACGGCCTGCAACTTGTTTAGGATCTGACTGGTCTTGGATACAGCTCGAGACTTGAGAGAATAAGGCGGTCATCCTACGTGGACAAGATGGGACGATGGTTGCTGAATCCTGTCGCTTCTATTACTTGTCAACAGATACTGAAGAATAAGCAGGCAAAGATCCCATTTGATCGAGAGCCAACAGCCCCGCAAGTCTTCCCTTTTCCGCTGCTTGTCAGGCACTATCTGCAGTTCTGCCTTTCGTGACGCTGGATTCCCCCCTCACTCCTTTATTTTTGAGATATCGTTTTTGGAGAGGGTTGCAAAGTAGGAAGAGGTTACTATGTACGCTTCTACTTGCACACACAAGTAGGCATATACATACAGAATTATGTGGTATATCTCTTGTCTCCGATGCCTGATCATGATGTACAGATGCAGTCAGGGGCTTAGATTACCATGCTGTCCATCACGAACAAAAAGAGTTACTGCACATCTGCAAATCTGACTTGTCACATGCATGATGCATGTACATACAAGTACAAATAAATGTCGTCTCGTCTCTTTCTCAAGTCATCTACAATACAATACATATAATACAACCGAAAACCCTCGCTCGCTTGTCCTATTTTAATCCCGTTGTTTGCGGAAGTTGCTTCCGGACGGCAAGACAGCGATGGAAAAGGCATCATGGAAAATCCAACTTGCTTGTTGGGGGGGGGGGATAA